>BOPN01000210.1:483802-508802 GCA_017312705.2 Penaeus japonicus
GGGAGAGGGAGAGGGAGAGGGAGAGGGAGAGGGAGAGGGAGAGGGAGAGAGAGAGAGAGAGAGAGAGAGAGAGAGAGAGAGAGAGAGAGAGAGAGAGAGAGAGAGAGAAGAGAGAGAGAAGAGGGTTTCATGTTAGGGAATAAGGAAGAGGGCGCGGGAAGGGGGGGTATTGCCCCTATTTTTGTATGTAGATCGTAGGTCCAGAATATGTTTGTGAAAATGGCTGTAGATTTTAATCTTACGTCATCATCAGTTTTCTTAAGGCTTCCAGAACTCTTAGGTATGTAGGGGTCGCATGTGTATGTCTTTGTGTATACTTTCACCTCGCTTTCCTGAACATTATGCTTAATGCTCATTTTAATACACGTGTAACTGCGCATTGTATCGAAATTCTTCCCAGATTAATTGTACACAATGGGTCTTATGATATTTAGTTTGTGTTTATGGCTTGCGCGATAGTTTGTAACTTTCTAAAAGCTTAAAATCAAAATTCCTTTATTTGTTTACAGTATTCTCTCTCTCTCTCTCTCTCTCTCTCTCTCTCTCTCTCTCTCTCTTTCTCTTTCTACTCCTTGTACCCTTAACCCCCCTCCCCTCCCTTCCCCAGGTATGTCAACGTTAGAAGAATAAGGGAGAAAAAGATCGAGAGAAAAGAAAAAGGAAGAGAGGAAGAGAGAGAAATAAATAAAAAAAGGAGTAGAGAGAGAAAAAAACAAGGGATTTCGAAGTGCGGCTTGTGTTGTCTTTCCATTTGTCACTTGGCTCCTTTCGGCATACCTGGGGAGCTATGGGGGAAGGGAAGGGAGGGGGGAGGGGGTGAGAGTGGAGGGAGGAGGGAGGAGGGTATTTCGGACCCACTTCCGCGTTCTTCGTGGGCGTGGCAAAGGTTCGTCAAAGGGGCGGGAAGGCGTAGGGTGGCGAAACTAACCATAAGGAAATGAGTGATGGAGATGACAATAATGATGGCAATGATGATTATAAGAGAGAGAAAGCAAAATACGGAAGACCCGAAGGATTGAAACAATGGAGAAGAAAAATACAAGGAATGGGAGAACTGACACAAGAAACAAATAGAATAAACAAAATACGAAACAAGTAAAATAAGATAAGAACAAGAAAAAACACCTGATCAAGAAAAAAAAGAACAAGCGGACAGGATAAAGAACAAGAAAATTAAGAGGAATGAGAGAACGGGGAGAACAAGAACAATCAGAACAAGAAAAACGAGAAGTAGAACAAAGAAAAAACAGAAGAAAAAAAAAAACAGCGGATTTAGAAAAATAAAGCACAAAGGAACAAGAGAGAGAGAGAGAGAGAGAGAGAGAGAGAGAGAGAGAGAGAGAGAGAGAGAGTGTGTGTGTAAATATGTGTAAATATGTGGTTTTATGTTTCTTTTTAACCATTATGCTTTACAAGAGTGAGTTTTTCCGTTTATTTTAGTTGCCACTTGCTGGTATAATTTCATAATTCCTAAAAGGACATTCTCTGGCAGCAAGAAGCGCAACATGTCACGTGTTGAGGTGATTATAATGGCAGACTTTCATATCATTTTCCAGCGTAACTCTTTTTTTTTTTTTTTTTTTTTTTTTTTTTTGCTTTATACCCGACATTTGTTACTGATATGAATAATCTGTGTTTGCGAAGGTGACATTTCAGGAAATCTATTTTGAAATGTGAAGATAATTAATTTTATGGCATACTAATCCAATATCTTTTACCCTCATTTCGAAAGCGGAACATAATTAATCAGATTAGAGAGAATATCAGCTCTGATTATGAGAGTTATAAATCTTTTTTTTTCTGTTACTAAGAGGGAAAAATTCTAGAACTGTGTTTGATCCTTTATTGTTTCATGCATATTCATTGCAAGAATTGTTGATATCACTGCACTGCGTAATCATGTGTGATTGGTATTTTTTAAAGCTTCTGGGTGAAATATCTCGAAGCCTTCTTACTTATGACTTCGGATGTGTTAATTTTTTAAGAAACAATTGTAGACAAAATGCTCTTCGTTATCATAATAAACATAAAAGTAGATTGTATTGAGATGAATATAGAATCTTTAACAATGAGGTGTACAGTGTGCATCGGTGCAGTTATCATTTTTTTTACATTACTATATAATACAGTGCTATACTAAGCTAACAAATTTATATATAAATGCATACACATAAACACATGTCGTTTTTATTTACGGCACGAATATAAAACCGACTTCGTTTTCTTTTTCTTTTCCCTTTTAATCTTTCCTTCATAAGTACATGATAAAAGTCAAATTTCGAGCCAAATTTCGGGATTTCAAATCAGCCAAGTCGATTTAAGTAACGTCAAGTTTTGTAGATGTGGTAAATGACGTAAATAATTCTTAAGAAAGAGGATAAACAAAAGATTAATGAATGAAAAAAAGGAGATTCAGTAATGTGATAATTCTTGAAACTAGTGGCAGGGGTCAAGACATTTATCGAATCCGTTCATAGGTACTGTATTCAAATCAATATCGATATATTTACAATATCAATATCTTATATTGGTAGCCATTTTGATTTTGTTGGTACCTGCCGAGTTTGTCAAAAATAAAATATTATTCAGTAGAATTTCTCACAACACAAGACAAAATAATATAAACTGCACTAATATCCTGAAATTATATATATATGATGAAGGAGAATAATAGGAGAATGGCAGTAAACCAGAAGACAGAAGACCAGAGGGAATTTTTAAAGAGAAGAGTGAAATGGGAGATGCCAACACGGGACTGGAACAAGATAATGTGTGTGTGTGTTTATACATACTTAAATATACACATACATACGCACATATACTTATAACATGTCACAAAAAGCACATGAACGCAAATAAGCAAACAGTCTCTGCCGCCATATCCCATCATCTTCAATTCCCAAATTTAGCCGCATAAAAGCTTATAAAGTCCTATCAGGAACCGTCCTATGGCCCATTACATAGCTCCCTTTTACGATCTCCGCTACATATATGCTGCCGTAAGGACCCATCGCTTAAAATACTCTAGGGCTAATAGCTGCCGTTTGAACACTGGCTCTTTACAACAAGACTTAAACGATTTTCGGTGGATTTTTTTTTAGATGTTTTAGTTATGCACGCACACACACACACACACACACACACACACACACACACACACACACACACACACACACACACACACACACACATACACACATACACACATACACACGAAAGCTCCAAATCCATCGCGACCAGCCTTTCCTTTTGATCAGAGATGCAATCTTTGCAACACCGATACCTCCTTTGAAGAAGAATGTTGAACAGCCTCGGTCCCAGATTTACCTCAAAATGCCATAAACGAAAAAGCGAGGGGGAAACTGAGGGGAGGGCTTGTGTGGATAGGCGTGAAATAGTGAAAGAGGGGCGAGTGGGTTTGAAAGGAGAAGAGAGGAGAGAAGACAAGAGAAGGAAGAGAAGAGCGAAGAGGGAATGGATATAAAATGTATATATGCACACACACACACATATATATATATATATATATATATATATATATATATATATATATATTATAAATTATATATTATATATATATATATATATATTATGTGAGTGAGTGAGTTGGTGAGTGAATGGGTGAGAGAGTGAGACGGAGAGACATACGGGGTGGTAAAAAGAGACTCACAAGTAGATGCCATCACCAAAGCCCCATCCCACAAGACGTTCCTTTGACCTGCCTGTAAAAGAATCACATCCTCGGGCAAAAATGCGGACGGTAGCGTGGCGCTTGACCGTACCTACCGCAGTGGCGACATTCCTACACCCCTCCACCCCTACCCCCCCTCCCCTTTTTTTTCTTTTAGGATGGGCACCTTCATGGGCACTCGGATGTCTTTTTCTCAGGGCACTCTCAGACGGAATGCCACGCCGTCTATGCGCGAGCGAGAGTTATTGCGACCGCACAGTTTGCTCACATTGCATCGCCGCGCGTGCCCTGTCGTGGGTTGGGGGGGGGGGGTTGAGCGCCAAGCCAGAAGGGTCAGAAAGGAATAGATATTTGGGTGTCTGTGTAAAAGTATCTTTGTGGTTGTGTGTGTGTGTGTGTGTGTGTGTGTGTGTGTGTGTGTGTGTGTGTGTGTGTGTGTGTGTGTGTGTGTATGTGTGTGTGTGTGAGAGAGAGAGAGAGGGAGAGAGAGGAGAGAGAGAGAGAGAGAGAGAGAGAGAGAGAGAGAGAGAGAGAGAGAGAGAGAGAGAGAGAGAGAGAGAGAGAGAGAAAGAAAGAGAGAAAAAGACAAGAAATACACAATAACAGAGGAAGAAAAGCAAGAGAAAGAAATGACCCAAAGCAGAAAGGCCTAAACAAGCCAATCGAGCGCCTCAAGCACCTCGTTCGCTTGTTCGCTCGTTCACTGCTGTTGGAGTCAACGCCCACGAATATCGAGGCGAGGGCGGCCGAGGGCGGGCTGGTACTTCGCGGAGGGCGGGGCTTATCTTGCTCTAGGGGGTGGAGGGGAGGGGTGGGGGTGGGGAGGAGGGGGAAAGGGAGGGAAAATAAAGGGGGAGAGGGTGGGGGCGGACATGTGTAAGAAAAGACAAGCACAAGGAAGATAGGCCTAAGGAAAGGATGGAAAGGGTGTTGTATTGTGGTGATGTGATGACTGGCTCTGATGGTGATGACGGTGATGACTATATGGATGTGGAAACTTACGGTGGATGTGGAAATAACAACAGGGATGGTTTTACTGGTGAGAGTAATGAAGTGACGAGATACTAAGGCGGAAGGGGAAGAAGCGCATAAAAGAACATGATAGAGAGTAATGAAGGAGAATAATAGGAGAATGGCAGTAAACCAGAAGACAGAAGACCAGAGGGAATTTTTAAAGAGAAGAGTGAAATGGGAGATGCCAACACGGGACTGGAACAAGATAATGTATGTGTGTGTGTGTGTGTTTATACATACTTAAATATACACATACATATGCACATATACTTATAACATGTCACAAAAAGCACATGAACGCAAATAAGCAAACAGTCTCTGCCGCCATATCCCATCATCTTCAATTCCCAAATTTAGCCGCATAAAAGCTTATAAAGTCCTATCAGGAACCGTCCTTATGGCCCATTACATAGCTCCCTTTTACGATCTCCGCTACATATATGCTGCCGTAAGGACCCATCGCTTAAAATACTCTAGGGCTAATAGCTGCCGTTTGAACACTGGCTCTTTACAACAAGACTTAAACGATTTTCGGTGGAATTTTTTTAGATGTTTTAGTTATGCACGCACACACACACACACACACACACACACACACACACACACACACACACACACACACACACACACACACACACACACACACACACACACACACACACTCACGAAGCTCCAAATCCATCGCGACCAGCCTTTCCTTTTGATCAGAGATGCAATCTTTGCAACACCGATACCTCCTTTGAAGAAGAATGTTGAACAGCCTCGGTCCCAGATTTACCTCAAAATGCCATAAACGAAAAAGCGAGGGGAAAACTGAGGGGAGGGCTTGTGTGGATAGGCGTGAAATAGGGGCGAGTGGGTTTGAAAGGAGAAGAGAGGAGAGAAGACAAGAGAAGGAAGAGAAGAAAGAGCGAAGAGGGAATGGATATAAAATGTATATATGCACACACACACACACATATATATATATTATATATTATATATTATATATTATATATATATGAATATATATATATATATATATATATATATATATATATATATATATATATATATATATATTATGTGAGTGAGTGAGTTGGTGAGTGAATGGGTGAGAGAGTGAGACGGAGAGACATACGGGGTGGTAAGAAGAGACTCACAAGTAGATGCCATCACCAAAGCCCCATCCCACAAGACGTTCCTTTGACCTGCCTGTAAAAGAATCACATCCTCGGGCAAAAATGCGGACGGTAGCGTAGCGCTTGACCGTACCTACCGCAGTGGCGACATTCCTACACCCCTCCACTTCTACTCCCCCCCCTAATTTTTTTTTTAGGATGGGCACCTTCATGGGCACTTGGATGTCTTTTTCTCAGGGCACTCTCAGACGGAATGCCACGCCGTCTATGCGCGAGCGAGAGTTATTGCTACCGCACAGTTTGCTCACATTGCATCGCCGCGCGTGCCCTGTCGTGGGTTAGGGGGGGGGGGTTGTGTGTGTGTGTGTGTGTGTGTGTGTGTGTGTGTGTGTGTGTGTGTGTGTGTGTGTGTATATATGTGTGTCTGTGAGAGAGAGAGAGACGACGAAAGTGTGCGTGTTGCGTGACTTCTCTCCGGTTCCGCGGCCGAGTAAGGCGTCGATTCTCTCGTCGGACTGATTACCCTCGTGTTCAGCGATAACGATCCTAAGGTGAAGTGCTTCAGTGCTTGATTTAATAGTAGCTCTCCTCGTTTCGGCAATACCCCCCCCCCCCCCCCCCACACACACACACATACACACATATGTATTATCATATATATATATATATATATATATATATATATATATATATATATGTATATATACATATATTTATTTATATATGTGTATATGTGCACACAGTTATATGTACATGAATACAAATATATTCATATATGTATCATCTTTCAGTATCCACTCTCCCTTTAAAGCGCATTACAAAATGTTGGTCGCGTGAGAGGTCATCTAAAGACAAAGACTAGTTCAGAATGTCACAGCCTCACCCGGTTTTAGGGAGAGTTCGCACTCGTTCCGGGTCGAGTTCTGGTGGAAGCTTCGAGACAATGGCTTCTTCCTTTTTTTTCCCACTTTCCTTTTCCCTGAGGGACAAAAATATCAGTTCAACGCGACTGCTCCTGTGATTCATCAGCGACTGACACCTGTGAGGAGGACGTCAGGTGATCTCAAGGGAGGTTTTCAAGGATGGGCTCGCGACTCACCTGTTTTTAAAGGAATGGAGTGGGATTTTGGTGATCAAAATGGCGATTCTATCCTTTAAATGCTTCTGAGGAAATAGGGATGGTGATCCTACTCTTACGCTGGGTAATACTAGTGAAGATGCTGACCTTCAGTTTCTAGGTAGCATTGGCGACAACGCGATGATTAGAAGGTTATAGATTTTTTTTTTTTTTTTTTTCAGTAAAAGAAATGATTTATCGCTGATTTAGAATTTTCACTTCACCAAAAGGTAGCGACGGTTAGTCACCTTACATGATTTCATTTTTCTTTTACTCGCGAAGTCGTTCTTTGATTAAAAAAAAAAAAAAAAAATCACGCATGGTTTGGCGTCAAAGGTCAAAAGTTCTGTTTAACTTCAGGTCGCAAATGAACCCTATAGCCGTGAGCGCCAGAGGGGTTGTTAATACTGGTGTTGGGTGGCAAGTTTAAGATTTTTTCTTTCGAAAGAATGCGAAAGTGAATGTTGACTTAATTTTCTCCCTCCCCCCCTCTCTCTCTCTCTCGTTCTCATATATATGTATATCTAAATACACACACACATATATATACATATATATATTTATATGTATATATGTATATTTATATATATAATATAAATTCTCTGCGGTGTATATGTTTTTCAATAATCACAGTATGCAAGTGCCAAGAGTGACATATGTCTGCATATTTATAAAAAAACAATTGTGTGTGTGTAAGTCTAGATACCTCGCGCAATCGTGACAGGTTGGCAGACGACAAAGGGAACGGGAGGAGAGATTTCGAGAGAGAAATGCCAAGGAATCTTTGTGTTGCGCCGCCCTCGTAATATCCGCTCTATGGGAAGGCCACGGCGGCATTTCCCGATCGGAGTGAAATGAAGTAGGAAATGCATAGGTGTTTTTGTTGCACTTCCTTCATTGTTGCAGTGAATTTTTTGTTATTTATTAGTGTTTTATTCATGGACACACGCACACACACACACACACACACACACACACACACACACACACACACACACACACACACACACACACACACACACACACACACACACACACACACACACACACACACACACACACACACACACACACACACACATACACACATATATATACACTATGTACACATATGTGTATATATATATATGTATATATATATACATGCACATATGTATATATATATATATATATATATATATATATATATATATATATATATATATGAAGAGAGAGAGAGAGATGAATATAGATATAGTTATACATATATATACATATATGAATATGGATAAATACAAATTCAGCAGACACACACGGACACACATAAACACATAGTATATATTCATATGCAAATAAACTGAAGTAAAATCAAACAATGATTATTATGTGTATTATTCATCATATATTTAAATGATTTCTGATAAAAGCGTCTGGCGTTTTAATGACTTGACAGACAATTTCGACAAAGACACTCAATGCATGTCGCCGAAATACATGAGCAGTCATGCATTATTTTCTCAGAACGTTCGCTCCAGTGGACTGGCTATGAGACCAATGGCGATTATCATATTGCAAAAAATAATGTTTAATACACACTAAATGAGAGGATAGAAAGAAGGCTGAAGGAAAAGGAACAAAAGCTAAGATATTTATAAAAGGCCTTTGTTTGGTGCACAGCTGTTTCCGGTTTAGCAGTATATATATATATGCATTTTCTTTGCCATTCTATTTTTGCAACTTTGTATTATATTCAAGGTTTTCGAGTATTGTTTATATTCGCCTTTTTGATAAGTAAGCATTGGTCTTGTATAGACGATTGGGTTATTTCTTTTTATTTTTTTTACCTTTAGTGTCATAATTGCGTGAATTGCTTAATTTGCATTCCTTTCTATATTTTGTGGAACCCCTGCTATTTCTCAATGGCTGAAAATTGACATTCATTGACATTTTTTTAGTTTCTCTAACTTTATGCATTTCCCTCTTCTCTGAGGCCCTTGTGATTTGTTTCTTTTCTCCTCTCCCTTTCTCTCTCTCTCTCTCTCTCTCTCTCTATATATATATATATATATATACATATATACATATACATATATACACATATATGCATATACACACACACACACAAACGTGTGTGTGTGTTACGTAGGTGCAAGAGGTCCTCAAATATCTCTCCATTGCCCTATTTCTGCCCCTTCCTCTCCTGCAACTTCACCCTCTGCATCCCCTTCTCCGCCCTCCCGACCAAACAGTACACACAGTATGCAGACGAGGAGTCTCCTAATAAAAAACACGTGCATGTGTGTGTGTGTGCGCTTGTCTGTGTCTGAACGCTGGCGAGTAATCATTCCCGACCCGGACAGTCGGGGAATTCAATCATCGCTAAATCCGGGTTGAGGTGAACCGACTCGCTACAGCTGCGACGATGATGATCTCCGTCGGTACGTGTATCACTTGTCGGGTTTTTTTTGCAGCTGTTGTGTCATTGACCTTGTGGTTGTGGCATTGATATGCACCCTACAGGTACTGTTGCAGCTCGAGCAAGATAGAGACATCTGTCATCGCGCATAATAAGAGGTTGGAAATGTGTTGTTTGTTGATGATAGATGGCTCTGGCGGTGCTTAGCTTGCTGAAAACGGTCTTTAGATTCGGATTTTGTGTACGAATGCCTACGTGGATATATTCAGCTAGTGTATGCAACACTCGAATGTGTGTAGATATTTCTGTACGTATATGACTTATGAAAGAGGGAGAGGGAGAGAAAGAAAGAGTGAGAGGAGGGAGAGAGAGAATTGGGAGATAGAGAAAGAGAAGATTAGGGTAGAGAGAGAGAGAGTGAGTGAGTGAGTGAGTGAGTGATAGAGAGAGAGCGAGGGAGGCATCCTCTAATTTCCGAACTGTACACGACCCGACATCCATCCACGTCCCTCGACGTCCTCGATGGTCACGACTTACTCTCAGTTGACAGTCCTCGGCGTCATCGCTCACCCGTTACGCGTGGCAGCGATTGGCAGGTCGTGTTGATCGAGTGACGCGTCCTGTGGGTAGGCTGGGCCGCGGAGGACGAGGGGAGAGGGGCGAAGGGGCGGTAATTTAGAGCGATGCGTGGGGAAGGGAATGTAGGATTGGTGTGAATGTGGACGCTGAAGTTAGGAAGTAGGATTGTTTACTTTGTGATTTTTCCTTCACTCAGATTATAAATTCTCCATGACTTTTATTTAGACTTTGTGGTTGCGAGTTATTTGCGTGTTTGCGTGTGTCGTTGTTTGTCTTCGAGTGTGAAAAGGCACATGCTAGATATGGATTCTTTTTAACTGGATTATTTGTCAGTTGTTTCCAAGTAATGACAGAGTACTTTCAGAATCCCAAGAAGTAGAAGCACACTTTGTCGTACCACAGAAGGCGCGAGATGCTTCCAGTAAAGCAAAGGAAGACCGATTGTCGCGTTTTGTGGATTCCTCAGCTTGGATTTGTTATCTAGAAAGACCTTCACGGGAAACTCTAGCCATCAGTCCATCAGTCTTCCTTCATTTCTGTTCATTTCATGCGCGCATTTATTTACGTTCATGCTTAGACACGGGGCATACCGAACACTCAGACGCACGAAGGTCAGTAAAAGAAAAGGGGGGGGGGGGGACACACTCCTCAGTGAAGCCCTAAGACTCCGGTGCAATGGCGGGGCTTCCGTTGCACCTTGAGTTGGCTGCTTTAATTAGTCCATCGGTCTGAGATGAGGTAAGACCGGCCTCCCCTAACACTGTTTGTTACTTCAAGTGCGCAGTGAAGAGATGGAAGAGAGGGATTAAGCCCCACCCTGTTTCTTTTTTTTCTTTTTTTTTCTTTCTCCTTTTGCATCACCAAGTAAGGGAATATAGGTGCTTGACCCCTGACCCGGCGAAGTCCACCGCGGCTCCACAAAGAAGGTCGATATCTTGCACACACGATGGCCTCCTGGGGTTAGGGTGATGGGCGGTGGGGGAGGGGGAGGGGGAGGGGGATGTCCTCCGTAACAGCTCTACCTCCGTCTTAGGGAGGTTATTTACGAGAGGTTCCACGAGTCGTAATGCCGTTGTTGACGACCTTAGGGTACGCTGGCATCGACCGGTGCCTTCTCTCTCTCCCCTCCCCCTGCCCCTGGAACGAGGGTTAGCGTGACCATCTCGGACCCTTCTTCAGCCTTCCCCCTACTCTACCCATCCCTCCCCTACCCTATCCTACTCTACCCTACCCTACCCTACCCTACCCTACCCTTTTCCATTACCGCCAAGGTCACCCACGCCTTAAGCACGACCCTATGCAACACCCCACAGATAGACATACGACAACACGAAGGGATGTTTCCGCAGAGCAAGTGACTGTCGTGCCATGAATCCATCCATATTCGTCACTTCGTTCGTAATTTACTAATAAATACTTACACACATGAACACCCACCACGAGAGAGAGCTATGCATCAATTTCTTCTTATCAGTTAATCAGTGAAAAACCCTCAACTTCCGAGATATGAAAAAAAGGTAATGGGCCTGATCCAGTAAGGGTAAAATAAATGCAATAATGATATTAAAATCCATGCTTACATTTTCAGTGTCAATGCGATATACAAGTAATGATAAAATCAATAATAGATAAGGGGTAGACACGCCCCTCTGGTTTACGTGGAAAATATCGAGTGCGCAAGGTTTAATTACACGAAAGATTGCATGCTCCGTCAGATTTCTTTTTTTCAAAACAAGTTCCTTTACTTGATTTAAGTTGAATTCGTTTTTTGATATAGTATACAGATGTATATATATTTGTGTGTATATATATATGTATATATACATATATACACACGCATATATAATTTACACACATATGTCTAACTATATATATATATATATATCATATTTATATTTATATATGGGCAGAAATATGTTTAAAAAATAAGACCACCACGCAAGTTGACTTACGGACAAATACTGAAAGACAGGGTGCAATTAAAGTAGCCAGGCAGATACGTCAACATATCCAATAGATAGGTGGACATATCACTAATAATAATAGTTTAAAATGAACAAATAGGCGAGCATAAGGATCGAGGTCTTGGAAAGGTTAAACACAATAGCGATATACTTTCCCTTGCGCCGAGAATCCAGAGCAAGTCACCATGAAATCCCTGACTCCTCATGTTTCCCGTCACAGTGTTGCGTCATCAACCCAAGTAGCGCCGCAGCCAATCAGAACTTACGGAATATAAGGAGGTAGTTTCTCATTGGTCGAAGGAAAAGAGTGTTCGCCATCCCCTATGAAGTGCCGAAATCGCATTTAAAACCTATATTTGTGCAAGGGTTTTATGGATTTGTTGTGGATAAATCCGTTTCGTAAGGATAATTGATACAGAATTTGTTTATTTATCCAGGCATTTACTTTTTTTATGCAATGATATATATATTAGATACACTCTGGGCTATTTTCAAACCTTGCCGACCCGTTTTCAACCTTATATTAGCGTCCATTCATGTATTATTGACATATTTATAACTATGTCTCAGCATTTTAATCGTCAGCGTAGAGAATATAGTAATTTCTTGTACATGATTTTGGACAGAGCAATACACGTGAAATTTAGGTTAAGGTTAAATTTTCTAATCCTTGAAGTCAATGGTGTTATTTACATCGATGTCCAATACTTTTTTTTTACATACTGATTCCGCTGTATATAAATCTATATTGTATGATTACCTGTTCATTGAACGTCATGTTCTGTGCAACGTGCATTTTTTTATTTGCATTGTAACAGTATTATTATATAATTAGTGATTTATTTCGTATGATTATTTGTTTTTCAATAGACCGTAAACTTACATACCCATTCATTTAAACAGGCAATCATGATTTCTCTGTCACTTTATGTTTGTGTGTTGATCATGTACATATACTATAGCTCTACTCTATACGTCTACACGATGTCTGTATACTACATATGTACACCGCTTATGTACACTACATATGGACTCAACGTATGTAAATCTAACACGTACACAACGTATGGACACTATATACGTACACCATATATGTAAACCCTCCGACTTAGCTCCCTTGTTTGTGCGTCTTCACCGGGCTTCTTCAAGAAGGTCACAAGAAAGGGCGGTCAAGAAACTCGCGCCGTTCCGTAACATTGTTTACGCTTGACCCCGTTTGAACTGCGGTTGTTGGGCGATTATTATTTATGGCCGGGAGAAAACGAGGATAAATGAGGGATAGACAGAGATGAATAGAATGATCGTGGTTGGGAGAAGGAGGGATGGAGGGGGAGAGGTAGAAAGAGGGAGAGGGAGGGAAGAAGATGGATCTTGTAGGAGGAGAGAGAGAGAAAGAGAGAGAGAGAGAGAGAGAGAGAATAAATAAAGAGAGAGGGGGAGGGAGATTGAAAGAGAGAGGGGGGGAGATTGAGAAAGAGAGAGATAGAGGGGGGGGGGGGGTGATTGAGAGAGAGAGAGAGAGGAGGGATCGAGATAAATGAAGTAAGAAACATACCTGATGAGTCATGTGTGCCACATGTAAAACCACACTAATGAACATGCATAACGATATGTTAATTTGTTTTCCTGCTTTCTAGTTTTCGAAAACTGCTTTGGAATAATAACTATACCTACACACACACACACACACACACACACACTTGTACTCACATACCACACACTTAAGCATATAAACTTTTGTCCACATACATATGTACACACATACTCATACAAACATACATCTACACCTGCAATAAGCACATCTAAACTCACTTATGATATCGACATAATGATGAAACGAAACACACGCTTTAGTGCAGACGCCCCCTCCCAGTGCTTTAAGCGGGGGGAAGGGGGGGGGGGTGATATTCTTAGAGAGAGAGAGAGAGAGAAAGATTAGATATGATTCGAGAAAACTTTAGACTTCTTTCTCTCCTTTTCATTCTCCGTTTCTGTCTCAATTTTTCTCTATTTTTATGTTATCCCCTTACATTCTCTCCTTCCATTCATCCATCCATCCCTCTCTCTCTCTCTCCCTTCCTTTATTTAGACCTCATTCAACACGATATCCGCCGAGTCATTGACCTCCTCTGAATCTGACACAATGAGCCGAGGGGAGGGAGGTGATAGAGATAGACGAGGGTGCCATATGACCCTGATAAGTGGTATCGTGCAGGGCCGGGTTTACAAGGCCTTCGGGTCGTTTTGACGATAGCCTGAGCGACTCGAAAGTGCGGGCTGTACGCGGTGTTTTTTTTTTTTTTTTTTTTTTTTTTTTTTTTTTTTTCAAATTTTATGTCGTCTGTTAATGTTATTGTTGGTGGTTGGTGTTGGCGGTTGAGTTGCGGGGAGTAGTCACGCTTGTACTCTCCTGTGAATCATTTTTTTTTCTCTTTTCTTTTTTATTATTTAACTGATTATGAATAAACATATTAATGGATATTAGTTCTAGTGCCACGGTGAGAAATATCACCTAAGGACGAGGATGTTTTAAGTAGATATTTGCAAATAAAATTTATAGGTCACAAGAATGCAAATAACCCCACATTATGTAACACAAGCTTGCTCAATCTCACACCCTCAGCCTTCCACGCAAACCATAAGCACCCACATGCAATACACCTACACCCATCCCCCATAAACATGCACAAAAGCGTGATGCCAAATCTGCAGAGACGGAGGTAAGCAAGTGACACCTGACGCCTCCCCCCCCCCCCCCCAGTCAAGACGGGATGCTGGAGGCCTGATATGTCACTGGATAGTGTGTCTGCGCCACCTGTTTCACGGCCGCGGAGTGTCTTGCTTTTTTTGTCGTTGTTTGTTGCAGATGGTGTCTTTTGTTTGGTTGATATATGGTTAGATGGCTTGATTTTGGATTTGTTGGAAGAATTAGTTGATGACTGGTTGTTGAATAAGGTAGATTGACGGCAAGATGGATGGAGAGAGAGATAAGAGAGAAAGAGTTCGGGAAGAGAAAGGCAGTGATAGATGGGTAAAGACACGAATAACTTAACTTTAAAAAAAAAATCCACACGCACGAAGGAGCATATTAAGAGCAATATTCATCTAAAAAAACAACTATTGAACAGAAAGAAAGTAATCTAGAGCTTATTAAGAAGCCATATTTTCCGTTCCATATAAAGGCATACACTTCTCACACTCTCCTTATGGGTAGCGAACAGCACGTCTGGCGGGACGGTGTAGGCTTCCTCTCATCCTTTGTTACGGGAGATTGTGAAACCCTGTTATTATTATGTTACGGCAAAGCTCACCGTTATCTAATTAAAGGAGAAAGCGATGCGGTCTTATTTTTTTATTTTTTTTTTTTTTAAATCTCATTTTTATCTCTCTTTTGATGTTCTGACGTTGATGGAATTCGTTGCCAGAGGAAAATGTCGAAGGAAGAAGGTGGGGGGGGGAGAGGAGGGAAGGAGAAAGGGAAGGAAGAGAGAGATTGAGAAAGAGAAAATTTGGAGAGAGAGAGAGAGAGCGAGAAAGAGAAAGAGAGAGAGAAGAAAAGGAAAGAAAGAAAAAGAGAGAGGAGGGAGGGATGGAGGGAAAGGGGAGATAGAGAAAGAGAAGATTATAGAGTAAGAAGAGGCAGATTAAGAGAGAGAGAGAGAGAAACTCTGCTTAAAGAAAGGAAGAGAGAAAGACGTAATGCTTGCTCCTCAACGTGAAATTAAGTCAAGGAAGTTGTAATTTCGTACCATAGGAATGAATGTCTTCCCGTGCGTGTGTCGCAAGTGTCGTCTTAAAAGGGCTTTCTAGACGTACCTTATTATTCTGCGCGTTGCCTCCTTGCCGCTGTTGGCTCTCAGATATATTCTGATTTACTTGGATTTTTTTTTTTTTTTTTTTTTTTTTTAGCATCGCCTTTATCCATTTTGATTTATGTAGGCCTATTTCGTATTTTTTTATGTATGCTTTTCTATCATTTCTCTCTCTCTCTTTCCTCTCTCTCTCTCTCTCTCTCTCTCTCTCTCTCTCTCTCTCTCTCTCTCTCTCTCTCTCTCTCTCTCTCTCTCTCTCTCTCTCTCTCTCTCTCTCTCTCTCTCTCTCTCTCTCTCTCTCTTTCCCCCTCCTTTCTTTCTTTGCTTCTTTCCTTCCCTCCTTCCCTCCTTCTCTCCCTCCCTACCTCTCTCTCGCTCCTCCTACTTTTCCTCCTTCCCTCCATATATTTCCCGTTCTCCTCCATGACCTGTATTTCCTGTAAAATGCAAAGCTCTGTATATTTCTGTTGTGCAAATGATGACATCATCACAATCATCATCCCTACCACCACCATCACCATCGTCACCAACTGTTGTCATCACCATCACCATCATCATTATGGTCTTTTCACAAAAGCTCTGAGGCGGTGCGGCGGTGTGGTTAGCGTGGCTGTTGCCTCACTCGTCCGCAAGCGACTCCCGCAGCCACTCTACAATTTCGTTGTTGTTGTTATTACTGTTAGTGTCGTTATTCTTGTTTTTTTTTTGTGGTTTAGTTTGTGTTTTTTTGTTTGTTTGACTTTTGTTGTTGATGGTGATGTTATTGGTTGTTGTGACCCGTCGTGCTTTCATTCAATTTCTTTGCTTTTAAAAAGGACGTAATTGTTACCTTCCTTTTCTCTGTAATGTTCGCTACTCCAGTAATATGACCCCACCAGGAGTCAAGTAATACCTGCGAAACTAACCCCCCCCCCCAAGCAAATACTGTTTAAATGCGATTTAGTGCTTTCAACTGGAGGAACTTTGGAGGATTCTCTAGGATGTACTGAAATAGGATTGTGCTTTTACGTGATTTTTACTCGGTTGTGTCTTCGTGCATGTATTCATCATGCTGTATTGAAGGATAGTTGTATATTTCTCATTCTATATATATGTCTAATTTTATTTTGATTTTTTTTTCTTTTCTTTTCTTTTTTCATTTTATGGTATAGCGTTCTTTGAATACTTCGACATCATCACGCTAAGAGAAAGGGGGAAGAAAAGAAAAATGTCATCTTTTGTGGTCTTTCATTCCTGGCGTTCTTCTCCCTCTCGACCGTGTTCATGCATTCGTTTATCCGTGACCCTCCCAGCCTTTCTAACTGTTATCTCTTTTCCCTTTACCTCCCTTCCCTTCCTCTCCCCATCCCTTTCGTCCCCTCCCCTCCTCTTCTGTCCCTTCATCTTCACTCCCCTTCCGATCATTCCCATCTTCACCTCTCCCGTTTCTTCTCATCCTCTCCCGTCCCCTCCCTTCCTCTCTTCTCCCTCCTCTCCTCCCCTCCCTTACCCTCTCCTCCCTTCCCTTCCCTTCCTCACGTCTCCCTCCTCCCTTCCCGTCTCCTCCCCTCCCCTCCCCTCCCCTCCCCTGATGTCAGAATGAATTCTGTGTTGCGCAATTGCCGTGATAAGAACGTGCCGAAATGACCCTGCACTCTGTTGGAAGTTATGTATCACCCTGTGCAACTTTCTCGTGGAAACGGCAGGAGGCGAGGGTGCGATGGGGAGGGGGGGAGGAAGGGGAGAGGGGAGGGAATGGTGAGGGGAGATGGAGGAAGGAATGGGAAGGGTTGATGGAGAGAGGAAAGGGAAGGAGGGTAGATGGAGGGAGGGAGTGGGGAGGGGGGATGGAGACAGGAAAGGGAAGGAGGTTAGATAGAGGGAAGGATGAAGGAGGGGTGAAAGAATAAAGGGTGGAGGGATGGATCTGAAGTGAGGAGCGAAGGTAGAATAAGAAGGGAAGGCGCAAAAGAGGAAGGAAGGAATAAAATTAATAAAAACAAAGAAGGAGGGAGGAAGCTCCAGAAAAAATGGAACTGGTGGATTAGGGAGGGTCAAGGTGGATGGAGAAATAGGATTAAGAGAAAGGGGAAACACCGATTGGAGGAGAAAAGCAGACGGAAGAGGGAAACAAGAGGAAGAGAAGGAAGAAGGAGAAGAGAAAAGAAAGTAAAGAAGGAGAAAGATGAAGGCACAAGAAGGGGAAGAGACAAGTGAGTAAAGAAGGAAGAGGAAGAAAACACAAAAAGTCAAAAGAGGAAGGAAGGGGAAAAGTCAAAAGAGTAAAGAAAGTAAGAGGCAGAAACAAGAGAATATTGATAGAAGAGGAAGAAGAAAGAAAAGAGAGAAAGAAGGAAAGTATGAACTAACATAATCTGAGAAAAGGCGAAGGTAATAATAATCTTTCTCCCAATAAGCACTGACCTGCCATGGGGTTCAGCCTCGGTCTTGTCTCTGCAGTTGCAGGGGTTCGTTTTTTTTTTTTTTTTTTTTTTTTTTTTTTTTTTTTTTTGGGGGGGGGGTGAAGCCTGTGATATATGCATGTTTGGAATACCAGATTATATATATATATATATATATATATATATATATATATATATATATATATATATATATTTATATATATATATATACATATACATATATATGTATATATATATATATTTTTATATATATATTTATATATATATATATATATTTATATATATATATTTATATATATATATATATATATAAATATGTATGTATGTATGTATTTAGGAAGGGGGGCGGGGGCGCTTTCAAACAATGAGGGAAATACATTATACATTATATTACTACGGCGATAGATTATTTAAATTGGGGTACATAAATGTTTTAATTAAAGGAATTATCGATCTATATATTACATACATAAAGCATTGTTGTATAACACACACACACACACACACATTGCAAGTGAGTGCGAGAGAGAGGGAGACATTTTATCAGTAACTGAATATTCAAAGCCCACACATAGAAATTAGTACCAACACAGAAAGAGAAACAGACAAACACATCCGCTCAAGTTGCAGAGAAAAAGCTCTTGCAACCCCATAACAAGAAACCACGTATGGTTCCCTCCCCCTCCTACCTCCTCCCTCCCTCCCTTCCTACCTCCTTCCTCCCTCTCCTTCTCCTTCTAGCCACGGTCCCCCCTCATACCTCCTCCCTCCCTTCCTCCCCCTCATACCTCCTCCCTCCCTCCCTTCCTCCCCCTCCTACCTCCTCCCTCCGTCCCTCCCTCCGTCCCTCCCTCCTCCCTCTCCCCTCCCCTTCTAGCCACGATCCCCCTTCCCCCCCCCCCCTCCACCTCCTTCACGGCACACAACTGAAGGCTCTGCGGTTGACCAGGGACTTCTATTACCTATTGTAGAAATCAGATTACTTTATGCTTATCAGTAACCATCAACTGTTTTGATGATATGGAGATAGCGAAGTATTTTTTTTTTCCATTGTTGTCATTTGGATCAGATTTCAATAGTATCTCACCTCCCCCCCCCCCCAAAAAAAAAAAAGAAAGAAAGAAAAAAAAAGGTACTTATGTTTTATTTAGTCACTTACATTGTACTTATAACTATTTTCATGATATGTGGTCGTCACTTCTTTCTACTTGTTCAATTATTTACAGTGTACTTGTAACTATTTTAATGATTGGTGAATTAGTTTTTCATTGTTATTTGTTTCAGATTTCGGTTGTATATTAACAAAAACAACAAGAATACTTGTTTCTACCTATTTAGTTACTTACAATGTATTAATAACTATTTTAATGATATGGAGAGAGTGATTTTTTCCCATTGCTATTTATATCAGATTTCGTTAGAAAAAAAAAACTGTCAGTACTTATTTTTACTTATCTAGTTACTTACAGAGTACTTATTGCTAATTCCCTTTCTGTCTGTCTCTTTTGTCACAGGTACGTCAACCGCGAGGTACTAATTACTCATTAACTCGCCGGGTCATTAGCGGCGGCTGTGTTCAGGGCGGCTCTTGTGACGGTAAGACTTCGCCTTTTTTTGGTCACACTGCGGCTGTGACGGTTGTGACGTAATTCTCCTTTATAGCTTGCCGACAGGAAATCTGCGGAGGCGTTTTGGTTTGTATGTGGGTGGAGAGAGGGAGGGTGAGAGAGAGAGATAGAGAAGAGAAGAGAAGAGAGTGAGTGAGTGAGTGAGAGAGAGAGAGAGAGAGAGAGAGAGAGAGAGAGAGAGAGAGAGAGAGAGAGAGAGAGAGAGAGAGAGAGAGAGAGAGAGAGAGAGAGAGAGAGAGAGAGAGAGAGAGAGAGAGAGAGAGAGATAAAGAAGAGAAGAGAGTGAGTGAGTGAGTGTGTGTGTGTGAGAGAGAGAGAGAGAGAGAGAGAGGGAGAGGGAGAGAGTTTATGCATATCTTGGTAGGTTTGTACTTATGTCCGTATGTGTTATTAATGCGTGTGCGTGTTGTACGTATGTATCTCTAATTTATCTCCCTTCATATTCTTCTTTTTCTTTGCGTAAACGGTGTTATTTCACACGTAATATATGTCAAGAAGAACTCCCTCCCCCCTTAGCGTGACTCCCGCGGGAACGGCACTCACGCACGCAATCGCAGAATTATTCGTGATCGTTATTTTTTTCATCTTAAATCTCTCTCTCTCGCTATCGCTCTCTCTCCCTCCCTCCCCACCGCTCCTCCATGATTGAATGTGATGAATCGAACTTCATAATCTCGAAACGCAACGAAGCGCAATCCGTCACACCGCGAATTTGCATACAATGAAACAACAAACAAAGAAAGGTTTTCGTCGGAGCGGCACGGCACGGCACGGCGAGAAGTGCGTGTCTTGCTTGCTTGCGTGACATCTCTCGGGGCGGCTCGTGACGTGATCGTCTTCCCCCCCCCCCCAACCCCCCATCCCCCCATCCCCCGTCTATCCCTTCTGTCCTTCCCCCCCTCCCCCTTCCTCTCTCCCGCTCCTCTACCTACGCCTGTCCTATTTATTTTCCTATGCCCATTACCCTTATACGACTTCCATTCCCTTTCCTATTCATATCCCATCCTCTCTTCTCCTATCCCTACCCCTATCTCACTTCTCTCCTTCCCCTCTCCCTAATTATGCCGGCTATTCCTAAGCCTATCCAAGTTCTCTTCTTCACCCTCCCTTATTTATGCCTATCCCAGCCTCTTCTGCTTTACCACTTCTATCCCATTTCTATCCCTCCCTTTCCCCTATCTCTATGCCCTTCCCCCGCTCCCCCCCCCCCTTCTTCTCTCACTTTGACTAGCAGTTACGATGACTTCAGCGGTGATATGTGCGCGGTTTATGCTTATGTTGCTTCATGTGCTGTTAAGTTGGATGACTCGCTGTCACTCCTGCTTCATGTGTTGGTATTTGATGTCGTTTCTCTTTTCCTTTTTCCTCCCTCCTTCCCTTCCTTTCTCCCTCTCTTAATCACTCCCTCACTCCTTCCCTCCCTCCCTCCCAACTTCTTTCCCTCCTTCCCTCCCTTCCTTATTTTCTCCCTCCTTCCTTCCTTCCTTCCTTTCATTCTCCCTTTCTTCCTCCCTCCCTCCCACCTTCCTTCCTTCCTTCCTCCCTTCCCTCTTTCCTTCTTCCCTCCCATCTTCCTTCCTTCCCTTCTTCCCTCCCTTCTTCCCTCCCTTCTTTTCTTCCCTCCCTTCCTTCCTCCCTCCTTCCCTCCCTCCCTTCCTCCTATCATCCTTCCCTTCCTTCCCTCCTTCCTCCCTCCCTCCCTCCCTCCCTCCCTCCCTCCCTCCTTCTACGCCTCCATCTATCTACCCCTTCCCCCTCCCCCCGCCTCCTCTCCATCCTTCCCTACCTCCTCTGTCTCTTCTTTTTCTCTCTTTCCCTCATTCCCTTTTTTCTCTTCCCTCTCCCAATTCTCGCATGTACGCCTTCCCTTCCCCGCTCCCCCCGCTCCCCACGCCCACCCACCATCCGCTGCGTCTCCGCTGCGCCCGCCAGGCCGCCCATATTCGGGAATCGGCGCCCACGCGATCGCCGGAATAATCGGCGGCCGTGTATCAGCTGTGGCGACTTATACTGATGGCTTGTTATGACTTGCCGCTCAGGAAGGCATGGCGGCTCTCCCTTTGGGCGTTCGTGGTGGTGAGGGGGGGTCGGGCGGGGGGAGGGGGGTATAGGGGTGATGAAGGGGGGTAGGGGGTGGTGAAGGGGGGTAGGGGGACGGAAGGGGGTAGGGGACGAAGGAAGGGGGTAGGGGGACGAAGGAAGGGGTTGTTTGGTGAAGGGGGGGAGGGATAGGTGAGGGAGGTAGAGGAGCGAATGGGGTTGTGTGTTGGGGGATTATGTTGGAGAGGGGGGAGAGGTAGATGGGTGGAGGGGCATAGGGAGAAGAGAGGGAGTGTATGTTGGGGGTTTATGTTGGGGCTGGGGGATGGGGGATGGGTGAGGGGGAGGTATTTATGGGATGAGGGAGGGAAGGGGGAGTGGAGGTTGAGAGGGAGATAGTTATGGGATGAGGAGAGAGAATAAAGAGGGGAGGGAGGGGGCTGGACGAGAGGAGGGGGTGCTTACGGGGTGAAGGGGGAATGGGGGGGGGTGCACGTTGCTTGTGCTCTGTTGCAGTTGACGTGCGTGAATGGCCCATTAAGCGAAAGTGACATAGACGAACGACCGTGACATGAAACGCAAAGATATTATACTCGATAAAAGAAAAAAAAAAAAGAAAAAATACAAGACTTTCATACAACGTACAACGTATCAAAGACTTAATATATGAATGATGATATGAAAACTGTACAACGCAGCTTAAATCACAAACAAAAAGATAAATAGATAATAAAAGAAACGAAAGTAACATGAAAGATGAAAAATGAAAACATGAAAATGTCACGTGTCCCCACACAACCAGTCATCACACGCCATGAGTGTGATGACATCTTTCCCTCCCCCCCCCCTCTCTCTCTCTCTCATGGCAAAGCACTTTCCCTTGCACTGTCAACAACTAGTGTGTATGTGGGGGAGTGTGTGTGTGTGTGTGTGTGTGTGTGTGTGTGTGTGTGTGTGTGTGTGTGTTTATTTAGGAACACGCTAAGGGCTTCAAGTCCTTAGTTAGGTTAAGACTTTTGCGCTTTCTCATTCAAGCACTCACTCACTCTCTCACTCACTCACCCATTCATTCACTCACTCACTCACACACACACACACTCACTCACTCACTCACTCACTCACTCACTCACTCACTCACTCACTCACTCTCTCTAACTTACTCACTCACACACACACACACACACACACACACACACACACACACACACACACACACACACACACACACACACACACACACACACACACACACACACACACAAACAAACAAACACACCCACACACAGACTGTCCCGGCGTGTGCGTGTGCGTGTGTGTGGTCCCTCTCCCGCCCTCCCCAGAGTGTGTATGGGCGGAAGTTCAATCCTACAGAGCTTCCTGTTCATGCCTTGCCCGGTAACACGGTGCATTTAGGGCGGGGAGGAGGGGGGGTCTCTCTACCTTGCTAGGCGTTTCTAGTTTTACTGAATTAAATTTGTAAATGTCGGAAACTCTTTTGATGTTTCAGACACACGCACACACGCGCGCGCACATGCACATACGCGCACACACATACGCGCACACACACATACGCGCACATACACGCGCAAACACACACACACGCACACACACACACACACACACACACACACACACACACACACACACACACACACACACACACACACACACACACACACACACACACACACACACACACACACACACACACACACACACGTAAACAGTTCCCCTCCTCGCCCCTCCCTTCCTCCCTCCCTCCCTCCTTCCCTCCCTTCCTCCCTCACAGTGCCATCTGGCCGTGGCACCCTCCGCGGCGACAGGGCATTTACACATAATGGTCGAGCCTAGCGAGGGTGCCGGCCAGATGGTGCCACATAACAGCGCACAAACAATACCTCACGGGGGAGTCAGGGCACAGTGGCACTCCTGTGCGCTCGCTACGTGCCGTGGCATGAGTGCCCGAGCTCCGTCGAGGCACAGCGGTGAATACGGTGGACGTCATTTTTCTCCTTCCCCTCCGCCGCCCACCGCCTCACGCCCGCCGCCTCACGCCCTTTGCGGATGCCCAGCAGGATGTTGGTTTGTTGTTTTCGTTATTTGTTGTTGGTGGTGCGGAATTTGTGGTCGATTTTGTTTTTTATTTATTTTGCTGTTGTTATTTGTTGTTTCTTTTTATTGTTAACGTTATTATCATCGTTATCGTTATCATTATAATTGCCCTTACCATTACCAATACCAGTACAATTACCATTATCATCTTTATCATCATCATCATTATCATTATCATCATCACCATCACCATCATCATTATCATCATCATTACCATCATCATCACCACCATCATCATAATCACCATCATCACATCATAATCATCACCATCATCATTATCATCATCACCATCATCATTATCATCACTACCACCACCACCACCATCATTATCATCATCATCATCAATTACAGCTAGCAATGAAAACCAGAAATTATGCAATTGAGCAAAGCCATAATAGAAAAGCCAATTCCTTGATTCCATAATAACAGAACATGCACCACGGAGAGGGGGCAGGGGAGGGAAGGGAAGGGAAGGGAAGGGAAGGGAAGGGAAGGGAAGGGAAGGGAAGGGAAGGGAAAGGAACTACTTCAACCGTGAGTCCTTTCGCTCCTTCTCTTCCTCCTCATTTTCATTCTCCTTCTCCATTTCTTTAGCCTCCTTTTTATCCTCCTCCTCCTCTCTTCCCTCCTCCTCCTCCTCTCTTTCCTCCTCCTCCTCCTCTCTTTCCTCCTCCTCCTCCTCTCTTTCCTCCTCCTCCTCATTTTCCTTCTCTTCATTCTCCTTCTCTTTCCTCTTCCTCCTCCTCTCTTTCCTCCTCCTCCTCATTTTCCTTCTCTTCATTCTCCTTCTCTTTCTCCATCTCCTTTTTATCGTTCTCCTCCTCCCTTTCATCCTCCTCCTCCTTCTCTTCCTCCTCCTCTTCCTCCTCCTCCTCTCCTCCTCCTCCTCCTCCTCCTCCTCCTCCTCCTCCTTCTCTTCCTCCACCCTTCCTCCTCCCCTCCTCCCCCCTCCTCCCCCATCCCCCCTCCCCCTTCCCCCCTCCTTCTCCCCTCCTCCTCCTTCTCGCCCTCCTTCTCCTCCCTCCTCCCCCTTCCCCCTTCCTCCTCTCTTTAAGCCTTAATCCCCTTCGCTTATCCCACAATGGGATTAGCGGCTTCGATCCCGTAGGATATTATCCGCTGAGG
>BOPN01000210.1:518802-523802 GCA_017312705.2 Penaeus japonicus
GTATATATATATATATATATATATATATATATATATATATCCTCCTCTCTCTTTCCCTATCTCTTTCTAGAACTGGTTCGCTAATGTGAATCTTATAAAGACTATTCCTGGCACTCTCTGGCACCTTAAGAATATATCCTGAAAAGAAACAAAGTGAAGCACATACCAGTCACGTGTGTCAGAGATCATTTTACGAAATTTAGTAAAAGGAACTGGAGGCGGAACCAGAACGGGTGTGTTTTCATTCTCTTTCTCTTTCATTCTCTTTCTCTTTCTGTCTCTCTCTCTCTTTCTTTTTCTCATTCACTCACTCACTTATCTACTCACTCGGAGTCTATCTTAGAAAGAGATAGGTAGATGCCGTAGATAAAGATCGATGATGTGTATATATATATATATATATAAATATATATATATATATATATATATATATATATATATACACACACACACACACACACACACACACACACACACACACATTTTTTTCTTTCTTTCTTTTATTAACTTATTTATTCATTTGTTAATACATTTAATTATTTATTTATACACACATCGACAGATAGATAAATAAATAGATATGTAACAAGAAAAAAATCCACCAAAATAGACCTAGAAATCGAGAAAAAAGACGCAGGCAGAGAAATCGGGCGTCGGAGAGGCAGGCAGGCAGGCAGCGAGGGCGGAATGTGTCACGGAGTTCAAGTGAGTGAAAGTCAGCCAGGCCGCCCTCGTGCCGTGACCACTTGTGTGTCGACATGGCTGTGTACTGTCGCCCGTTGTGGGGACTTCTTCTGTGTGGTTTGGTTTTGTGTGTGTGTGTGTGTGTGTGTATGTGTGTGTGTGTGTGTGTGTGTGTGTGTGTGTATGTGTGTGTGTGTGTGTTTAATCTATAGTTTTCGAGGGATGTTCGGGGATTTGTTTATTATTATTATTATTATTATTATTAATTTTTAGATATATGTTATACGTTGTTTTTTTCTCTCTTTTTCTTCTTTCTTTTGATGTCCCTCTTTTGCCCATCTGGTGTACTCTTTCTTTCCCTTTTTCTATCTTTTCAACACTCTCCCTCCTCCTCCTCCTCCTCCTTCTTCTTCTAATCCTCCTCCTCTTCCTCCTCCTCCTCCTCCTCCTCCTCCTCCTCCTCCTCCTCCTCCTCCTCTTCTTCTTCCTCCTCCTCCTCCTCCTCCTCTTCCTCCTCGGGCCATGATCTCAGTCACTTAATCGAACGGTGTAACATGACTCCCCGATGCTGAGGAGAGAATCTTTCTTATCGTTGGTGGCACGCGACGGCCTGGCTTGACCTCGCTTGCGTTGGCTTGCGTTGGCTTGCGGTTGGCTTGCGTTGTGAGAAAGAGGGAGGATAGGAGAGAGGGAGAGAAAAGAAGAGGAAGAGATGAGAAGCAGAAGTAAGAGTTGAAGGAGGGGGAGGGGGATGAAAGGGTTCAGGGAGAGAGGGAGAGAAAGGAAAATATAGTGATGATGAAGAAGATAAAGAAGAAGAAGAAAAAAAATAAGGGAAGGTCTAGGAAGAGGAGGGGAAGAAGAAAAAAAGATGGAGAAGGAAAGGAGAAGGAGACCAAGCCTTAAGAGCGCCGCTTAATGCGTGCAATCGGTTCCTTTGCGGTATCGTGATTAGTACTTATTGCCTGCGGGCGACGCAGCTGGAGAGATTGCGTGGAATTGCATGATCACTGTTGCTAATTTGGATTTTCATAGTGAAAGGGAGGATGATAGGGAGGGTATGGGTATTGAGGAAATGGTTAAGTGTTAAAGGCAACAAAAGCACAGATGGGAACAGCATTAAGTTCTAAATAAAAGTTGATAATAGCAGATTTGTTAAAGATAACGTTAAAGAGTATGAATATTGAAGGACTCTGATTCTGATCGTAAAAAGAAACAATAAAAGATCTTTAAGACGACCTGTATTTCGAAAATCAGATTTACCTAAAAGGCTTTTGCTTTAGATTTCAAAATTCCGAAAGTAAAGTGTGAGACGTTCTTTTTCCTTCTCGAAGAAAAATTTCACCAAATTACAGGTAATGTCCCTCGACCGCAAATTTGCAGGCTTTTTTTTTTTTTTTTTTTTGCAATGTCTGAACAGTACGTCGTTACATCACTGCGACATCACTTAGCTAAGAAGTCGCGCGTGTGTCTTTAAGAGTAAAAGTATTCATAAATGGAGTGCATAGAAAGATTGGAGAATGAGTGAAAGAATGTGTGTATTGATTGGAAATGTGATTGGGGATTTGGGGGTATGCTTTATAGGCCTAGATTGACAAAGAGGAGGTACGATTGAGGTGGATTCGTGATATACGAGAAGAATTGGGATAAGAGTAATGGTAGGACAATATAGGGAAAAAAGGAAAGAAAAAATGAAATAGAAATTCTAAAAGAGAAACATATTGAAAACTGAGAATATGAAGCAAAGCTTTGAAAAAAAAAGATCAAATAATTCCAAATAATAATAAAGAGAAGAAAGATATGAAGAATAAATAAAAAAAAGGGGTAGACGAAGAAGAAGCAGAAGAAGAAGAAGAAGAAGAAGGAACGCAAGACTGAAGAGAAGGAAGGTTCCAGAAGCCTCAGCGTGGCCATAATCGCGTCGTTTGGAAGATGTTATGCGATTTAAGTGGTGGTTGAAGGTTGTTCTTAAGACGTCGAGGATTCTTGAGATGGTCAAGCTGGTCACGCGAGCTGTTCATTGGCTGAAAGAAACGGATTTTTTTTTCTTTCTCTCTCTCTTCTTTATTTTTATCTAGATATTGCAAATACTTTCCTTCCAGTTCTCTGCTATTCATTTCGGACGCTAGACTATGAGTTGACTTTTTTTTCTATCTCCTTCACACTTTTTTTTCTTCAAAACTCGAACACTGGGCCATGGGCGGAAGGGCGATTGTTCCCGTTTTCTGTGTGTCACGTTTTCTTTTCAGCGTTCTGTTATTGTCCCTCTGGTCGAAGATGCCATATTGAGGGGGAGCAAGGATAACTTACTTATTTTTATTACGTTTTTTTATTTATTTAAGCCGTCGTGAAGACAGGACGAATTAATGGGCGATTATATTACCTTGAATGACAGGTAGAAATTATGATTTTTTTTTAAATCTCTGGCGTGATAATGATGTGTCCAACCTGCGAAATTTAGTTGGAATGTGGTAGTTGATGGCATCCTTTCAATTACGTAACGGGGGGGAGGGGGAGGGGGGGGGTTAGGGCTGCGTTTCCAGCTCTGTCAAAAGCGCGGCCTCTTCCGTCATTTCAGCATCATTGTCGGTTTTTCTGTGATCAAAGGAAGTGTTATGGGATTAACCTTGAGAGTTCGATACCTTGAGAACAAGGGAGAAGGAGAGGGAGAGAGACTGGAAGGAAGAGGGAGTGGAAGAGAGATGGAAATGGAGAGAGATAGAGCTAAAGAGAGAGAGAGAGAGAGAGAGAAAAAGAGAGAGAGAGAGAGAGAGAGGGGTGGGGGTGGGAGGGGTTGGGGGGCGAGACAGAAGCAGAATTATTCCTGGAATTCCTAAGCCCATCGCTGTCACTGACCTCCGCCGACGGCATTAGTGAACGCCATATGAACATAAATCCTTCACAGAACGCGAAAGATCACTTTTTGGCATGAAGGATTGAGAACGATATGAACATTAGATTCATTTTTTCTTTTAAGATTTCATTTTTTTCCCTTAGATTACGCTTTTATTTTTGATGAATAAATCTCGAGTAAAGATGCGTGTGTTTCTTAAGAGGGAAAGATGATTCTTGAGGGAGGCTGGATCACTTCTTAGAGTGGCGTTAAGGTACTTTGCTGCATGGATGGGATTCTTATTAGGGTCAATCTCTCTCTCTCTCTCTCTCTCTCTCTCTCTCTCTCTTTCTCTTTCTTTCTCTCTCTCCCATCTTCCCCCTCCCTCTCTTCCTCCCACCTTCTCTTCCTCCCTTCCTCTCTTCTTCCCTTCCTCTCGCTCTCCTTCCCTCCCCTGCCTCTTCCTCTCCTCCTCTCTTCCTCTCCTCCTCTCCTCCTCTCCTCCTCTCTTCCTCTCCTCCTCTCTTCCTCTCCTCTTCCTCTCCTCCTCTCTTGTGTCCTTCCCACGTCACGGTCACGCGAAAGAGAGAGATTCGGAAAATGCGCCCGTCGTCTTTCGGTATTCCTTCTATGGCGCCAAGTGTCCTTTCGTCTCCCATTCGTTATTCGTATTTTCTTCTCCTTCTCCTTCTCTTTTTTTTCACCGTTTTTCTTCTTCATCTTCCTCTTCTTCTTCTTCTTTCTCGTCTTTTTTTCTTCTTCTTCTTTTTCTTCTTCGTCCCCGTCTTTTCTCTGTAGCCGTTTATGTTTTTTTTTTCTTTTCTTATTTGATGTCCTCTTTTTCTTCCTCATTCCTCCATTTTTATCAGTCTATCTCTCTCTCTCTCTAGTCCCTTTCTCATCGGCTGAAAATAAAACGAAGAAAGAAACATAAAAGAGTATTAGCCAAAGAAGAGTGAAAATTTAACAATAAAGATAAAGAAAAAAAAAAGATAAGAAAGAGAAGAATTTTTTTAAAGACAAAAAATGTATTTTCCAAGGTCGACTGTCGTGTCCGGGCGTTCTCTTGTTAATTACCTCAAATCATCGTAATTACCATTCCCAGCGTCGTCCGCGAGCCACCTCCCTCCCTCCCTCCCCCCCCCTATCCTTCTACTCAACCCCCCCCTCCTCCTCCCTCCTTCTCTTGGATCACCTGCCTCCTTCCAACCTCCCTAGAACCACCTACTCTTTCCCTTCTTCCCCCTTCGTCCCTCCTTATTCCCCCTTGGACACTTCCCCCTTCTCTCCACGAGCTACCTCCTCCTCCTCTTCCCCTCATCTCCTCCTCCACCCCTTTCCTCCCCCCCTCCCCCCCAGCATCACCCACCCATCCCTTCCCCATTTCCCCCTCCTTTAGCCCGTCCCCTCCTCCTCTATCGCCCCCCCCCTCCTCCCCCGGTATCACCCACCTGTCCCCTCCGCATTCTCCCCTCCCCTTGCC
>BOPN01000210.1:531302-538802 GCA_017312705.2 Penaeus japonicus
GAGAAAAGAGAGAAGAGGGAAGAGAGAGATGTGGGAGAAAAGAGAGAAAGAGAGAGAACAGGAGAACAGGAGAACAAAGAGCAGCGAGGGAGAAGGCATGACGAGTTCATCCGGTCTAGAGACTCCGCTGTTGCCAGTATTCTCCTCACACGTCACGGGGGAGGGGGGAGGGGGGTCTGTGCCTCCGGGAAGCCAGAAACAGCACTGGCTTTGGGAGGCTTTATTCAAACATGCTTACGTGTTGTATCTATACTAGCATGAATGCTTATATATATTCATATGTTTGTGTGTACATATATGTATACGTGTGTATGTATATACACATACACAAACACAAACTTACAGACAAACACACGCACAAACACACACACACACACACACACACACACACACACACACACACACACACACACACACACACACACACACACACACACACACACACACACACACACACACACAAACACAAACACAAACACACACACACACACAAGCACAAACACAAACACACCGACTTAACACCTAAACACCTCACCTTATACTGGAGTCTCGGCATTACCATACCTCCCAGAAAACACTTTACTCAGGTGATCATTTTAGAGAAGCACAGGCATCCGGTATTCCGCGAGAGAAGGAGGTATGTCCATGTAAGGTCCAAGCAAAGACACAGAGGGAGGGGGTGAGGGAGAGGGAAGGGGAGGGGGAAAGGGAGAGCGGGGGAGAGGGAGTAAATAGATATAGAGGGAGAGAGAGTAAAGAGATAGAGAGGGAGATCGAGATTTAGAGAGGGAGAGATAGAGATAGAGAGGGAGAGGGAGAGAGAGATAGAGAGGGAGAGAGAGATAGAGAGGGAGAGAGAGATAGAGAGGGAGAGAGAGAGAGATAGAGAGGGAGAGAGAGATAGAGAGAGAGAGAGAGAGAGTGGGAGAGACAGAGACAGAGACAAAGAGAGAGAGAGAGAGAGAGAGAGAGAGAGAGAAAGAGAGAGGGTGAGTGAGAATGAGGGGGGCCTTCCACGTGGTTCGCCTTACGTGTGCTCTTCTCTCTTTTTTACTTTTCTCTCTCCTCTCCACCATCTCCTCCTCCTCTTCCTCCCCCCCCCCTCTCCTGAGACACACGCACCTGCACATACGACAACCTGTAGTTCGAATACCGTCCGCTTTTCTGGTGTGTCTCTCTTTCATTCAGTTTGCCGCGTCTCCTATTCTTAATTAATCCTGGGCTGTCCCTTTCATTCATTTTCTATACGTGTAAATATTATCCAATCATCGTTATTGATAATCTGATGGGCTTATGCCAGATTTGTAATCTCTCTCTCTCTTTCTTTGTCTGTCTGTATGTCTGTTTGTATCTTTCTCTCTATCTCGTTCTCTCTCTCTCTCTTTTTTTTCTTTCTCTCTCTCTCTCTCTCTCTCTCTCTCTCTCTCTCTCTCTCTCTCTCTCTCTCTCTCTCTCTCTCTCTCTCTCTCTCTCTCTCTCTCTCTCTCTCTTTCTCTCTTTATCTTTCTTTCTTTCTCTCTCTCTTTCTCTCCTCCTCTTTTCCCTTCCTCCTCCTCCTCCTCCTCCCTGCCCCCACCCCCATCTATCAACCCTCACCCTCACGAACCAAGAATATTTCCTTGAACAAACATAAACAAAAAGAATAGTTGAGTTCACATTTGAACTTTCAACCCACTCCATCCCCATCCCCAACCCTACCCCCACCCCCACCCCCAATACCCCACACCCTACTACCCCCAGTGGAGTGAGCCCAGACCTCCCCCCCTCCCCCCACCCCACCCCGACCCCTTTTAGTATGCGAGGCGCTGGGAATCTGCCGAGTTAGGGATTTGTACATTAGGCCTATCAGGGGTCGGTTTCGCACTGATCGGTTGCCGGATTAACAGTTTAGGCGATTTATGTTTTTTTATATACATTGTTCTGTCCGGGATTTTCTATCTCTCTCTCTCTTTCTCTTTCTCTCTATGTCTCTTTCTCTTTCTCTTTCTCTCTTTCTCTCTGTCTCTTTCTCTTTCTATTACTCTCTTTCTTTTTCTCTTTCTCTCTCTCTCTCTCTCTCCGTCTCCCTCTCCTTCTCCTTCTCTTTCTCTCTTTCTCCTTCTCTTTCTCTCTCTCAGTCTCTTTCTCTTTTTCTCTTTCTCCTTTTGTCCCTCCCTCCCTTCCTGTCTTTCCATCTACCTCAATATATCTATGAGTATCCCTATCTATCTATCTATATCTATCTATATATATCTCTCTCTATGTCTCCTTATACCTTAGTATCCCTTTACGTACAACATAAGAATAGAACATTATTATTAGGGAATGTAAACTTCCACATCCTCATATAACACGGAATGATAAGGCAGCCATGTTGACCCGTGTCTTGTCTCCTTGCAGGTACGCCTTGTGACAGGACAATGGCCGGACTCCCTGCCAAGTGCTGCTTCTTGTGAGTTATGAATTCACTCACCGCTTATTCTTGTGTATGAATGCGTTCATGCGCACGCACACGGACACGTACACGCACGCACACGCACACGTATAGTCGTACACGAACACGCACACGCACACGCACACGCACACGCGCACACACACACACACACACACACACACACACACACACACACACACACACACACACACACACACACACACACACACACACACACACACACGCACGCACGCAATCACGCAGACGCTAATGGCTAAGCTCGCGCTTAGACAGATACATAAACACACAAACACATACACAGGCAAGCACATGCAAGCACAAGCCTATGTTTCATTTCTTCTATTGTTGTTATCATCATTATTGTTATCGTTTTTGTTATTTTTATTCTTCCTATATAAATGATAGTTAGGATAATGATGATGATAATGATGGTGATAATAACGTTATTATTTTTAATATTATTTTTATCATCATCGTAGTCATTATCATAATTATCAGTATTTATTACGATCTTTATTAGAAATTATAAAAAAAAATGCTTTGCGAACTGGACGAACGAGAATAAACACAAAATTCATGAATAAACAAACGACAATCTTCCCGTATTTCCTTTACCTTGCAATAATTATGGTTTCTTTGCATTACCCTTTTCCCTCTTCTTCCTCTTGTATCCTCTTCTCCAATCTCTCCTTCTCTTCTTCCTCTTTCCCTATTCTTCTGCTTCGTCTCTCTCCTTAGAAATTGGATTAATGCCAAAAAAAATAAAGAAGAAAACTCTTTCAAGAGCTGTCACGCGCACCAGTGACAGGGTTACAAAGGGCGGCGGGGATTTCATTTAGATTGGACACCCTGATCTGTGGCATATATTTCACACGGTCTTAACAAACCCGTCAGAGTGGAGGAAGCCCTGGTGGGATGATGTTATCTTGGGGTGGAGTGGAGGTGGAGGTGGAGGTGGAAGAGGTGAGAGTTGGAGGTGGAGGTGGAAGAGAGAGAAGAGGATGGGGTGAGGGTGGGAGGTAGAGGTGGAGGTAGAGGAAGTTGTGGAGGGGTGGTGGATGGGAGTTGGAGAAGGAGGTGGAGCAGCAGTAGCAGTAGGTGGAGGAGGAATAAGTGGAGGTAGAGATGGCTTTAGAGACGGCGTAGCTGAAGTAGGAAGAAATGGAAGCGCAGAAAGTAGAGGAGGAGGTGGAGGAGATGGGGGGGGGGGAGGAGAGAGAAAGGAGGAGAAAACATAGATACAAAAGAAGAACAAGAAAGAGACGAAGATAGAATGGGGCGAAGGAAGAGGAAAAAGAGGAGAAGCGAACGAAAAAAAATGGAGTACTGGATCGATAGATTTTCCTCGCTTGTCGAATTCATTTTGCTCGTTTGTTTGCCTGTTAACACGGGAGGTCGACCATGGCGGAAACACGCTCATGACCCCTCTCTCTTCCTCTGTCTGTCTGCCTCTCTCTCTCTCTCTCTCTCTCTCTCTCTCTCTCTCTCTCTCTCTCTCTCTCTCTCTCTCTCTCTCTCTCTCTCTCTCTCTCTCTCTCTCTCTCCCTCCCTCCCTCCCTCCCTCCCTCCCTCCCTCCCTCCCAACTCCCCCATCCCCCCTCCTCTCTCTCTCTCTCTTTCTCTTTCTCTTTCCTTCAGGGTTGGAGTATAATCATGGTAGAAACATACATGAGGAGTCTAAGCATAGTAGAAATCGCAGTGGGAGTCTAATCATGGTAAAACCACATCAAAGGAGTCCAATCGTGATGGAAATCATGGTAGGGGTCTAATTAAGGTAGAAATCAGTTAAGTCACAGTAGAAAAAAACGAATTCAAGGAATCTAACCATAGGAGAAACCATGATAGGAATCTATAACCATGATAGTCCACCATGTTAGAAACACGTCCAAGGAGTCTCGAGCTATATTCCTTATCCTTTTCCTTCGGCGACAAAGAGACCGAGGGACGAAGGGGGGAAAGGGGGAGGGGGGGAGGGCGATGTGAAAAGAACGATGGAATATCAAATGGATTTGTGAAGTTGGAGGAGAATGAATGGGAGAAAGATTTATGAAAAGGTCGTGAGCTCAGGTGATGGCTGTTGCATAAGGGGTTGGGGGAGAGGGAGGGGAGAGGGAGGGAGGGAGGGAGGGAGGGAGGGAGGGAAGGAGAGGGAGGGAAGGAAATGGAGGGGAGGGAGAGAAAAGGTGGAAAGGAAGAAAACAAGAGGATAAAAGAAGGAGATATAAAGAGAGATATAGAGAAGGAGATAGAAATAGAGACAGAGATATGATTAAAGATAAAATTAGGCATTCAGATAGCTAGAGACAGAGACAGAGGCAGAGAGACTGAGAGAGAATGAGAGAGAGAGTGAGAGTGCGAGTTTAGCGTCTCCTTTGAGCGAATTCTCCGTACGAGTTTTGATGGTGGTCACTGCTCGCATCCTCGTACTTGCTTTCTTTATGTCCGTGGGAGTCAATGTAACCTTGTTGTAAACAGGTATAGTTCTGTACCCTTGTCTTCAGTTTGATTGTGAGAGGGAGAGGGAAGAGGGAAGAGAGACGAGAGACGGGAGACGAGAGGCTTGTATATTGTATACTTGTATATTCATGCATACATACGTATATACAGATAGCAAAACATACAGATACATCCATACACACATCCATACATAAGTATATAATACATACATACATACATACACACACACACACACACACACACACACACACACACACACACACACACACACACACACACACACACACACACACACACACACACAAATACATACATACATACATACAAACATCCATACACACACAAATACATACATACATACATACATACATACATACACAAATACATACATACATACATATTCCCAAACACCCACCCTCGTTCCTCCAGCCTATCCCTTCCCACGGCAAGGATCTCAGAACGCCCTTATAAAGACACCTGTACTCCCACATCCCTTCAGCCATGTGACGGTACTGCAATTAAAAGGTGATTAAGAGCGTCCTTCAGATGTTGCGCTTAATTACAGATCCTCATGCAATATGGCTGCGATCCGAGACCGCGCCTTGGTGTTATGTTGTGATAGGGAGATGTAATTATTTTCATTATTTCGTTTTTTGTCTTGTGTTTTTTGCGTTTTTCATTGTCATGTTTTACGGGGGTTTTCTTTTTATTTTTTTATTTTTTTTTGTTTTTGTTTTATCCTTTTTTACTTTTTTGTAGAAGGAGGGGAGGAGGAAGGGAGGGAAGGAGGGAGGGAAGGAGGGAGGGAGGGAAGGAGGGAGGAAGGAAGGGAGGGAGGGAGGGAGGGAGGGAGAGAGAGAGAGAGAGAGAGAGAGAGAGAGAGAGAGAGAGAGAGAGAGAGAGAGAGAGAGAGAGAGAGAGAGAGAGAGAGAGAGAGAGAGAGAGAGAGAGAGAGAGAGAGAGAAAGAGAGAGAGAGAGAAAGAGAGAGAGAGAGATAGAGATAGAGAGAAGGAGAGAGGAAGAAAGGAAGAGAGTGAAAGAGTGACAGAGTGAGAGAGAGAGAGAGCGAGAGCGAGAGCGAGAGAAAGAGAAGAAAAAAGAAAGAAAAGAAAGCCATTCTACAGACTCACAGACCGACTACATCGACAAAACAAAACTCCAGCATTACAGAAAAGCCTTTCCACCCAAAATACCCGGAACTATTCAAACAATGATTATTGCGACGAGACCAAAACCGCAGAGACAATCCCCGAAAGGCGGGCTGCGGAACAACAAGACGATTAGCTTATGTTATTTGGGTTTTTAACGTTAACAGTCGCGTAATTGGCCGTAGGGGGTGCATCGGGGTGGGGGGGGGGGTTGAGGTTGGAGGGGGAGAGGGGCGTCCACGTGTAACGAAGGGGTTAATAGGGGGAAGGGGGAGATCGGGAGGGAGGGAGGGGGGAGGAGGTGATTTCTGATGTAGGGGTCGTATTAGGAATGTTCGTTCCCATTCTGTTTTTGTGTTCTGTAGTAAAGAAAAATGTTTGTATGTAAAATAAGGAAAAATTACAGAGCTTCTCTATTTTTTTTTTCTTTTTTTGTGATTTCTGTAAGGTAAACAGTAAAGAAAGATATAACTTTCTTGTTTCGCCATATACCTATTTCGTTGCGCATAATAAGAAACAGGAAACTCACTTAAAAAGAAAATAGTCTCATGGAGCAAATGGCCGAGAAAAAATATTAAGATATCCATTTTATAAACTCACACCATCACCTGCACCATCTGGCCGCCAGCAGTACGAACACGGGTCTTGGCCATGACGTCACACGTGCCCCGAAGACCCGACACATAAGGCAGTGAGGACCGGATGTTGGCTGGTTCTCATATGTCCATCTGTTTTGCATGAGGAAGGGCGGGGAATGTTGAATGGGGATTGGTTGAAGGGTTGGGAGACTTCTTTCACCTCTCTCTCTTTCTTTCTTTCTTTCTTTCTATCCCTCTCTCTCTTTCTCTCTCTCTCACTCTCTCTCTCTCTTTAACCTGTTTCTCACTCTATACAGAGCAAATTTATATGTGTGCATGGTTGTGTTTATGCGTTTGTATGTATGTATATATGTATGTATGTATGTGTGTATCTCTCTCTCTCTCTCTCTCTCTCTCTCTCTCTCTCTCTCTCTCTCTCTCTCTCTCTCTCTCTCTCATCCTGTTAAATACAAACATACTTCTTGACTTTCTGATAAATTCTTTCCTCCAGGAACATACATATGTTTTATTAACATATATATGCGCCACATATTTCAAGTATGTAATTATGTGACCTCAGGAGAAGACTTAGCATGCTGAGGGCGATAATCCATACTGTTATATCGTTCTCCTGATATGTAAACATTTAACTGTGTATGCATGTCATTGATCCGTCTTTTGTTCTGTGTATATTTCAACATGTTGACATAGCTGTAAGGTTTTGTAAAATATATGTGAGCCCAAAGAGGGACTAAGATTGGGGTAAGGATAACCTATGTTACCTCATCCTTTTGAGATGTACGTAATCACTTGTCTCAATAAACTCGTCAAAGTCAAAAGTCTCTCTCTCTCTCTCTCTCTCTCTCTCTCTCTCTCTCTCTC
>BOPN01000210.1:543802-546302 GCA_017312705.2 Penaeus japonicus
GGAAATAGTTTATGTAACTCACACTTACGGTTTCAAACAAAGAAAAAAATAGACACTGTAGGTTATGAGGTTAGTATCTGTATTGTGTAAGGTCAGAGAGAGAGAGAGAGAGAGAGAGAGAGAGAGAGAGAGAGAGAGAGAGCGAGAGAGAGAGAGGGGTGGTGCAATTTTTTTTGTGTGAGTGCTTGCGCGTTCTTGCGCTTGTGTGTGTACGTATGTATGTATGCATGCATTTATAACCTTTCATTCGTTTGTGTTTTATCCTTTGTTCTTATCTGAAAACTATAACGCTAGTCTTATCAAATGATGTCCGAAGAGTGTAGTAAAGAGAGAGTCCTCGCCAGGGTAGGAATGACAACGAAGGTCTTAAGGCCTCATTGATGGCCTGGGGTTCCTCTACGGTGGGCTGAGGGCAGTGATAATCGACTTTGCCTTCCTCGGCTAACCTTCTTTCTCTGTCTCCTTTGCTATCCCTATTCCTTATTATTTCCTTCCTTACTCCTCTCCCTCTTCTTCCTCCTCCTCTTCTCCTTGTTGTTGTTGTTGTTCTTCTTCTTCTTTTTTCTTTGTTTTCTTCCTTCCCCTTTTCTTCCTCCTCTTCCTCCTTCTTTTTCTCCTCCTCCTCTTCTTCCTCCCCCCCCCTCCCCCCATCCATCCACCCTCGACAAGTCCGCCTAAAGCAACCAGTCAACAAGTGTCCCTCCGTGCCAGTCTGATGGCCCCGCCGCCGACGTCTCGCTCGCTTGTTCCGTGACCCCGTGAGTGCCACCAGTTATTATCAATTACGCTGGCGATGATGATGATCCTGGGAGGAGCGGAGAGGAGTGCCATCAGTGTGCCACGCGCGCTCAGAGACACGAGTGCCTCTTCCTTGTGATCACTGACGCCACCCTCGCCTCCTCTTCCCGTCGGATTACTTAGGACTGTGAGTTCGCGCTTCGCTGGCATTGGCACTGCTTCCTCGGCTGTGGCACTGACGCTGGCTCCTCCGGAAGACGAGAGTAAGTGCCTCGAAACAGACGCGAGGGTTGGATTCCCTCTTCTCTCCGTCATATCGTTACGGATGATAGTATTGCATGTTATCATTTATGCTGTTGCAAAGAACAGTTTTTAGATATATTATATCTTCATATGTTGTTGTAAATAACATTTTTTAGATATGACATATCTTTATTTATATGTTGTTGCAAATAACACTATTTAGATAAAAGATATCCTTATGGTGCCAGTTATGCGTGGGATTTTGTGTTACCGATTTCCTCCTTGCATCCTCGTACATGGCGAGCAATTGTCTTGGTATATGAAGCAAAACAAAGAGACGGGTCTGTGCACGCAAGGGTTCAAAGCCCACGATTTATTCCTTGTTGAACACGTTTGCATCCGCTGTGCATTTTCCATTTGTAGTAAGTGGTTTTGATTGTTTGTTTTGGGTTGCATAGATTAGTATGGTGTATTAGTATGCTTCACCGTGTATTTTCTTCCTCCTCTTCCTCCATTTCATCCTCTTTCTCCTCCGTCTTCTCTTCTATCTCCTCCTCCATCTCTTATTCCTCTTCTTGCTCCTCCTCCTCCCATTCCACTTTCTCTTTCTCTTCCTCCTCTTCCTTCATTTCATCCTCCTTCCCTTCTATCTCCTCCTACACTTCCTATTCCTCCTCCTCCCATTCCTCCCCCTACTCCTCCTCCTCCTCCCATTCCACCTTCTCCTCCTCTTCCCCCTCCTCTTCTAATAACAGACCGCATTCCCTCGCACTAAGAACATAAAAAGAAAAGAAACTGAACCACCAGAACCTTCGTGTTACTAAGGGGCGAGACACTGGCACCCTACACACTAAGGACAACGCCCCTAAATTCTGCTTAATTACTTGTAAAGGGGGAGGTCCTGCTGTCTTTCAAGGAAGCGAAGAAGAGGATCCTAGTGTCTGCCAGACAGCGGAGTTTGCGGCCCTGGCACTGGCACTGGCACTGTCCAGACGGGGTGGACGACGTCGGGGCGGGTATTAGTGCCACCGAGGGGGAGTCCCCGGGGGTAGTGTCTCTCGTACCCTGAAGGAATCCACGTGTGCCCGGCCCGGCCCTGGTTGATATCGGGTGGCTTAATTCTGCAAGAGGTGGCGTGGCGAACATCAGTATGCAGATTAGGACGGGGCCGCGGGCTCCGACCTCTCGCGGGAATTGCTGCTTTTCGGGGAGTTCTTTCGATATCTCATTATCGTGGTTGTTTTTGTAGCTTCATTATTGTTAGTATTATTTGTTTTTATTATTGTTGGCGTTGATATTTTTATTATTGTTATTGTTATTGTTGTTATTATTATTATTATTATTATTATTATTGTTATTATTATTATTGTTATTATTATTATTATTAATATTATTATCATCACTATTATTGTTATTGTCATTAAGATTATTATTATTATTAGCAAAAAAAAAAAAAAAAAAAAAAAAAAAAAATCTTAAAATCAGCTTCCAAAAACACTTATTGTCTCTTCACAACAGC
>BOPN01000210.1:558802-561302 GCA_017312705.2 Penaeus japonicus
TATCCTATTTTTCTCTTCTTTCTTACCTTCCTGTTCTTCTTTTCGTGTTCGCTTTCCAAACAGTCCCCGGCGCTCGTTTTGTCGTCTCATCCACGTCACGTGCGAGTCCTTAAAAGAGGAGAAGGAGAGGGAGAAGGACAGGGAGAGGAAGAAGGAGAGGGAGTGGGATAAGGAGAAGGAGAGGAAGAGGAAGAGGAAGAGGAAGAGGAAGAGGGAGAGGGAGAGGACGAGGTTGAGGGCAAGGGCGAGGGAGAGGGAAAAGGAGAAGGAGAGGGAGAGGGGGAGGGTGAGGGCAAGAACGAGGGAGTGGGAGAGGGAAAAGGAAAGGGAGAAGAAGAAAAAGAAAAAGAAAAAGAAAAAGAAGAAGAAGAACACACCTCGTAGAGACCGTGAGCACTGTCGAAAACGCCTCGGAAGAAGCCTGAGACGGGGTGACATTCGCAAGCGTCTTCGTGAGAAATGGGCTTCTTGCGCCGTCGCTCAAGTGGGCGTTGGGGTTAAATGGCGCTTTTTTGCGGGGGTTGAATGTTGTGGAATTTATGGTGGGGTTTAGGGGAGGTTCAGTGTTGTGGAATTCAATGTTTCATGATAGGGTTTAGCGGAGGTTGAATGTTATGGAATTAAATGTATATGACGGGGTTTTCCGGAGGTTGAATAGTGTGAAATTAATGACGGGGTTTAGGGGAGGTTGAATGTTGTGGAATTCAATGTGTTTTTTTAAGAGGTTTTACGGAGATTGAATGTTGTCGAATTAATGATGGGGTTTTCCGGAGGTTGAATGCTGTGGAATTCAATGTTTTTGATGGGGTTTTACAGAGATTGAATGTTGTGGAATTAATGATGGGGTTTCCCGGAGGTTGAATGTTGTGGAATTCAATGTTCTATGATGGGGTTTTCCGGAGGTTGAATGTTGTGGAATTCAATGTTCTATGATGGTTTTTTTCGGAGGTTGAATGTTGTGGAATTAATGGTGGGGTTTAGGGGAGGTTGAGTGTTCTGGAATTCAATGTTTTTGATGGGGTTTACGGAGGGATGAATGTTGTGGAATTATTGATGGGGTTTATGGGAGGTTGAGTGTTGTGGAATTCAATGTTTCATGATAGGGTTTAGCGGAGGTTGAATGTTATGGAATTAAATGTATATGACGGGGTTTTCCGGAGGTTGAATGGTGTGAAATTAATGACGGGGTTTAGGGGAGATTGAATGTTGTAGAATTCAATGTTTTTTTATGGGGTTTCCCGGAGGTTGAATGTTGTTGGATTAATGATGGGGTTTAGCTGAGGTTGAATGTTATGGAATTCAATGTTTTTGATGGGGTTTTACGGAAGTTGAATGTCGTATGATTGGTGTTTTTCTTTCTTTCTGTGAAGTTAGATAGTGGGACTTCTTTTTTCTTTGGGGAAGGAGGGGGGGGGGGTCGTGGGAATATTAAATCATCCAGTGACTATGGAGGATGTTAGAGATCGAATGATGTTAAATTAACGTGCCATTGTTACGGTTCGCGCATTTCTCTGCCACTTTGGAAAAGGGGGCGTTTCGTTTCGTGAGAATTCTTTTTGTGGTTATGATTTTTTCTCTCTCTTTCTTTCTCTATCTCTCTGTCTCTTTATCTCTTTCTCTTTATCTCTTTATCTCTTTCTCTTTATCTCTCTCTCTCTTTCTCTTTATCTCTCTCTTCCTCTCTCTCTCTCTCTCTCTCTCTCTCTCTCTCTCTCTCTCTCTCTCTCTCTCTCTCTCTCTCTCTCTCTCTCTCTCTCTCTCTCTCTCTCTCTCTCTCTCTCTCTCTCTCTCTCTCTCTCTCTCTCTCTCTCTCTCTCTCTCTCTCTCTTGCTCTCTTACTCTCTTTTGCTCTCTGTCTTTCCTCCTCCTCTTCTTCTTTCTCTGTCGTATCCCCTCCCCCCCTTTCCCTCCCTTCGCCAGATAGGCTTAGAGTTACCTTAGCAGAGTGTCAGTGATGGAACTGGTTAATCTCTTCCCCACCCCTCCTCCCCCTTTCCACTCCCCTTCCCCCCTCCCACTACCCTTTTCCCCTCCTACCCTCCTATCCCCTATCCCATTCTCAATTGACCAGAGGAGCCCCTTGCCCTTAGGAAGAAGGGGTGGGGAGGGGAGGAGGAGGAGGAGGAGGAGGAGGGGGGGGGAGAAGAAGGAGGAGGAGGAGGAGGAGGAGGAGGAGGGGGACGGGGGGAGGGGGAGGAGGAGGGGGGGAGGGGGAGGGGGACGGGGAGGGGGAAGGGGATATGGAGGAGGAGGAAGGGGATATGGAGGAGGAGGAGGAGGAGGAGGAAGAGGCGGCGGCGGCGGCGGCTTATACACCTCACCTGGGAGAATTCTAGGTCGTTCCGCTATGAATATTTTTACATATAAAGGCCCATTTCAACTCTCAGGTTTGTAAACTCTGGGAACCTACCTTGTTAGAATTGGCTTCTGTTTGTTTACTTTCCCGTTTTTGTATATGTGCGTGTGTGTGTGTATGTATGTATATATGTATGTATGTAAG
>BOPN01000210.1:566302-573802 GCA_017312705.2 Penaeus japonicus
ATAATACGAATGGCCCAATTACGGCAAGTCTTGTTTGTGGGAAAGCCTTTTAACCCAAATCTGGCCAAGTCTGCCAAAAGGAGGCGTTTCCAGGCATGAGGTTGATAAGACATGTTATTTCATGAGAGAAAGTGCGTTTATAGACGAATTATTCTTGGCGATGTGACATTTAGTATGTTTATGTAAGGGTGCTTGTTCCCACGCATGTGTTTTTGGTTATATTAACAAAGTTTTCACTCGTTGTTTCGGTTTTTCGTCTGCGAAATGATATCAACAACTCGATTATTTTGTTAGAGTGTATCCGAATAGAAAGGGACGTTTTTATAGGATTTCGTAATTGGTCTTGGCTGATTGTTTTTGTTGATTGTGTGTGTTTGTTTTGAAATTCCGACTTTTATTGTTGTATTCCTTCTCCTTTATTCTTTTGGTAGTTTTAAAGTCGTGAAAAAATACTCTAGAATTTTGGTCATGTATAATGCGTATGTTAAGAGCAAAATATATATCTGGTGCAACAGGACGTCCGTATTTTTGTCTCCTTAGTATATAAGGGGACAAACACATTATTCTCAGTGGACCTCTCTTATTTAAAAGACCCTTAGAATAATGGCCTTTTCTTTACCCGTACCTTTGCAACTCTCTTTACCTCCCTCCCTCCTTCCCTCTCTTCCTCCCTCTTCCTCTCCCAATCTCCCTCCCCCTCCCTCCCTCCTTTCCTCCTTCCGTCCGTCCCTCCCACCCTTCTTCCTTTCCTCCCTCCCTCCTTCCCTCCCTTCCTCTCTCACTATCTCCCTCCTTCCCTCCTCCCCTCCCTCCCTCCCTCCCTCCCTCCCTCCCTCCCTCCCTCTCCCCCTTCCACCCACCCCATCTTCTAACCGACCCTTTGCTGTGGTATTCGAACACTTAAAATATAAAAGCTGCAGGTCCGGTTAAGGTGCCTCTGCTTAGACCGGAAGCAGTTAAGGTAAATTGCGTACTTTGGCCCAGAGCTTTATGAGGATAAGCAACGTCTAGTTAAAGTGTTCTGGAAATGTAAGGTGCGTTACCCCCCGTTTTCTTTAAGTGTTTTGTTTATTTTTTTGTTCATGCTCTTTTTGTTTTGTTGTTTTTGTTTATGGTTTTGGTGTGATTTTTTTTATCCCGTGCTTTAAAAATAGGAGGAGAATGTCTGACTTTTTTTTTTTTTTTTTTTTTTGCCTCTTTAAGTGAGGTTTTTCGTAGTACTCGCCCCCCCCCTCCTTTCTTTTATTACTCGTAGGCGAGTAAAGGTCCAGTAAGTGGTCTTCAAGGAATGTTTTTCTTTCCTGTCGATTTCAGCGTTCAACAACAACTCAAACACACACACACACTTACATACACACACATACACACACACATACACACACACACACACACACACACACACACACACACACACACACACACACACACACACACACACACACACACACACACACACACACACACACACACACACACACACACACATACACACACACATACACACACACACATACACACACACACACACACACACTTACATACACACACACACACACACATACATACACACATACACATACATACACACTCACATACACACATACACATACACACACACACACACACACACACACTTACATACACACACATACACACACACATACACACACACATACACTCGCACGCACGCACGCACACTCTTACTCTCTCACCCTCTCTTTTCTCTCTCTCTCTATTTATCTATCTATCTGTCTGTCCGTTTGTCTGTCTTACTCCAGTCTCTCTCTCTCTCTCTCTCTCTCTCTCTCTCTCTCTCTCTCTCTCTCTCTCTCTCTCTCTCTCTCTCTCTCTCTCTCTCTCTCTCTCTCTCTCTCTCTCTGTCTCTCTTTCTCTTTCTTTCTATCTCTCCCCCCAGGCGACGCGTTGTGGCTTTGACTGATGGGTCTCCGTTGCTTCTAGACGATAAATCCAGGTTGCAGAAGCGTATTTCATAACCCAGATGAAAACACGACCCTGACATAGATTCGAAAGCGGGTCAATCGCTTTTCTTCTTCGCGACTGTCATTCTCTTAGAAGAAAGTGGACGATAAAGATATCAATACCTGTTATCTGGTCACGGGGTGTTGCATCACGTATAGATAGATAGGTATCGAGGTAGATAGATGTGCTATGTATTATCTTCGCCTCGTTGACATTTCTTATGATGATCATTTCGACGCAAGATTTGAATATATGTCTTTCCAGCATAGCGATTTTTTTTATTTTTTTTCGTTGACCCTTGAGGATTTCGTTGACGTTGAGGATTTCTACGTGCAAGGCCGCGACGGAGCCACGCAGTCTGTGATTACCGAAGCCTTTTTTTTTTTTTTTCTTTTTCTTTTTTTATGAATGGTCATCATAATCAAACTTTTTTTCCCTTCGGAATTATTATGGCTAAAATGTGAAGTAATCCTCCAGTAATTCCAGAAATTGGAGTTCGATATGTGGCTAACGAATAGACGAATGTCGAATCAGGTAATATAAATCTCGCTGAGTTGTTTTCTCGTCCCCGCCCGCCATGATTAGCTTTCTGCTTGTGTCATCAGAAGCTCCCAAGGATAACTGTACTGCCTCTCCTTATATGGACTTGGGGGCAAGGAGTGACCAAACTCTTGTTTTACTTTTCTGTTTTGAACCTGTCTTTTTCGGTCTTTCTTCTCTTTTCCTTCTCTTTTCTTTTGCTCCTTGCTTCATTTTTCTTCTTTGATATCCTTAATACCTGAAAGAAAATCTCCCTCACTACTTTGGGTTTTTTTATATTATTCTCTTTCCTTTTTTGTTGACTTTCCTTCGTTCTCCTATTTTTTTTCTCTTCACTTTTATCTCCTTCTCTTTCTCCTCCTCCCCTCCTCCCTTCTCCTCCTCTCTCCCTCCCTCCCTCCCTCTTCCTCCTCTCTCTATATCTTTCTCCTTCCTCTCCCTTCTTTATCCCTCTCCCTCATCCTTCCTTCTTCTCTTCCCTCCTTCCTCCTTCCTCCCTTCTTGCCATCCCTCGTCCTTGTGTACGGACACATTTCGAGATCCTTCCCACCGCTTAAATTTATATATATCTTTATTTTTTATTTATTTTTTATTTTTTAAGCAGAAAAATATGTTATCCGGTTATATTGTTATTGATGTTTTTGTTACCAGAATGGTGATGTTATTTGATTTGATTTGGTAAATCAGTTGTAGAAGAGGATAAGCATGGTTTGAAAAACATGTTTGTTGATAAACTTCAATCATGGGACATATTCAAGATAGGATGTGATATCGCAAATTCTTATCTATCTGAAACGGATGCACTAGAGGACCTGGTTAAATTCCATTCGTTTTTTAGTTGTTACCAATTCATCGTTTAAACGAGAGGGAGAAGAATAGGAAGATGGAGAGAGAGGAGAGAAGAGAAGAGAAGATAGAAGAAACAGAGAACAACAAAAAAAAAGTAGTTGTGACAGAAAGAGGAAAGACGAGATAGAAAAAATAACGGAAAAAATATAGACTATCTGCACCGACCTGCGTCCGAAACAGCTGACGTTGGCGAGGGAGACCGAATCATTTTATCAGCTCCCTTTATCAACCGCCTTCGCCCCAATCACTGTCATCCAATTATATGATTAGAGAAAATGTCCGCCGACACAGACACAGGCGAGAGTAAGAGGAGATGGGAGAAGAGGATGGAGATACAAGGAAGATAGAGGGAGGGAGGGAGGGAGGGAGTGAGGGAGATTGGGATGGACAAGGAAGGGCAAGGTTTAGGGTATGTGTGTGTGTACCTGGGCGGGGTTGGTAGTGGGGTAATTGTGTTTGGTATGTGAGGAGCGCTGTGGCCTACCACCCCCCTCCCCCCTCTCCCCTCCTTGTTGTCCATGCCCTCCCTCCCCCCTTTTCTTCTCTTCCCATCGTCTTTCTCTCTCCAGTTAGTTATTATCTGTCTATTTTTTCTTTTCTTTCTTCTTAGTCCCCCCTTTCTCTCTCTCTCTCTCGCTCTCTCTCTCTCTCTCTCTCTCTATATATATATATATATATATATATATCACACAGCATCACACATTTTTTCCTCTGGTTCTTTTCTCTTCTTTTCTCTATGTCTCTCTCTCTTTCTCTCTCTCTCTATCTATCTATCTATATATCTATATATATATTAAATATATATGTGTGTGTGTGTGTGTGTGTGTGTGTGTGTGTGTGTGTATGTATGTATGTATATATATATATATATATATATTTCTCCATCCCTCTTTCACTCTCCCTCTCCATCCCTCTTTGTCTATCTCTCGCTGCCGATGAGTAATCTTCCACTCTCTCTTGACAAAAAACAAACAAACAAGAAATGAGAAACAGACAACATAGAAAATAGACAAGAACAAATATCTCGGCCACAGCGAAAGAAAAGAATAAGAAATAGAACGAAGAAGGTGATGTCCAGAAGCAGGTTATCATCAGCCTTTGATTCATGGGAAGGTCAAGCCAGTCGTTATGACCTCACGAGGAAATCGTCTTAAGGTCACCGCTGGAGATGAGGGGAATTGCGGGATAAATGAGAGATGGAGAGATTGTTGAAGGGAATAGGGTGATTAAAAGAGAGTTGTAGGAAATAGTGTGATAGATTGTTGAAGGGAATAGGGTGATTAAAAGAGAGTTGTAGGAAATAGTGTGATAGATTGTTGAAGGGAATAGGGGGATAAAAAGAGAGGAAATAGGCTGATAAATTGTTGAAGGGAATAGGGGGATTAAAAGAGAAAGGAAATAGGGGGATTAAAAGAAAAAGGTAATAGGGTGAAATACTGTTGAAGGGAATACGGGGCTTAATAGATAGGTAAAGAAAATAGGGTGATGAATTGTTGAAAGGAATATGGGAATTAAAAGAGAGGAAATATGGTGATAGATTGTTGAAGAAAATATAAAGTTGGATGAAATAGGGTGACAGAGCTGTCAGTGAAATAGGATGATAAATGGTTAAACGAAAAAGGGCGATAGATTGTTTGAACAATAGGGTGTATTATGCGATTTTCTTATACCGAAAAGAGGTGAAAAAAGTAAAGATAAACAAGGTCAGATAATATTTATATTCGTAATCTGTGTTTTACATATTTTATATTCATTCTTTTTTACGCGATAATGAAATCAACACTTATTTATTTTCTCAGATAAAAAACATGAAAATATGACATGAGAGATCAAACCCAGAAAAATAAATATTTATATCCGTAATCCCTGTTTGATTTCCTGTTTACGTTGCATACCTGGGGGTTTGACTGTTACTTCCCGCGTGAGTGTAGAAAATACAACATCCATTTTCCCCGTTTTTATATATTTTTTATTCCTTCTTTGTTCATTCCCTCACGTACAGTAACGAAGAGGGAAACTTAGTGGTCGTTAAGATGAAGTTTAAGGTATGCGAAGGAAAGAGGAAGCAGTTTAAGGAAGATTATTTTTTGTCTCGAGGAAGGAGAGAAAGATTGACTTGCACTTGACGAATGGGAATTCTTTGTAATATTGTATTTTTGTGTCTTTTTTTTTCTCTTTTACATTTTTTATTTCAGATTTAAGTTGTAGATTTTATTTTAGATTTCAGTTTTTGATTGAGATTTTTGGTTTCAGTCTCTGATGAAGATATTTGGTTTCAGTTTTTGATGAAGATTTTAGATTTCAGTTTTTGATAACGATTTTAGATTTCAGATTTTCATGAAGATTTTAGAGATTTCATATTTTCATGGTGATTTTCGATCGAAGCTGATTTGAGAGTGGCATTAACTCTGTCTTTTGCGAGTAAGCTTCTAGTACGGTGCGGGCGACGGTGATTTACGTGGCGTGTGTAAGAGCGCCGCCCCGCCCGGTACTGAGCTGCGTGTAAGTCGCTGGGTCGTAACGCCGCTCTTGTCTTACAGGTGAGGACCGTCTACCGTGACCACAGGTGCAGCCCGGACGGCGAGGCGCGTGAACCCCAGGTGAGCCCCAGGGATTTTATATATAGAGATGCGCTGCGGTCTCCGCGGCTTTGTCTTTTGTCGGGGTGGGGGGCCTGGGATTGACTCTAAATAGGTACGCATACGCTCACGTACACGCACGCATACGCACACGTACTCACACGCGTACTCACATATTTGCATTTACACACACACACACACACGCACACACACACACGCACACGCACACGCACACACACACTCACACACACACACACACTCACACAACAAACAGGCGCGCGCGCTTTTAACGTTAAATAAGACATACAAATGTTTACAGGTTTTACTTACTATATGTCAAAATATAATCTGGATACTGATCGTTCTTGTCCAAAGGCGTGCTGAATAGACGCACACACGCCTATCACCCACCACCCACCGCCCACCACCTACGCCCGCTACTTCCATTCAAGAAGGGGCGCGGCGGCGTCTGTATTATAGCAAGGCTGGGTGTCAGGTCACGCTCGCTCCGTGTGCCTTGACCTCGTCTCTGGAGCTTCGAGTATCGGGTTCCTCGCGGCATTTCCCCGCTTGGCTTCCCGAGGGCGAGGTATCTCTTACGCGAGGTTGACTTTTTCCTTCCGAGGGCGACTTCGCGGAAGCCTGGGAAACTAGCTGGCTGTGTGGGAGGGGGAAGGGGAGGGGGTGAGGGGTTCTTGCTCTTGACTTTGAAGGTTTGAGTTATTTCGGTAGATATTTGTATTTGACTTCGATATCTCTATCTCTCTCTATATATATATCTATCTACCTATCTATCTCTGTATATTTATCTATCTGTTTACCTATATGCCCATCTCTCTTTGTCTCCACCGAGCTATCTGCTCATATATCCATTTCTCTCTCTCTCTTTGTCTTTATATATATATATATATATATATATATATATATATATATATATATATATGTGTGTGTGTGTGTGTGTGTGTGTGTGTGTGTATGTGTGTGTGTCTTCTGATTTTGTGAGTTCTGATTGATGGCCCTTGATCGTTATGATTTCCTTCGGCGCAGCAGAGCTTTCACCACTTAATATCGGAAAGCGGTTTCTTGTGCTTCCCTTAATCGCCCTCGCTTTTTGGGTTTAATCAAGGTAATGAGAGCAACAACTCCCCCCCCCCCCCCCACACCCTACCCTTTTCCTCCCTCCCCCTCTCAGGTGCCCCTATTGCTGCTCCCCTCCCCCCTACTTCTTCGACCTGGCTCACTGCCCATTCCCGCTCTTCTCCCCCCTCCCCCCGTTTTTTTCTTACATGTTCCTCCTTCCTTCCTCTGCCCTCACGCCCCCCCCCCTCCCCCTCCCCCCTTCCCCCACCCCGGTTCTTACCTCGCCCTCAAGTACAAAGAGGAAATTCTTGCTCAAGGAACCCCGACATAGTCATTTCTTCCTTGTACTCAAGATCAGTTTTCTCTTTGAAACTGAGGTAGGATTGAAGATAGGAATAGCCACAGAATGTGAGAAAAGATGGAGAGGAATACAAGATAGTAATTATGATGATGATAGTGATTTAAATGATAA
>BOPN01000210.1:586302-598802 GCA_017312705.2 Penaeus japonicus
TGTGTGTGTGTGTGTGTGTGTGTGTGTGTGTGTGTGTGTGTGTGTGTGTGTGTGTGTATGTGTATTTGTGTGTTTATTTTCATGTCTCTGTGGTGCTGTTGTCTTACTTTTACTTAATAGAAGTGTAGGAATTATTGTAGCTTTGAAAATAAACATATTTCTAAAGTGTGTTTTTAAGGAAGGCGCAGGGAGATAAAGAGAGATAGGAGTAGGGGGGGGGAGGGGGAGAACGAAAAGGGACGCGTATGGCACTGCACCGAGCCTGGCACCAGCCCAGGGACCAAGCGGTGGCGGTGACGGCGACGCTACCAGGTGACGGCGGAGAGCGTCGACGAAGGGAAAGAAAAACAAGATAGCAATGAATTATGTTTTCGTCTCTCCTCCTCAAACCCTTTCTTTCCTCTTCCTCTTTTCTTCCCTCTCGTCTCTTCCTCCCCACCCCCACCCCCATCCCCCATACCAAACATACACACATACACACGCGCTCACGGCAAGGCGGGAGTGACACAGGGTCGAGATACGCACGCGAGGGGGAGATAGCTGGGAAGTCACGGTCTCCCCATGCCCTTTTGCGACGGTATGTGTGCCTGACGCCAAGCGTGAGTGTGGCTGTCATGCGTCTAAGGGTGTTATGTGCCAGATGGTGCGATGGTGTGATGCCGAATGACACGCCGCGACTCATGCGGTAGGTGGCATGGCTTCGAGTCACTGTGGAAGGTCGTTATTTGTTTTCCGTCTCGTTCTCTCTTCTCTTTTATCTTTGAATCTCTCTCGCTCTCTCTCCTCTCCTCTCCTCTCCTCTACCTCCCTCCCTCAGTCCCTCCCTTCTTCCTTCCTTCCCTCCTTCCCTCCCTCCTAGTTCTCCCTTATTCCCTCTCATCTGCTCTCCACCTCCTTCCCCCTTTTCTCCCTTCCCTTATTTCCTTCCCTCCCTCCCTCCCTCCCTTCCCACCTCGAAGTACGACCTCGAGTGCCCACACATTCCGCCGTCGTCATCTACCACGGCTCTATCCCCTCGAGCCCCAGGGTGACAGAGGGGGGGGGTCTGTTTCCTTGTATTTATCACTCTTTTTTTTCTATTCTTGAGTGTAATTGTTCGAGTCTCGCGGAAGGCGGAGGTCGCGGGTACAAACACTTGTTGGTGACGCGCCGGGAAGATGTATGTGTGGTGGTGGGGTGTGTTGGGTGGGTAGGGTGGGGGGGGAGGGGTACCCTTTTGGTTGGCCTGAATTGTGGTGGGATGTGTGGGTGGTGGTGTTTTTCTTATGGATGTCTATCTCTTTTTTTTCTTTCTTTTCTCTCTCTCTTTTTCTCTTTTCTCTCTCTTTTTCTCTCTCTCTCTCTCTCTCTCTCTCTCTCTCTCTCTCTCTCTCTCTCTCTCTCTCATATTTATATATATATATATATATATATATATATATATATATATATATATATATATGTGTGTGTGTGTGTGTGTGTGTGTGTGTGTGTATTATATATATATATATATATATATATATATATATATATATATATATATTTATATATGTATATATATATACATATATATAGGAATATATATATATATATGTATATATATATACACACATATAACTAATTAATTAATGGAATAACGAAAGAATATTACATCAATAACATAACATCCTTTATAAAAATCCCAAGATAACATACGGATAAGAAACGGGCAATGAATCAAGCAACATAAGTATCTAAAGATAAAATACCACATGACGCGTAATATCAGCGTGCGAGTACCCAACAAATGGCTGCCTTATAAAGCATCACATCCGTGGGTACTCAGGTGGGCACCATAGCCTCGGGGGCACCATGTTTAGGGGTGGGGGTGAGTGGGGGGTGGGGCTCCACAGCTGTGCGGTTCATTCTGTTCGCCTTACGAAATACGAAACTTATGAAATAGTTGTTTGTATTTTTTTTTATTCTGATCTTTCGTGTTTTTGTTTTTGTTTTTTTTTAATATATATATATATATATATATATATATATATATACAGTATGAGTAGTTCTTATATTTCCATATAGAAAAAAACGTATTTTTAGGCCTTAAATCTAAGACAGAGTCACGTATGGCCACTTTAAAGGGTCTGTTTAAAAGGCAGTTCGGGCAAATGTTAACGAGAAATAGCATTTCGCATTGCAAGGAGCTTGGGCACGGAATGAACGGGGATTGATCACATTTAGGCTGCTTTCTACAGCGAAGGATGAATCGTTCGATCTGTTCATGTTTTTAATTATCATTAATGTTATTATTGTCATTATTTTCATTATTATCATTGTTTTTTTAATAATCATCGTCATCCTGATCATTATTATTAGTGTTTTTATTATCATTATTATCTTTATCATTATCTTATCATTATCACTATCATTATCATTATTATCATTTGATCCCTTCCTAACGGGGTATGCATTATGCATAATTGTGTGTAAGTACTAATGTATTAGTAATGACAGTTTTGAATAATTACGGAAATAGAAGAACTGAACACTTAAGCAAAGACGAATAATCGCATTTGGATCCCGACGAAAAAGGTAATAATGATAATTAAATAAAGATAAATTAGATATAAAGAGGATTTCACAAAGACAACAAAGAAACTCACACATGATCTGCCTTTTATCTAACAGGAAACATGAAAGGGCATTTCCGTCTCGAAAATTCCCAAACATCTTGAAGCTACAGGTGTTAAGGGAATGGAATATTGCAAATTACGTTGCGAATGGACTGTTCATTGCAAAACATAAAAAAAAAAATCTGAACTGTACTGATAAGAAATCGTGTATAAGTAATATTAATTCTTGGTACTTAGGTATGTCTTTGCGAGCGTATGTATTTTGATATGTATTTGCTTGCTTGCTTGCGTGGAGATAGATGTCTGTGTGTCTACCTGCATGTATGTGAGTCTGCTAACGTATGTATTTTGATATGCGTGCTTGCTTGCGTGCGTGGAGATGTCTACATGTATGTGAGTCTGCGAGCGTATGTATTTTGATATGTGTGTGCTTGCTTGCGTGCGTGGAGATGTCTGCATGTATGTGAGTCTGCGAACGTATGTATTTTGATATGTGTGCGTGCGTGCGTGCGTGCGTGCGTGCGATTGTATCTTCGCCTAGATGTGTCGTTCCTTGACCGGGCTTGCGGCGAAGTACCAAACCGCGACCATTAACCCGAGACGTGGGGCGTCACACCTGCTTGTTTTGTGCCATTACGGACCTGCGTTCGCGAAGGCACTTTTATTGCGTCAGTCGGAGCGGGTTTCTGTTTCTTTAGATTTGAATCTTCATTTGCCGTCCGTACTTTTTTCTTTCTTTCTTTTTAGTACCAATGATGTTGATTTTGGTATTTGGTTTCATTGTTATCAGTGCTATGGTCAGAAATTGTTGTATTATTGTTATAGTTTTCATTATTATTGTTGTTTTGTAATCATTTTTGTTGTTATTGTTATTATTGTTATTATTATTATTATTATTGTTATGTTATTGCCATCATCATCATTATCATCACTGTCATCAGTTGTCATCATTTTCAGTATCATTTTTATTATCATTTCTCTCTCTATCTCAATCTATCTCCCTCTCCTTCCCTCCCTCCCCTCCCTCCCTCCCTCCCTCCCTCCCTCCCTCCCTCCCGAAGTGGTAATGTTCCTCTGACTTTATAAAGTGTCAGAGTACAAACAAAGGTCAATAAACTATGTCATGGGAGAAGCAGAGGGAAGCGGGGGCTGCTGTGACCCACATGCCCTCGGCGACGCTTCCATCTCGACGCTTCCATCTCGGTCTCTTGCATCTCTTTTCTGAGCTCCCTTTTCTCAGCTCTTTCTCTCTTTCGTTTGCTCTGTTTCTCTCTCTGTGTGTCTCTTTCTCTGCCTCTCTCTCTATCTCTCCTCTCTCTCTCTCTCTCCTCTCTCTCTCTCTCTCTCTCTCTCTCTCTCTCTCTCTCTCTCTCTCTATCCCTCTCTCTCTCCCTCTCCCTCCCTCCCCTCCCTCCCTCCCTCTCTCCCTCCCTCCTTCCCTCCCTACCCCCCTCCCCCCTCTCTCTCCATCTACCTCTCTCTATATCTATCTATCTATCTATCTAATTATCTCTGTGTCTATCTCTCCCTTTCTTTCTCTTTTTTCTCTCCTTCTCCTCCCTCCTCTCCTCGTACCTGCCGTCCCGTCCCTCCTTCAAAAGGTGCGACCACCATCGGGTAAACCACCTGCTTCCCACGCACGAGATACCCATCACCCTTTCCCCCATACCCATCACCTGTCATCTCAATTCCTGTCATACCTTCACCACACACTCGGACCGTCACCACGACATATATCCGCCAGCACAGTCATCACAACTACTATAACTACCACAGCTACAGCACAGTTACAACGGTTTGCATGGTATCTCTCATTGCATAAACATTGTTGAATGGTAATAACCCAGACTTAACGACCTCCTCCTCCTCCCCACCCCCACCCCCCTCCCACCCTTCCCCTGTTCTCTCGCAACACGTTACAGCCGCAATCGTGTTATGGAAATTGACATAAATCTTTGCAACATTTGCCAGGTCACAAACCCTCTTGCTCTCCCCCTTCTGCAACATTTCTTATTTTTCTTATTTTAGATTTTTTAAACATCTGATATCGCCTGTCTTTAATCGCGGCTGTTACGCGACACCTCGTAACCACAAGAGGATTTGCTCCCCCCCCCTCCTTCCTCCGCCTCTGCTTTTCTCCTTTTCCTCTTCCTCCTTCTTCCTTTCCTCCTCTCCCACCTTCTTCTCCCTCCTCCTCTCCTCTTCCTTCCTCTGCCTTTGCCTTTCTCCCTTTTTTTCCTCTTCCTACTTCTTCCTCCTCTTCCTTTTCTTCCTTTTCTTGCTCACCTCCTTTTCCTGTTTCTCCTCCTCCTCGTTTTTTCCTCCCACCTCCTCGTATGTCTTTGTTTTTCTCCACTCTTCCTTCCACCTCCTCCTTCCTCCTCCTCCGTCTCCTCTCCCTCCTTTTCTTCTTCCTCCTCCTCCTCCCACCTATCCTTCCACCTCCTCCTCCCACCTACTCCTCCTCCTCCTCCCCCTTCTCCTCCTCGTCCTCCGCTCCTCCTCCTCTTCCTCCTCCTCCTCCTCCTCCCACCCTTTCCTCCTCCGAGTTGCTGTTTAGTTGAAGGTATCATTGAAGCCAAGTGGCACTCAGGGGCATCACCTAACCCTCCCTCGGGCACTGGTCACAACTGCAGCCCTTGACGTTTAACAAACGAAAGAAACGAAAAAAAACGAAATTGAAAAAAAACCCACACAAACACGATTTATTCCTCCCTCTCCCCTTATTTTTTTAAGGGCCTCGATTACCTTTTGGACCCGAGGGCGCGGGAGGCGGCGTTCGAGAGAGCCTTCCTCGCCGCCCATTTGAATACGGTGATCTAACGTTCGGGGGGGAGGGGGGGGGCAGAGGCCTGGAAGTCTGGGATGTGGGATGAGGTGGATGGTAAGGGTAAGGGGGAGGGAGGGGGATGTTAGTTTTTTCTCTCTCTCTTGTTTACTTTACTTTTCTTCTCTTATCTTATTTTATCTTCTGTTCTCTTATCTTAATTTCTCTTCTATTCTCTCATTAAAAAAAAAATTATTCTCTCCTGTCTTTCATTTTCTTTTCTGTTTTTGATTATTTCTTCCCATTTCCTCTTCCCTCTCCTACTCTCTCCTCTCCCATCTCCTTTCCTCTTCTTTCTTATTTTTTTTTCTCTCTCAGATTTTTTTTCTCTCTATCTCTCTTAGGGTCTCACAATTTTTATTCCTCTCCGTCTATTCTCCTTCTCTCTCACTTCCTATTTTTGACATCCAACAATTCTACACATGCTTTATTTACACACACACACACACACACACACACACACACACACACACACACACACACACACACACACACACACACACACACACACACACACACGAGGCTCTTCAATTTTGGATTTATTTATGCAAGTGCGGTTACCAATATGTCCTTCTTCCCCCCAGCACTTCAGTCCACCCGTGACGTCACAGATAATGACATATTTGTGGGATAAATTTTCATATGTGTATTCAATGAGGAATGCGGACCTCAGATTTTTGTTTTATATATATTTTTTTTCTCGTTATTTTTATTTTATCACAATGATTCGATCGACGTAGTTTCTTCTTAATGCATTTGATTAATTTCATAATGTTTCGTTCCAGGTACGGTGTGGCAGGTGTTGTTTGGGAGCTTAAGGTAACGTCAGAATGTCCCTTAATTGTTGAAGGTCGAAGTTAAGATGAATAATGAATTAGTTTTGAGGAACAGAAGGTGGTGAGAGATATAAGGGAGAAGAGTACAGGTAAGGTTCATATGAGGTCATGGGTCGAGGGGCAAGTCTTTTTGAGGGGTAATAGGGGAGTGGGGCGGGGTCAACAAGGAGGAGGATGGAGGAGGAGGAGAGGTAGGAGGCGAAGAGGACTTTTAAGCCGAGGTCGAGGTTTAGGTTGAGTCTAAAGGTCGAGTGTCAGGTCGAGGCTAAGGAAGAAATTGCAATCGAGGCTGAAGTTGTAATTGAGGTTGATATTAAGGACCGGACTGAGGTTGCAACGCGACGCTGGAGTGTGGAGCGGCCGTGGTCTATGAAGTGCCTGGTTTCGAGGGCGGCACTGCGGGCGGGGAAGCGCCAGGGGAGCGGGGGGGGGGGGGGGGGGGGGGGGGGGGAGGCTTAGTGTTTTCTTGTTTTATGACTTTGCTGGTTCTCTCTCTCTCTCTCTCTCTCTCTCTCTCTCTCTCTCTCTCTCTCTCTCTCTCTCTCTCTCTCTCTCTCTCTCTCTCTCTCTCTCTCTCTCTCTCGGCTAATTCTCTCTCTCTTCCTTCCCTTCTCCCTCTCATTCATCTTCTCCTTTCCTTTCTCCCTTCTCCCTCTCATTCATTTTCTCCTTTCCTTTCTCCCTTTCCCTCTCCAGCTCCCTCTTCCTAATCCTCCCTCTCCCCCACACCCTCCCTCCAGCCCACTGTAATCACCGTAACCAACCCTCCCCCCTCCCCCTCCCCTCCCCCTCCTTCCCTAACCCCCCTTCCCTCCCTCCTTCCCTAACTCCCTCCCCCTCCCTCCCTCCCACTGTAATCGCCGTAACCAACCCTCCCCCTCCCCTCCCCTTCCTCCTTCCCTAACCCCCTGCCCCTCCCCCCCTTTCGAGTGCGGATTAATTAACGCGGAGGGAGCAGCGGCGGCGTTCACGGGGCGGCCTCGGCGGCATCTGCGCGCCCAGGATCGCAGCATTTGAGGAATCTCGCGGCGGCGGAGAGAAGAAGTAGTTTGCGGAGTCATCCTTTTTAATCAACTCCTTGAGAGAGAGAGAGGGAGAGAGAGAGAAAGAAAGGGAGAGGGAGAGGGTGAGAGGGAGGGAGTGGGAGAGGGTGAGAGGGAGGGAGTGGGAGAGGGAGAGGGTGAGAGGGAGGGAGTGGGAGAGGGGGAGAGGGAGAGGGTGAGGGTGAGGGTGAGGGTGAGGGAGTAAGAGAGGGGGGGGGGAGAGGGAGAGAAGGGAAGGGAGAGAGAAAGGGAGAGGGAGAGGGTGAGAGGGAGGGAGTGGGAGAGGGTGAGAGGGAGGGAGTGGGAGAGGGGCAGAGTGTGAGGGTGAGGGTGAGGGAGAGAGAAAGGGAATGCGAGAAGGAAACAGGAAAGAAGGAGAGGGGGAAGGGGAGGGCGAGGGAAAGAGAAAGGGTGAGAATGATGGAAGGGTGAAGGAGAGAGAGAAGGAGAAGGTTGCGGATGTGGATTAGGGAGAGAGAGAGAAAGAAAATTTTCTTGCTGAGACTTTTACGAGCTGAGGACGAAAGGGGCGCCGCGTCGAATGAGACAGGGGAAGAAATGCATAAAACAGGAAAAATAAAGGAAAGAAAGGTCACGATAGACGAACAAAACGAACCTGAACGAACCGGAACACAGACCAGATTCCGTCGACGAAAGCGAAACAGGAACAGAAACGGAACAACAAGAAACAAACACCCGGACTGCAAACACCCGCAGATCGCTAAGCCTCCAATAATTCAGACGAAGAGACAAACTCACCCGAAGGGAATCCAAAGTCAAAGTCAAAGGTGTCGAGCGATAGCTATCTCACCTGCCCGATGCCGCGACGGCCGGACAGCTGATTAGACAGGCATTGGCGTCTTAATTACACCTCGATTCGGGGCGGCGCGGAGGCGAGGGCGGTGCTGCTTGACGGATCGTATCACGCCTCGCCTTGCTTGCGTTGCGCGTGGTTTTGTCTGTTTGTTTGCTTGCTTGCTTGATGGTGTGGGTGTGGGTGAGGGTGTGGGTGGATGGGTGGGGGTTGGGTGTGTGGGTGTGGGTGGGTGTGGGTGGGGGTTGGGTGGGTGGGGGTTGGGTGTGTGTGTGTGTGTGTGTGTGTGTGTGTGTGTGTGTGTGTGTGTGTGTGTGTGTGTGTGTGTGTGTGTGTGTGTGTGTGTGTGTGTGTGTGTGAGAGAGAGAAGAGAAGAGAAGAGAAGAGAAGAGAAGAGAAGAGAAGAGAAGAGAAGAAAGAAAGAAAGATAAAGAGAAAAAAATGTTGGTGTGTTTTTGTATGTGTTTGTATACGTCAGTGTATGATTATATGTATGCCTCTTGTATGAGTGTGTAGCGAGAAAATTGGGCGTGTGTATCTGTGCGTCACGTATATGGTGTGTCTTACACGTTACAAGAGCAAAATTAATCCAGATAAGCGCACACATGTCATCCTCACAGAAGCCAGTCAAGGCGCTTGGCACTCATTTGGCATCTGAGTGTCAGGACAGTGGCACCTTTAGCAGCTCTGTCATTCGAGAAGGGGAGGAGTTTCTGCTGTTTGGAAAATTCCCGGCTGTTAAGTTTTGCTTCACTATCTATTGGTTATGTATTTTTTATCTTATATGTGAGTAATGGGTTCGGAATGAATGTAAGTATTCTGATTATTATTATTTCCAAATATAGCTTCCGGATGAAATATAGGAATAGAATGCAAGTGGAATGAAGAGTATATATATGTATATATATATATATATATATATATATATATATATATATATATATATATATATATATATATATATATATATATATATATATATATATATATACATATATATATATATATATATATATATATATATATATATATATATATATATATATATCTCTCTTTCTCTCTCTCTCTCTCTCTCTCTCTCCCTCTCCCTCTCCCTCTCCTTCTCCCTCTCCCTCTCCCTCTCCCTCTCCCTCTCCCTCTCCCTCTCCCTCTCTCTCTCCCTCTCCCTCTCTCTCTCCCTCTCCCTCTCCCTCTCCCTCCCCCTCCCCCCCCCCCTCCCCCCCCCCCTCCCCCTCTCCCTCTCCCTCTCCCTCTCCCCCTCTCCCTCCCCCTCTCCCTCTCCCTCCCCCTCTCCCTCTCCCTCTCCCTCTCCCTCTCCCTCTCCCTCTCCCTCTCCCTGTGTCAATCTCCTGTAAGAACTAATTAGAGTCCCATCCTGAAGGAGGCAGCGCCTGGCATCCCGCCTCGTTGCAAGGCTGGAATTTGCTCTAATCAGTGTTGTTATTATTATTATTTTTTCAGTTCCTCTTCGTCTCCTTCTTCTTTTCCTCGGCTGCCGCGTCTCGTAACATTGTGGGAATTTCTTAATAAAGGATGAATGTCGAAGGAGCGGGTTGCTTAAGGATTGGAGGACTGAAAGAAAGGGGGGAGGAAGAGGGAGGTAAAAATGAAGGATGATTAGAAGGAAGAGGGAGTAAGTAGGGTGATGGAAGGATGGAAGGATGGAGGGGGAGGGAAGGAGGGATGGGAGAAGGGAAGAGGGAGAAGGAAGGGTAATGTAGAATGAAAGGGGAAAGGGGGAATGAGCATGAAGGAAGGAGAGAAGGAAGATAAAAGGTGGTAGGGTGATAAAGAATGGAAAGAAGGAAAGAGGAGAGAATGAGGGAGAATGAAGGTTGGGTGGAAGAGAAAGGGATAAGGAAGTTAGTCAACAGAAGAAAAAGGGTAGAAGGAAGAAAGTAGGGAAGAGGGTGGGTGGAAAAAATTGGAAGGGAAGGAGGTGGAGGGGGAGGAAGAAGGAGGCAAGAAGTTAGGGAAGGAAGAAAAGAGAAGAAGAGGAAATGATGAGAGAGGGAAGAGGGGGAGGGGCGGGGAAGTAGAGAGGGGATGACGTAATTCGAGACACGACTTTGTCAACTCGTTCCCTTGGTCGTCCGTGACCTTGGCGTCCGTGGCGAACGAGTAGTATATTGGACCTACTGGTTAGGGACGGGGGGGGGGGGGGGGGGGGGGGGAGTGGAGGGGAGGCCGGGATAGAGATGGAGGAAGATAGGGCCAACGAAGGATGGAAATATAGAATGGTAGAGATATATAGAGTGATGGGGAGAGAGAGAGAGTAGATGAAGAGAGAGAGTGAGAACAGACAGGCAAGCAGACAGACAGACAGACAGACAGACACAGACCGACAGACAGACACAGACCGACTGACAGACAGACAGACAGACAGACAGACAGACAGACAGACAGACAGACAGACAGACAGACAGACAGACAGACAGACAGACAAACAGACAGACAAGCAGACAGACAGACAGACAGACAGACATACAAACATAGAGAAAATTAGAAACCGTATTTAAAATTTCGCAGATGCAGTGGCACCAGAAAAGAACAAGAAGGAATCACAGGATATAACCTTCTTCAGGGGCAAAAATAATGAAAGTTATTATTTTCGCAGATGATAGTAATTATTATTTTTGCACCTGCAGACGATTCCACTTTGAGAAGAAACTGTACTTTAAAGCTCGTAAAACTGTAAATGTTTTTCGCGTGCGTATACGGTATGCGTGAAAGTGCACAAAAAGCACGCACATAGACACACACACACGCACACGCACACGCACACGCACACGCACACGCACACGCACACGCACACGCACACGCACACGCACACGCACACGCACACGCACACGCACACACACACACACACACACACACACACACACACACACACACACACACACACACACACACACACACATATACACACACACACGCACACGCATACACACACAGAGTAAATGAAATTCAAACTAGATCAATAATTTACGTACACAAGACATACAGAATTATATGAATTACTCCCATGTTATATGAAGATAAATCGCCACGTGTGAAGGGGGCGGGAGGGGGGGGGGTGTAAATATGCTGAAAGACTGACCGACTGACTGACTGACTGGCTTGCTGGAGACTGACTGACTGACTGGCTTGCTGGCTGACTGACTTGACTGACTGGCTGACTGGCTGACTGGCTGGCTGGCTGACTAACTGACTAATTGGCTAACTGATTACATGACTAACTGACTAACTGACTGAAATAGATGTTAATACAAGTGGGAAAGTGAGATTCAGAAAATGGATTAGAGGGGAAAATACGATATGGAGATTAAAGAAGTTGTGATAGAAAGTAACGGGGTTATGTGAGGAAAGGAATGCGGAAGGGGAGGGAGAAGAGGGGAGGGAGGAGGGGAAAGGGAAGGGAGAAGGGGGAAGAGGAAAGGGTAAGAGAAAAAGGTCAGTGATTGGAAATGGGAGGAGATGGGAAATGAGGGGGGCGGGAAGGGAAGGGACAGGGGAAGGGAGGGGATAGGTGACTAGCAATGGGAGGGGAAGGGATGTGTAGGGGATGGGGAGGGGGAGGGGGAGGGGTAGGTGACTGGCAATGGGAGGAGAAGAGAATTGTACGGGGGAGGGGAGGTAATGGGGAACGGAATGTGGACTCTGCGTTAAGATTCTGCTTACGGTTACCATGAGCGGGCCATGACTGCGGTTGGACTAGCGTTGACCTGGTTATCTCGGAGGTAAGACTCTCCCAGGGCACGTGGCGTTGGGTGGAGAGGGAGGGAGAAGGAAGAGAGGTAGGTAGAGAAGAGAAAGATAGACAGATAAGCAGACAGACAGGCAGACAGACAGACAGGCAGGCAGGCAGGCAGGCAGGCAGGCAGGCAGGCAGGCAGGCAGGCAGGCAGGCAGGCAGGCAGGCAGGCAGGCAGGCAGGCAGGCAGGTAGTCAGACAGACAGACAGACACAGACAGGCACATAGACACACAAATAGACAGACAGAAAGGACAGACTCACAGAGACACAAACAGACAGACACACAGACAGACAGACACCCGCATGTCTGAAGGAGGCTTTCTCGCGGTCAACAAAGCGAGGAATTGGAAAGGCAAGATAAGGCAAGAAGGCAGACGAAGGGAGATAAAAGAGCGCACGAGACGAGGGGCGCGGGGCGAGGCGAGAGGCGAGAGGCGAGATAACGAGCGTCGTTCCTCTCGTGCGCTGGGGCGACGGCGAGCCATTGTACTGTGCCCTACTTAGACGCCGAGACTCTCCCGCCGCGAAGAAGCTCTCGCATTCAGAGCGGAGGATGCCTTCGCCCGTGACGAGGCTGCAGATGATGGAGATGCAGACGCGCCGTCGGGATGCTGTGGGCGGCGGCCGACG
>BOPN01000210.1:611302-618802 GCA_017312705.2 Penaeus japonicus
TAAAAAAAATGGAAATAAAGAGGATGAAATGATGACGAATCTAAGCAGAAGAACCACGGAAGATGAGAAACGAAAGACGAACGAAAGAGGAGAGATGGAAGGCAGAAGAGGAGGAAAGGCGGTGAGCGTGATACCACAGACAGACAGGCAGAGAGACAAGCAGACAAGAAGGGCAAAGAGCAGACAGGCAGATAGAGAAGGAGCAGACACGCCGCATGCGGTACATGGCTGCATGCAATTTAGTGCAGCGGGGGGCGAGGTGCAGAGGGGAGGGGGGGGGGAGGACGGGGTGATTGGGAGTTGTGAGAGGGAGGGGGAGAGGAGAGGATTGGAGAGGATTGGAGAGGAGGGGGAGGAAGGGAGGAGGAGGGAGAGGAAAGGAGAAAAGAGGGGGAGGAAGGGAGAGAGGGGGGGGAAGGGGAGGTAAAGGGAAGAGAGCAAATTCTGGTTTAAAGGGAGAGGAAAGGGGAAGTAGAGGAAGAAGAAAAGAGATGAAGGACGAACGATAAAGAATTAAGGGGGGGGGAGTCCTTTAGATTGAGGGAGGGGGGGGGGTTGATTTGAAGGGCGAGAGGAGGGGGGAGGGAGTGAAAAGGGGGTGAGAAGGCGATAGGAGTCCTAGGGCTTTGGAGAGAGGCCGCATTGAAGAATGAGAGAAGGAGAAGGAGGAGAAGGGATGTGGATAGGAGTCCTTCGAGACGATTGGAAGTTCGGGGAGGGGAGGGGGGGGGGGGAGAAGAGAGGGGAGGGGAGGAGAGGAGAAGAGAGGGGAGGGGAGGAGAGGAGAAGAGAGGGGAGGGGAGGAGAGGAGAAGAGAGGGGAGGGGAGGAGAGGAGAAGAGAGGGGAGGGGAGGAGAGGGGGGGGGGGGGGGGGGGAAGGGAAGGGGGGCAAGAATTTATGGCCCTCATTACAGAGACGAACGACAGCGAAGTTCAGGTTGGAGGGCGAGTCAGAGGAGGCGATGCAGAAGGGGGCGGGGCGTCAGCGTGCCATGATGCCCCGCGCCCCCTTGCTACGTACGGGTGGATAGGTGCTCTGATCTGGAGGAGGAGGGGGGGGGAGGGGGGGGGGAGGGGGAGGAGGGGGAGGAGGAGGAGGAGGAGGAGGGGGAGGAGGAGGAGGAGGAGGAGGAGGGGGGAGGGGAGGGGGGGAGGGGAGGGGAGGAGGAGGGAGGAGGAGGGAGGAGGAGGAGGAGGAGGAGGAGGAGGAGGAGGAGGAGGAGGGGGAGGGGAGGGGGAGGGGAGGAGGAGGGGGAGGGGGAGGGGGGGAGGGGGAGGAGGGAGGGGGAGGGGGGAGGAGGAGGAGGAGAGAGAGGGGGAGAGGGAGGGAGAGAGAGGGGGAGTGGAGGAGGAGGAGGAGGAGGAGAAGAAGAAGAAGAAGAAGAAGAAGAAGAAGAAGAAGAAGAAGAAGAAGAAGAAGAAGAAGAAGAAGAAGAAGAAGAAGAAGAAGAAGAAGAAGAAGAAGAAGAAGAAAAGAAGAAGAATTAGTAGAAGAAGAAGAAAACAAAAGAAGGGGAGAGAAGAGGGAGGGGAAACGTGAGGGGAGAGATGAATAGGAGGTGTATTGAGGGTGAAAGGGAGGGGGGGGGGGAGGCACTTATCTCAGGTAGGGGTGTATTGTGCGCATGTGTCTACACTTGTTTGCTCGGCGACAAGACCTGTTTATCCGTAACAACCTCAGTCCGGCCTGATAACGTCTGCTTGTATCGCGGACCAAGGCTGAAGGCTACGAGTTTTTTCTTTCTTTTTTTTTCGTCATTATCATCTTCTCTTTCTCCTTCCCTTTCGTCTTCTTTTTCTTTCTTTTTTCTCGATCTGCTTCTTTGTGTCTTGATTCTTCTTTTTCTCCTTCTTTTTGTTTGTTTTCGGATTTTATCCTTGATTTTCTTTCTCTCTCGCTCTTCCTCCTTACCATCTGCCCTGGCTCATCGCCAGCCACCATCCGTCCGTCAGGTCCGGGTCGGGTCAGATCCGTCCGTCGGTCCGTCCGTCCGTCCGTCCGTCCGTCCGTCCGTCCGTCCGTCCGTCCGTCGTCCGCCCACCCGCCCACCCGCCCGCCCCACCCGCCCGTCCGTCCGTCCGTCCAGCCGTCCGTCCGCCCCGCCTGCCCGCCCCGCCCATGACCGTCCGTCCGTCCGTTCGTCCGTCCGTCCGCCACCTGCCCGTCCGTCCGGCCGTCCGTCCCGTCACCTGCCCGCCACGCCCGCACCCGTCCGTCCGTCCGTCCGTCCACCCACCCCACCCGTCCGTCCGTCCGTCCGTCCGTCCGTCCGTTCGTCACCCGCCCACCCATCCAGCCGTCCGTCCGTCACCCGCACCTGCCCGTCCGTCCAGCCGTCCATCCGTCACCTGCCGCCCACCCGTCCGTCCGTCCGTCCGTCCGTCCGTCGTCCGTCCGCCCCGCCCCACCCGCCCACCACCCGTCCGTCCGTCCGTCCGTCCGCCCACCTGCCACCGCACTTCATCCGTCCCGTCCGTCCGTCCGTCACCCCGCCTGCCACCGCCCACCACCCACCCGCCTGCCACCCGTCCGTTCGTCCGTCGTCCGTCCGTCCGTCCGGTATCCGTCCGTCCGCCGTCCCGTCCGTCCGTCCGTCCCAGCCGTCCACCCGTCCGTCTGCCCCGCCCGTCCGTCCGCCACATCCGTCACCCATCCGTCCGTCACCATCCGTCCATCCTGCCTTCGGCGCCACCCCACCCGTCCGTCCCGTCCGTCCCGTCCGTCCATCCATCCCCCCGCCGCAAATCCGCCACCCACCGCCACTCTTTCCTCCCTCCCTCCCTCACCTTTCTCTGTGTGCGATGTGTCTGCGTGTGCCGGTTGAGACGTTGTTCCCAGCGGGACCATCTCCACTCACCATGCCCCTCTGCCGGCCTTCTCTAAAAAAAATCGCATAATCGTTTTAATTCTAAAAGAAACGATCATGAATCCCACGTAACGAGCGAGGAAGGCGATTTATACACACACACACACACACACACACACACACACACACACACACACACACACACACACACACACACATATATATATATATATATATATATATATATATATATATATATATATATATATATATATATATATATATATATATATAAAATTAACGACCGCGGAAAAGATGATTCGGGAGAAAACGACCCCCAGAAAGGCTCCAGATGCGCAGACGACGGGGAATGCAGTGGGATGAGGGAGGGGGGGGAGAGGAAGGGGGGGAGGGGTGAGATGGGGGAATGGGGAGATGGGGTGGAGGAAGGATGTGATGTCAGAGAGAGAGAGAGAGAGAGAGAGAGAGAGAGAGAGAGAGAGAGAGAGAGAGAGAGAGAGAGAGAGAGAGAGAGAGAGAGAGAGAGAGAGAGAGAGAGAGAGAGAGAGAGAGAGAGAGAGAGAGAGAGAGAGAGAGAGAGAGAGAGAGAGAGAGAGAGAGAGAGAGAGAGAGAGAGAGAGAGAGAGAGAGAGAGAGAGAGAGAGAGAGAGAGAGAGAGAAAGAGAAAGAGAAAGAGAGAGAGACACACAGAGAGTGGGGGAGTGGGGGGTATGAGAGATTCATCGTAATTTTTTGTGATGCTTATGGTGGTTATGATGGTGATTATGGTGTTTGATAGTGGCATAGAGGTAGTTTTGGTGGTCAAGGAGAGATTCGTAGTTATTCTGTATAATAGTGATTGTGGTAATTGTGGTATTTTTTGGTGACAAGCTTACAGAATTGATGTTTCTGTTTGTGATAGTGATGGTGATCGTGTCCGTGGTGGTGATAGTGATGATGATGGTGCTTGTTGTGGTAATAGTAACGGTAATTGTGGTTGTGTTTGTGGTAGTGGTAGTGATGGTGATAATGGGAATGAAGTTGTTAATGTGTGAGATGCATGATGGTGATGGCGACAAACATTATCATGTGCATGATTAAAGCAACATTGAAAGCGATAATGAAAATGACGTGTCGATGATACAGGGAAGATATTCAACCAGTGAAGATACAGTGAAGATGTCAGTGCACGGTAGTCACGGTACGTACGGTATGCCCTGACTTCCCTTTTTCACTGCATCCTTAGGGGCATCACTGTGCTTGAACTCCTGAAGGAATATCCTGTGTGCTTGCGGTCAACATAAGCTGCGTGCTTGCCTAATATCACGGATGTTTACAAGCCTCCGTATGTGTGTGTGTGTGCAGGTGCTTGCCGGCGCTTTTGTGTATGTTTGCGTGTGTGTGTGTGTGTGTGTGTGTGTGTGTATGTGTGTGTGTGTGTGTGTGTGTGTGTGTGTGTGTGTGTGTGTGTGTGTGTGTGTGTGTGTGTGTGTGTGTGTGTGTGTGTGTGTGTGTGTATGTGTGTGTGTGTGTGAGAGAGAGAGAGAGAGAATGAGAATGTGTGTGTATTTGTGTATTCGTATGTAACGTGACCCCAACTGATGCGGGGTCCCTTTGTGTGGGTGTAGCCGGGCCTAGATAGAGTTTCACGTGTATTGTCAATATTTATAGCAAGGCGTCCCGGGAGAGTAGAGGGTTGGCTCCCGTTCTGGTAACACTCTAGTTGATATGCTATGAGGGTTGTTGGCCGGTTGTAGATAGGATTATATTTCTCTTTCCATGTTATTTATTGGTGGAGTTGATTGGATTGTGATAGGAAAGGGGGTTTTGATTTTGATTGTGAAGGAAAAGGGTTTTCAAAAAAAAAAAAAAAAAAATAAATATATATATATATTCTAATATTTTTGGTATACTAGTAAAAATGGCGACGATGGTGAGATTTTTATATTTACATTTACAATATCAATTTTAAATCTTCTTGTATTTGCAAAGTACATCTAGAACAGGATGTAAGATTTTATTAAACTTTATAGCTTCTACTGGACCAAAAGATAAATCAATGAATATACAGATTTAAATAAAAGATGAATACAAAAATTAAAGTGATAGATTTTCTACTTTTGTCATTTTATTTGATGTTCTGTTTCTCCTCTGCAGTTGGTGTAACCCTTTCGCACAGCACCCCTTCAGGTAAGTCTTCGGGAAACGTGATTGATCAGTTAATCTCTACGTCAATTTTATTCAGTTGATTTTTTGGGATTATTTCTTTATTCAATTCGAATTTCTTTCAATTTTTTTGGGTGTGCTTGCTCTACGGACGAGGGTTGCGCGACCTTGTGAAATGCAGAGTGAGAGTCGCGTGTATTTGCAATGATTTGTTGATACACTTACTTTCTCTCTCTCTCTCTCTCTCTCTCTCTCTCTCTCTCTCTCTCTCTCTCTCTCTCTCTCTCTCTCTCTCTCTGTCTATGTGTATATGTATGTGTTATGTGTGTGTGTGTGTGTGTGTGTGTGTGTGTGTGTGTGTGTGTGTGTGTGTGTGTGTGTGTGTATTATGTGTGCGTGTGTTTGTTTATTAAACATGCGACCAGCCAGACACACACACACACACACACACACAAAGAGTGTATGCGTGTATGCGTCAGCACCGCAGTACAGCAGATTATCGCCACCTCGACCGGTATGTAAGGGATGGTGGGCGGGATGGTGGATGGGTCGGGCATGGTGGGTGGGTGGATGGGTGGGTGGGAAAGGACTTTCTGCCGGTAAGGATTAGCCCTTCTTCGCTCCCTCCTCCTCCTATTCCTCCTCCTTCTCCTTCTCCATCTCCCCTCCCTCTCCCTCTCCATCTCCCCCCTCCCTCTCCTCCACCTCCTCCTCCACCTCCTCCCCCCTCTCCCCTCTCCCTCCCTCTCCCCCTCCCCCTCCCTCTCCCCTTCCCCATCCCTCTCCCCCTCCCTCTCCCTCTCCCTCTCCACTATCTCCAAAGGTCTAGGAATTAAAGAGCTATACCTGAGCGTGGCGAGGAAGAGGCTATTTTTAGCAGCGCAGACCAGGCCTGGTTGTAATACTTCATTCCTGGGATGTTTACGTCTCGCCAATGGCGGCCTGACCCGTTGCATTGTGCGGCCGCGCGGGGGTCAGTCGGGCCGGGGAGCAGGAGGGGGAGGAGGAGGGGGTGGGGGTGTAAGTAGGGGTGGAGGAAGGGAGAAGAGAGGGAGGGAAAAGGAGAGAGGAGGAGGAGGAAAAGGGAGAGTGGAGGGGGAGGAGAAGGGAGAGAGGAAGGGGAGGAAAAAGGAGAGAGGAGGGGGAGGAAAAGGGAGAGAGGTAGGGGAGGAAAAGGGAGAGAGCAGGGAGAGGATGGGGAAGGTAAAAAAAGAGGAGGGATGATAAGGGAGAGGAGGAGGTGTGGAAAAGGGAGAGGATGAGGAGGTAAAGGGAGAGGAGGGGGAGGATAGGGGAGAGGAGGAGTAGGAAGGGGAGAGTGTGAGGAGGAATAGGAAGAGGAGGGGGGGGGGGAAAGGAGAGTAGGGGAAGGGCGAAGGAGAGAAGAGGGGAAGAAAGGGGAAAGATAATGGAAGGGGAACAGGCTATGATTAAAAGGGGAAAACGAAGAGTTAGAGGAAGAGGGCAGAGAGGAAGGAAGAAGAAAGGGTGAAAGAGAAAAAGGAAGAGAAGGAGATAGGAAGGAAAAAAAGCATAGCTGATCTTTCTTTTTTGTGTGAATAGGAGTTGAAAATAGATGAATAAATGTAGGGAACGAGAAAAAAAATAAGGAATCACAAGTAGGCCTATACGAAGAAGAGAACGAAAGAAAGTTGAAGAGAAATAATTAAAAGTCAAGATTATAAAACAAAAGAAGTATGAATGATAGGAAAAATAGAGAAATAAATGAAGGAAATCCTCGGCAGACAAACAAGCAAAGAAAGAAAGAATCACATACGCGCTCCGTGACCCATATGATCACGTGTCCAGAATCTTGCGCGTTCTAGAATCTCCTCCAAGATGACGGGAGAGAATCGTGCAGCTAATCTACGCACTAGTGAGGGAGGGGGTGGGGGGGGGGGGTTGCACCTGTCACGCCTTGCAAGGTGAAGTATGCGTCCAGATTGAGATCGGAGAGGAAACGGAATTGATTGATTCCCGCCGCCGATCGTGACTGACAGAGGGACGCGACTCGGACAGAACCTGCTCTGTCATGCGGCGTTGAACTTCTGGCCGGCAGAGTGATGCGTCATGCAAAGGGGCTTCAGGATATATGGGTGTTCAGATGTTGTGTCATGCAAAGCTGTTCGTTACAGTAGGCATATTTGCTATTGTGTCACGCTGAGGCAATGGGGATGCCGGCATATGGTTTGCCATGCAGAATTGTCATGGTAGGGGGGATGCCAGTAGGTGGTTTGTCATGCAGAAAGGTGTGGCAAGGCGATCATCAACATGCACTACCGTTAACGCTCGAAAGGTCAGCACCTGACGTCGCTCACCATATTGTTAAGAGGTCAAGCGATGGCGAGTCAGAGGTCACATTCCACAGGGAGCAGAGGTCGTCACGCACATGTTATTTCGTGTGTATTTGTACCTGTTACATTCGTGTGTATTGTACAGAGCACTTCCTCACTGTACTAATGAGTCGAAAAATGCGTCGGGTATTTTACACAAACAACACATTACGTAAGTATGACATGATTTGTGG
>BOPN01000210.1:623802-626302 GCA_017312705.2 Penaeus japonicus
CACACACACACACACACACACACACACACACACACACACACACACACACACACACACACACACACACACGCGCGCGCGCGCGAGCGTTGTTCGATTATTGTTATTATCATCTTCGTCTGAAAATGCCTTTAGTGGTCATTTCGGAGCGGACGACCTTGTGCTTTTGCGTTTCGGCCGTACTGATTTTTCTCTTCTTCTGTTCTCTTTTTCCTTTTTATCTTTGTTCTCCTCTCTTCCTTCTCTCTCTCTCTCTCTTCTCTCTCTGTCGTTATTTTCCTTTCTCTCTTTCTCTCCTTCGCTCTGTTTACCCTTCTCTCTTCTCGTCCCCCAGTACTTCCTCTGTCATTCTCTTCTCTTTCCCTCCTTCTCTTCCTTTTTATTCATTTTCTCACTCTCCCATCTTCCTGTTTACTTCTCTCTCTCTCTCCCCTCTCTCTCTCTCTCTCTCTCTCTCTCTCTCTCTCTCTATATATATATATATATATATATATATATATATATATATATATATATATATATATATCGCTCTCTCTTGGTTGTCCCCTCTCGCCCCGTCACCTCCTCTCCCCCTCTTCACCTTTCCCCCTCTCTCCTCTTCTCCCCCCTCTTTCACTTTCCCCCTCTTCCCCCCATATCCCCCTCTCCCCCCCACACGGGCGAGGTCGACGTCATTCCTTTGTGGAAATCTTGAATTCGTGTTCATGTGTTGGAAACTAGATTACCTCTGCGGGCGGAAGGACGGAGGAGGGGGGAGGAAGAAAGAGAGAGAGAAGAAGGAGAATGAGAAGGAGAAGGAGAAGGAGAGGGAGCTAAGGGGGAGGGGGAGGGAGAATGAAGATAGAGAGGGAGAGGGGGAGGAGGGAGAAGGAGAGGGGGAGTGGGGAGGAGAGGGGAAGGGGGGAGGAGAGGGGGAGGGGGAGGGGAGAGAGAGGGAGGGGATAGGAAAGAAGGAGAGGGAAGAGGAGAGAGAGCATGTGAGGACTGAAGATAAGGAAGAGCAGAGAGAGGGGGAGTGGTAGAGGTAGAGGTAGAAGAAGAGGGAGGGGGAGGGAAAGGAAAAGGAAAGAGAAAGGGAAAGGGAAAGGGAAAGGGGAAGGGAAGGGAAGGGAAGGGAAGGGAAGGGAAGGGAAGGGAAGGGAAGGGAAGGGAAGGGAAGGGAGAGAGAGAGAGAGAGAGAGAGAGAGAGAGAGAGAAAGAGAGAGAGAGAGAGAGAAAGCGCAAGAGAAAGAGAGAGAAGTATGAGAGAAGACACATAGAAAGGGAAGTGGGAGAGAAGACACATAGAGAGGGAAGTAGGAGAAGAGAGGGCAATGGAAATGGGAGAATGAGAGAATGAAGAAGGAAGGGGAATGATATAGATAATGGAGAGTAAAAATGGACAGGATTAGGAGAAGAGGGACGAGTAAGATTAATAATTTCAGGGAAAGTATGATGATGTGATTATGATATTGGGAAGGTGACAGTGTGATGATATGATGATGATGATGGTTATGGTGATAGGGGCAATGATGATGATGATGAAGAGAAGAGGAAGAAGAAGAAGACAGGAAGAGAAATAACCCAAGGAAGCCATAGAAACATAATGAAAGAAGTAGGAAGGAAGAGGAAGAGAAAAAAAAACTCGAGAGAAAAACAAATAACAAAACCAAAAAAAAACTAAGAGGATCGACTCTGCTCACATTAGGAAACCCTAACTGGTTGCAGCCCGATTGCAAAGGCTTTGGGCTCGTCATCCCTCTGCAACATTGCTTGCCGTAATGCCTTGGAGCCGCGCGAAGCCTGACGCTCGCCGTTGTGAGAGCTTAAGCCGGAATTATGACTTACCTGTTGTGGGGAGGATGCACCTGGCGACCGCAAGGTTCTCGCTGCCTGCTGGATGCTAGCTAGCTTTATGAGCCTTCGCATCTTTGCCTCTTTCGCTCTTGGCTCTCTCGCTTTCGGTTCTGCTCTTGTGCTCTGCTCTTGTGCTCTGCTCTTGGTTCTGCTCTCGCTCACTGGCTCGTGTTCCTTGTCTCTCTTTTTGCTCTTGGTTTCTCTCTTGCTCTTGGTTTTTCTCTCTCTCTTGGTTTCTCTCTCTCTCTTGGTTTCTCTCTCTCTCTCTTTCTCTCTCTCTCTCTCTCTCTCTCTCTCTCTCTCTCTCTCTCTCTCTCTCTCTCTCTCTCTCTCTCTCTCTCTCTCTCTCTCTCTCTCTCTCTCTATCCCTCTTTCTCTTTCTCTTTCTCTCCCTCTCTCTCTCTCTTTTTCTGACTCTGTCCCTCCTTCCCAAATCCCCCCTCCCTCTCTCTTTCTACCTCCCCAAATCCTTTCATCCTTTCCTCTCTCATCATTCCCTCCCTCCCTCCCTCCCTCCTTTCCTGTCTTCCTTCCCAAATCCCTCCTGTTCTTCTTCCTCCCCTTCTCCCCATCTTTCCCGCACCTCTTTTATATCTCCCCTCTTTCCCTCTTTTCCCCTCCTTCTCTCGTATCTTGCCCACCTCCCTCCTTTTCTCTTCCTTCTTTC
>BOPN01000210.1:633802-636281 GCA_017312705.2 Penaeus japonicus
CTCTCTCTCTCTCTCTCTCTCTCTCTCTCTCTCTCTCTCTCTCTCTCTCTCTCTCTCTCAACGTAAGACTCCTAAAGTACCTTCCACAGAGGGCGCACAGGGAGGCATTTCCCCTCAGCGACCGTGAGGAGAAAGGGAGTCACGTGAGTCAAAATTAGACGTGACAGAGGAAAGTGAGGAGAGGGGAAGGGAAGGGGAAAGGGCAGTAGAGGGGGTAGAGGGGGGATGGGAAGGGGGATGGGGGTGGGGGTGGGGTGGGAGTAGGAGTGGGAGTGGGAGGGTTGTTATGGCCATGCCGTTAGTGAGGGGACTTATGGGAGGATGGAGGGAGGGAGGGAGGGAGAAGGAGAATAGGGGAAACGGGGAGAACGGGGGATAGGAAAGGGAAGGCTGGAGGGTGGCAGGGAAGGCAGGAGGGAGAGAGGCAAGGTAGGAGGGAGGGAGAGAGAGAGAGAGAGAGAGAGAGAGAGAGAGAGAGAGAGAGAGAGAGAGAGAGAGAGAGAGAGAGGGAGAGAGAGTTTACTATGGAAAATTCATAAAGTACTTACTAACTCTGATGAAGACATAACATAGAAACGCGCCAATGACATATTTAAGATCGTAAGACCATTCATTTCCCATGCATATCCTTTCCACTAAAGCAAGAGAGAATAAAAAAAAAATAAAAAAATAAAAACACCCCCCAAAAAAAAAAAAAAAAAAAAAAAAAAAAAAAAAAAAAAAAAAAAAAAAAAAAACAAAAAAAAAAAAAAAAAAAAAAAAAAAAAAAAAAATAAATAGATAGGTAGATAGTGAATAATATAAAAATAGATAAATAGATAGATAGATAACAAGAAGAAAAAAGAAGACTAAAAAGAGGTAACGGTGTCTCACGGCTCGGGAAAGACGTCCATTTTTTTCTCCCGATGAGTTCCTTGATTGGGAAGTCTTCGAGATAAGAAGGTCACGCGGGCGTCTGAGGAGGTGGGATAGTGGGTGTTGTTGTTGTTTTGATTCTTTGTTGCTAGAGGATTGTTTTTGTTGTTTTTGTTTTTATTGGTATTGTTGGTGGGTGGGATTGGTGTGGGAAGTTATTATTACTATTGTTATTATCATTGTTGTTATTATTATTATTATTATTATTATTATTATTATTACTATTATCATTATTATTTTTTCTTATTATTTCTATAATTACTATTATCATTGCTTCTACTACTGTTACTACTATTACTACTACTACTACCATTATTACCATTACTACAACTTCTAGTACTATTACACAATGCTAATCGTCACCCGAGGTTAATTAAATCACCTGTCCTCCACCTCACCCCCATCATCCATCCTACCACAACCGTAATCTTGAATGAGGAGCTGCTTTTTTAATTTTGCTTTATTTTCCGTTTTCAGAGATTCCCGAGTATTACGGCAGAAAGGCACGCTACAGTACAGGTAAGGATTGGGAAGGATATTATTTAGTAAAGAGAGAGAAGGAGAAGGAGAAAACGAAAAAAAGAAGAAGGAGAACGAGGAAAAAAACTGAAGGAGAAGGAGAAGGAGAAAAAAAAAACTAAAGGAGGAGAAAGAGAAAACAAAACAAAAGGAAGAAAGGGAAAAGGCGAAGGAGAAGTAAGAGAGAAAGAAAGATAAATCAAGGAAGAGGCGAGATAAACAGCAAAATAATGAACAAAATAGCGAATGATCAATCAAAAAGCAACAAGAAAAGAGAGAGAGAGAGAGGGGGGGAGAGAGGGAAGGAGAGAGGGAGGGAGGGAGGAGGGAGGGAGGGAGGGAGAGGGAGGGAGGGAGGGAGGGAGGGGAAGGAGGGAGAGAGGGAGGGAGGGAGGAAGGAGGGATCCCGTTATCTGCTGCGAGGCGAAAGATAGCGAAGTGGGACAACGGAGAGAGAGAGAGAGAGAGAGAGAGAGAGAAAGAAAGAGAGGGAGGGAGAGAGAGAGAAAGAAAGAAAGAAAAAAAAGAAAGAAAGAAAGAAAGAAAGAGATACCCCAATGATTTCTCACGCCACAAAAAGCTGTTTATCAGGCAATCAGGAAGGCGTGTTTGGCCGCGAATGAAGAATGAGGTTGATAAAAGAGGTGCATGAGGAAGAGAATGAGGGAAGACAAGAAAAGAGGGAGATGGAGGAGGAGAAGGAGGGGGAGAGAGGGGAAGATGGGGAAGGGAGGGAGAGAAAGAGAGAAAGAAAAAGAGAAAGAGAAAATGAAACGAGGAAGAACTCATACGAACAGATCATCGTAACGGGAGATGACGTAAGCAGAAAGGACAGCGAGGAAGGGGAGAATAACAGAGGGAGGAGCGTGGGAGAGGTGACGACGCGGAAGACGAATAAGAGGAAGGGGAGAGAGGGGAAGGGGGAGGAGAGAGGAAGAGGGGGAAAGGGGGAGGAGAAAAGAGGAATATAGAAGTGTGAGGGGAAAAGGGGGAGGGAGAGGGGTAAGGAAAACGGAAAAGAGGAGGGGAAAGGGAAGGGGAAGGC
>BOPN01000211.1:17500-22500 GCA_017312705.2 Penaeus japonicus
GAGGAGCTCTGATTTAAAGGTGAAGGTCGGCTGTGCTGAACGAGAGGAATATATGTCTTTGCTGTGCCAGTGAATAAACTTGTTTCACCGAGTGGCACTAGCTGTTTCCCGTGCAGTTATTTTCAACTTTTGCATGCTGTGTTTACTACACACTTGCAGGACATGCGGAAACAAATGGATGGATACACGGACACATACTCGCGCTCGCAAGCAATCACACACACACACACACACACACACACACACACACACACACACACACACACACACACACACACACACACACACACACACACACACACACACACACAAAGGCAAACATACATGCACGCATGCACACGCAAAGCCCATACACACATTTTCAAATACGTGACCGGACTGTGACTGAGAGCAGTGTTTGCGACTCAAATCCAGCGCCGCCACTGCTCTCAGACATTGACACGAGCAGCTGTTACGGCTTAGGTCATGTTCCGTGACCGCTGGCAACACTTATGCAACTTCGGGAGGTCAGTAGGGCTGCGAGCGTACGTAACATCATCAGTGCATTGTCGTTGCTGAACAGTTGCAAATTGGCTCCGCATTGTTGTGGAGGTGAGCAGGGCCGCCCTCCCACTCTCTCCGTCCGCCCGCCCGCCTGCCTGCCTGAGTGCCGCGTCAGTCGAGATCCCTCCTGCGTGGTCCAGGGAGAGAGGGATGCTGGCACAGTGGCCTAGGATACTCGGGACTCGAAGGGCCGTTGTGTTCCTCTCGCTTCCTCGTACTTTATCGGCCTAATTCGTTGCGGTCCCGTCTACGTCCGGTGCCGCAGTGGCGGGTAACGCGGCTCCTCGGACGCTGACTCGTGCCCGCTGGTCGCACAGGACGCGGGAGATGCTGTGGCGGGAGCGGTGCTGGAGTGGCCCCGCCGGATGGAAGCTGTGCCAGAAGAACGTGTCGATCTCAACGCGAGGGCCCCGAGAGGGCCATGAGTGGCTCTTCCATTTGGCGCCTCGTTCTCACGGCTCCGGCATCACCCATTAGCTCCCTGGTTCCAGCTCCGCGCCTCTGCCATTGGCTCCTTGGCCTGACGCCCCCTGTGCGCCCATTGGCTCTTGCGACGACCGTTCACCGCCTCTGACTGAAGCTCCATGGCCCGTCGTGGGTGGCGCTCGTGCTTGTGCTGGCTTCAGGTGAGAAAGCATGTCACATAAAGCTCACAGGAGGGAGGCGGGGGGCGGGGGGAGGGGGTACTGCATGCACCCCAAGTTGGTCTTGCCCTTCTGCAAATGAAAGCATAATTCTTGTTACTTGTCATTTGAAGCTCAACATGTTATATGATTATTTTCCTTAATATTTTTTCGCTCTTTATTTTTCGTAAATGTTCAATTTCTAGCTTATTCTTTGATGTGTGTCACATGCTGTAATATGCCGATCATCAGTATCATTACTTTAACTTATGTTTATTCTTTTATCTACCCCTTTTTGTTGCTTGGATCACTAAAGCTGACATTTTTTTATAATGTTAATCTCCTCGTACTCCTCCTCTTCTCCATCCTCCTCCTCCACCACTCCTCTTTCTTCTCCTCCTCCTCCTTATCTTCCTCCTCTTTCTCTTCCCATCCTCCTCCACTACCTCCTACTCCTCGTCCTCTTTCCTTCCTCCCCCACTTCTCCCCTCTTCTTCCCCTTTTCTCCCCCTTTTCTCCCCCTCTTCTACTTCCGCCTTCTCCTCCTCCTCTTCCTCCTCTTCCTCCTGCTCCTCCTCCTTCTCCTCCTCCTCCTCCTTCTTCTTCTCCACTGTCATTTCTCATTTCAAGTTTCCCCGCTTTTATTCCACTTTTTTTCATATCCCTTTTCTCCCTCGTACTCATGTTCATCGTGGCAGTGTACCAGAAGCATGAAGTCACGGTCGTTCATAACCTGTTTCTGGAGACTGACAGACTCATAGACAAACACACAAACAAGAAGGAGCGCAGGGAAGCAAGAGAGACAGACTGACCGGGAGACTAGACAGATTGATATACAAAGACAAACTAACATACAGAAGACAAACTGACATACAAAAGATGGACATATTTAAGACAAATGTGTTAAGCGAAAAGACGTAAGGGCGGACGGTGGAAAGAAGTAGACTTGGAGACATTATGGATCCGCAGACACAGATAGACACACAGACGGGCGACTAGGCGGAGATGGGAAGTATGGGAGGCAGGCTGGGACGGCAGGCAGGCAGGCAGGATGGGACAGCAGGCAGACACGAAGCTAGGAGGAAGGCGTGTCGTGAATCAATATATCGCCGGCTTGATCTTGATTCAGGCTGTTTCGGAGACCTCATCCTGATCCAGATCCTTCCTGACACGCCCCGTCGCTAGGTTTGGGGGGGGGGATGGGTGTAGGGGGAAGAGTAAAAGGAAAAGAAGGAGAAGTAGAGGTAGAGAGAAAGGCAGAAGGAGGAGAATGAGGAGTAGGGGTAGAGAAAGGTAGAAGAAGGAGAAGAAAAGGAAGAGAGGAGGTTATGAAGAGAAGTAGGAGAGATAGTTGGAGGAAGAAAAGAAAGAGAAAGATATGGGTAAGAGGAGGAGAAAAAGTAGAGGTAGAGAAAGTGAGAAGGAAGAGAAATGGGGTCTAAAATAGGAGAAGGGAGAGGAGCAGGAGGAAGAGGAATAACGAATAAGAACAAGACGAAAATGAGAGAAAGAAAAAGGTTGCAAAACCACGCGAAAGCGAAGCGAAGAGAAGGCGACAAAGAGGAAGAGAAGAATGACAAGAAGGGGAGAGAGGGGATAGGGAGGAGGGAGAGAGGCCTCCTCTTCCATTCATGGTAACCAGTTTCTTATCAATGGCGATTCTTGGAACTGCTTGTTTGGATATTTTTTTGCATATCGTTTGCATGAAAGTGAAACTCGTAGATGCAACCTTTTCTTTTTTGTTCACTTTAGTACGTTCTCTCTCTCTCTCTCTCTCTCTCTCTCTCTCTCTCTCTCTCTCTCTCTCTCTCTCTCTCTCTCTCTCTCTCTCTCTCTCTCTCTCTCTCTCTCTCTCTCTCTCTCACACACACACACACACACTCTCTCACTCTCTCTCTCTCTCTCTCTCTCACTCACTCTCACTCACATATATGCTGAATATCTTGCGAGGACGTTTTGACATATCTCCCCGTGCATCTTAAAAATTCTCTTTTGAAACTTTCGTTTCGCTGAAACATTTTTTATGTGAATTTCGCTCGGGCTTTCGGTTCCTTGTAACTTCTCTCTAAGCACTTGTTTTCACGACATCCTAGTCTCACAAGCACACATTCCTAGGGAGTATCTATTGAAGTCCCTGCCTTGCAGAAGCACGTGCTGCAACTATCCGTGACCCCCCCCCCCTCTCTCTCTCTCTCTCTCTCTCTCTCTCTCTCTCTCTCTCTCTCTCTCTCTCTCTCTCTCTCTCTCTCTCTCTCTCTCTCTCTCTCTCTCTCTCTCTCTCTCTCTCTCTCTCTTCCCCTTCTAACATACCCCTCCCTCCCTCCTCCTTCCTACCTTCATTCTTCCCTTTCTCTCCCCTTGTTTCTCCCTCCTTCTCCTCCTCGCTTCCCCTCTCCTATTACCCGTTACACGCGCCGGGCTCGTACTTCAGGTATTCCAGGTGGGCCTCAAATGAATGTAGTGAACACACAGGAGGTCGAAGCGGGAGTAAACAGGTGGCGGGTAGTAATCAGGGCACGGCTCGCAGTGTAAACAGGAGGCCGAGGCGAGGCGGTGGCGATTAATCCTTTGAACGGGGGATTTCTCGGTCGGAAAGTCGTTTTTTCCCCTCTCTTCATTCCTTTCTCTCTCTCTCTCTCTCTCTCTCTCTCTCTCTCTCTCTCTCTCTCTCTCTCTCTCTCTCTCTCTCTCTCTCTCTCTCTCTCTCTCTTCTCTCTCTCTCTCCTCTCTCTCTCTCTCTCTCTCTCTCTCTCTCTCTCTCTCTCTCTCTCTTCTCTCTTTCTCTCTCTCTTTCTCTCTCTCTCTCTTCTCTCTCTCTCTCTCTCTCTCTCTCTCTCTCTCTCTCTCTCTCTCTCTCTCTCTCTCTCTCTCTCTCTCTCTCTCTCTCTCTCTCTCTCTCTCTCTCTCTCTCTCTCTCTTTCTCTCTTTTTCTCTCTTTCTCCCTATCTCTCTCTCTCTTTCTCTCTCTCTCTCTCTCTATCTATCTATCTATCTATCTATCTATCTATCTGTATCTCTGTATCTCTCTATCTCTCTCCGTCCCTATTCCTCCTCCTCTCCTCCTCTTTTTTTTTTTTTTTTTTTGAGAGGAGGGAACTGGTAGAGGGGATTACGTGACGGAGTCTGAGAGTGTTTGTCAGGCGTTTTCTTGCAGTGGGTGTGTTGGTGTGTTTGTGGTTTTGTCTCTTATCTCTTCTCTTCTCTCTTTCCTCCTGTAATTTCTTTTCTTCTCTTCTCTTCTCTTCTCTTGTCTTCTCTTCTCTTCTCTTCTCTTCTCTTCTCTTCTCTTCTCTTCTCTTCTCTTCTCTTCTCTTCTCTTCTCTTCTCTCTCTCTCTCTCTCTCTCTCTCTCTCTCTCTCTCTCTGCCCGTCTTGGATCTCCCTTGCCTCCGCTTCATATAAGTATGTAAGTAAATACCTTTTCTTCCGAAACACCTTTGGAGAATTCCACTTTTATCTCCTCTTCTCCAGTGCATCCTTTTTTCTCTCTCTCTCCTCCAGCGGGATAAACGCAGGATATTGACTACCCGAGATGCTGCTACTCCATCTAGTTGTTAAAGGTGTGTGTGTGTGTGTCTGTGTGTGTGTGTGTGTGTGTGTGTGTGTCTGTGCGCGCGCGCGCGCGTGTGTGTGTGTGTGTGTGTGTGTGTGTGTGTGTGTGTGTGTGTGTGTGTGTGTGTGTGTGTGTGTGTTTTGCAGGGTGTAAGGGACGGACCTCCTGTCGAACTGGAGGGAGCGCTGTGTATGGAGGTTTATTGAAGCTTTTTTCTCGCTAATTCTCTCTCTCTCTCTCTCTCTCTCTCTCTCTCTCTCTCTCTCTCTCTCTCTCTCTCTC
>BOPN01000211.1:27500-37500 GCA_017312705.2 Penaeus japonicus
GGTGAACAACCGATTCGCCTTCGTCACTCAAATGAACAACGTTGAACACCAACGCGGAAGATAATAGAGAGGGCGAGAACGACCCATGAGGACCATAAAGATAGGGGGGAAACGACCTCGGCGGTGTTAATGTGCGGCAAAAAGCGCCATAGATTGCGACGGAGGCAGGGAGAACGACGACCTAGATGACGGCGGTTGGTAACCCGAGGATTAGGTGAGAGAAGGTGAGTTGGCCTCAGAGGACTGCTGAAAAGATGGCCCCGCCCACGCCGCCCCAAACACCACTGCACCAAGACGGAGGGAGGCGGGGGAGAAGAAGTGGGAGAAGGAGAAGAAGGGACCGGGGGAGAAGGAGAGAGAGGCGGTGGGAGAAGGAGGGAGGGAGAGGAGGAGAGGAACGAAAGATACGTGAGAAAGAGAAGGTGAAGGCAGAGATGAAGATGAAAACGAAAGTAGTTGAGACTTAGTATAAGAGCAGGAGAGGAGGGGGAGAGGGGAGTCTGTGTACACATCATTCCCCAGCTCCTATTCACTCGGTACACACACCCCGGGGGAGTGAAGGAGCGGCAGTGCATACACTCCCGTCCTCCCGGAGTGTCTTCATCCTCGCGATTGTGGTTGTCGGCGTGTTTGCCGGACAGCCACAGAATCACAAAGTCACCGGCCCTTTGTTTCCCTCTCCACAACGGGCTCTGTAGTTGAGTCCAGCGCCAGGTCCTCGGGGCCCTCGTAAAGCACTTACGCTGGGGTTTTATGTTACCCCACGTACACTTATCCGAACGCCAAACTATTTTGCCCATTCCCCCTTATATTCTCTCTTTCCTTATCTATCTCACTCTTTCTCTCTCTCTATCTATCTATCTATCTATCTATCTATCTCTATATATTTATCTTTCTTCTACACATTTCCCTTCCCTTTGTCCTCTTCTCTCTCCATTCCTGTCTTTCTTCCATCTCTTCTATACCTCCCCTTCTTTCCCTTTCTCCTCCTCCCTCCACTCCCCCCCCCTCTCTTCCTCCCCATCCTCCTACCCTTCTTCATTCTACCCCTCCCTTTTATTCTTTTATTCTCCTTTCCTTCCTTCCTTCCTTCCCTCCTCCCATCCCTCCTTTCCACTTTTCTCCTACCCTCACCTTCTCTTTACCCCCATTCCCCCGTTGTCATTTTCAGACTGAATAACCGCTCGCACAGAGCTCCGAAACACGCAACCCTTTTCACAGATTTTGAACTCGGAAAGAAAGCCATGATTGTGGAATGCAGTTCCCGTGTACGCTGGGCTTGGCTCTCGTCCGGATGCCCATTTTGACGTTCTTTCCTTGCCGTCGGTTATGCGTACTGGAATGCCGTTTGTTCAGTGTTGTTTTCTGGGTCTGCATTTCGCATAAATGTTTGTGCCGTCTGCGATCCCAGCCGGTATGAATGAAAAATGTTCGGTCCTATCGTCTTTATTAGAGCGCAGTGCGCCAGCATTTTGAGTATTTATTAATGGTGTCCGTGATGGCGCTGTGCCGTGTTCTTTACAAAATGGGAGGTATTGAATTTCTAATGAATATCATGCGCTTATTATACGGTGCGAGGTATGCAAATTTTAGCTGGATCAAATCTGAATATACGAATGCGAATCCTAGCTGTGATTTCTGCCATTCTTCTTTTTTATTTTTTTTATTCTCGGCATTGTTTGGTTGTTTAGATAAATGTTCGAGCGATTATTGAAAGCTGATCAATTTGGATGAGAACCGACCCGTGATGCAGATCCATCTCTGAGAAGGTGCGAAGGCAGAATCAGACAAAGACATCACGCCCCGGAGCCTCGAAAGAGGATCCTTCACAATCGTGAACACTGCCCTTATTTGAGCAGAGGAGAAAGGTGGGAGGCTCCATGCTGGGATTAAGCAGGAGGAGAACTGATGGGGATGGTGGATGTGGCGAATTCGAGGAGTAAGATGGGTTCGGGGGGTGGATGTGGCGAATTTGTAGTGGTGGAGAGCCATCGCATTGGTTTGTCTATAAATTTCGATGCCCTATGAAAGTACGGGAATGCAGCTGGGTGAAATAAGGATAATTGACTCGAAATTACCTTCCCCATCATTAATACCTCTTTTACCAAAAAGTCTTCAGATCTTATGTTTATTGAACATACCATGATTTTCCTTGTCCCCCACCAAAAAATAAAAGAAAAAGAGATTAAACAAATAAACAGAAGGATTTGTTATAATTAACTCGGTGTCTAAATAAATGAAATCTTTAGAGGACAGTAGTAAAGTTGGTCAAGATTCCTGACACGTGTTCTTTGTCCACTTACCAGAAGCAGCTATTTATGTGAAGTAGTACGCCCATTGTTCTCCCTTCTTTTCCCAACCTCGCCTCGCCTCCCCCGGATTTTAGCCTCAGGTTGTTTACGTGTTACGGTGTGTGGCGCCCTCATACTGGGACCGCCTCGCCCTTATTATTACCTCTTTACTCGTCTGCCCACCTACGCGCCACCTCCTTCCTCCTCCTCCTTCCCGCGACCTGACTCGGTGTTTGTTATCTTTTGCTTTTCAGGTATATATCTCTTTTTCTATTTATTTAGAGCTTTGACAAAAAGTAATTCCCTTTGAGAGTCCCAGGCCGCGGAGGAGGTAAACCAAGCGGTCCACCGGCAACGGACGGTATCGCGGACGTTGCAGTTTTTCGTTGCGAGGAAAACGTTTCGTGACGCACATCTCTTCCCAGTCATGAGGCCGATCGATGGCTTTCTTATCCAGCGTCCTCTTATCACCCTCAATACCCCACCAGCCCTCCCTGCCTCCCCCTCACCCCTACTCTACCCACTAATCCTCACCACGAACCCACAAGACGATGCGCGTAATGGTAGGTAATGGTCGCGGAGGTGACGCCCTAGGCAGGTTTAGGTAAATGGGATGATGTGAGGAAAACCGAAAGGGCGAAGGTGGAAAATCGAGGTGGACGAAGGTGGATCGGGGAGGCGAGAGCTAACGTGGATGGTGGGGGGAAGGACGTGTGGATGGAAAGGGGAGGCGAAGGTGGAAAATCGAGGTGGACGAAGGTGGATCGGGGAGGCGAGAGCTAACGTGGATGGTGGGGGGAAGGACGTGTGGATGGAATGGGGAGGCGAAGGTGGAAAATCGAGGTGGACGAAGGTTTATCGGGGAGGCGAGAGCTAACGTGGATGGTGGGGGGGAAGGACGTATGGATGGAAGGAGATAAAAAAAAAACAACTTAAAACAGGGATGAGGAAAAATTTGCGTCGGGATACCAAACAGGCTCTATCGCAGCGCCCAGGGCTAATCGCAATGCAGGCAGGTGGAAATTTTAGACGGCCTTCCCGCCCAGCCTGTCGCTCTGCCAAATTAATTTTCGGTCGGTCGAGTCCTTGCGTCGATGTGAACCGCTAGGAGACAGAGTAAGAAGAGGGAAGGAGATAATTGAATGGAGGAAAAGAAAAGGAATTCGAAAAGAGCCAGAGAGAGAAGGAAAAAAAGGAGAAGATAGAGAGACCGAGAGTAAAGGAAGACGAATGGCGTGATCACCTGATCCGAGTGACGACCTGGGGTGAACCAAGTCATTTTTCGCCATGCTTGTTAAGTGTAATTACGTTTCTGGAAAGCCTAAGTTTTGTCGAATCTTCTGTTTGCTTGGCTTGTATGTGTGTGTGTGTATATATATATATATATATATATATATATATATATATATATATATATATACACACACATACATACACACACACACACACACACACACACACACACACGCACGCACGCACGCACGCACGCACGTACGCACGCACACACGCACGCACGCACACACACACACACACACACACACACACACACACACATATATATATATATATATATACTTATATATGTCCATTGTGGTATCAGCATTGAAAACTATTTTCTTACCTGTCCATACTATATACATTAGCCAAGGCTCTTCTCTCCTCCTTTTCTAATCTTTTATTTCTCCATTTCCTCTTTGCCTTTTGCCTGTTTTCTCCTCACTGCCCCCCTCCCCTCCTCCCTACTCCCTTCCCCCTCACCCCGCCCCAGCTTCCTAGCGTCCCTGTTGTCTTGGCGTAGCAGGTGTCGCAGGAGGAATGTTTGGTATTTGGTTATTTTTACCCCTCAGGCGTTGTCGTCACCTTGGCGGGATGGCACCTCCGCCGCCGCCGCCGCCACCGTCGCCGCCCATCCGAGGGCTCCTCGCCGTTTCTTCTGCGTTCCGTCTTCTTTTTCTTTTTCCTTCCTTGGCTGAAAGTTGGCTGACTCTTCTCTCTTCTTTTCTCTTCTCTCATCTTCTCTTCTCTTCTCTTCTCTCCCCCCCCTCTCTCTCATTCTTACTCTGTATGTGTGTGTGTGTATGTCTGAGTTTTTCTCACCTTTCATTTCCATTCCTCTCTCCTCTCCTCTCCTCTTTTTCTCTCCCCTCCCATCCATTCTCTTCCGCCCCCATCTCTCTCTCTCTCTCTCTCTCTCTCTCTCTCTCTCTCTCTCTCTCTCTCAAGTCTAAATTTGCAATCACAATTATTTTCTCTAATGTTGAAATTCAGCGTTCCACTCTCTATCCAGTGTTAATTTGGAATTAGTGCTGCGTTTCTGACTTCTCCAAGCAACGGATATCAGGAAGTATATTTCATGTTGTTTGTATGTACAGCGCGAGGTAATGCTGTCAAAACACTTCTGTTTATTTGTTTAATCTCTTTTTTTTATGAGAGGGGGCGAATGAAAACAATGGAATAAGTTGAATAAACATAAGAACTGAACCATTTGGGGAAGAAAGGAGGTATTCATGATGGAACAAGTGATTTCATGGTATTTGAACCATTTTGCATTATAACCGTGGGTAATGCAAGTTGAGTTAGGAACTGTTTACTCTTCAAGATGCAAAGTAAACACGAGTAGGTGCACAGAACCACAGCAGTAGCCGCAACAGTAATACCAGCAGTGGCTATTGTTAGCGCGTGTGAGAGTAAGAATAACGAGGTATTTGCATCCCTGGCAGCAGCAGCAGTAGTGTGTGTGTGTGTGTGTGTGTGTGTGTGTGTGTGTGTGTGTGTGTGTGACTCTCTATACTCTGCGTGGCAATATTCAATACATGACACAGGCAGCAGGAACAGGGACAGCAGGTGCCTACTTTGGTTCACGGCTAAATATGTGACAGGTTTAGCCAGGTAATTGCTTTATGCACGACCTATTGGTGCCTCGGAGAAGTGGGGCTATGGTCATGCGTTAAGGCACGTGAATTGCGCGCGCGAGAGAGAGAGAGAGAGAGAGATAGAGAGAGGGAGAGAGAATGAGAATGAGAATCACATGAAACGTAGAATTCAGATTTATGTAATAAGCTGTGTGTCAAACTCTGCTATTTATTCTCTTGTAAATTAATATCTCTCAATCTAAAGAATACATCGAAAATGGTTGAATATAACTGAATATATTTAATTTCATCCGAAGAGGACTTCCCTTCCTACCTTTTGTGGTCGCCCCGCTAGAAATCCGTTAATTAGAAATCCAGCCCACAGGAATCGCTGTCAGATCGAGAGATTGCGAAGTGTTGTTGTTGTCGTTTCTGTTGTTGTTGTTTGTTGGACCTTGTGGCTTTGGTGGTAGAGGCGCGGTTAGGGTGACGTTGTACTCATTTATTGCGGTTTGTGATTTTTTATCTTAAGGAGGTTTTGAGGGAGAGACGAAAGAGGACGTTGATAGGCGTGGAAATGGGGGAATATCAAGGAGAAACGTGAGAAACATAGCGAAGGAATGCTGGGAAGAAGGAGAAGAGATGATAAGAAAAATGTATTGAAGTAGGGGAATTGAGAGAATTATAAATGGGAAAGATAAAGACAGGAGAAATGAATAAGGAATATAAATGTGGCAAAACGAATGGGAGGGATTGTGATCAAGAATAAATGAGATCCAGCGGCACGTCACAACAACCAGTGTTATATGAGAATGAAATGTTACGACGATGATAAACACCGCGCCATGCAATGAAGGGTAAGAGGGGGGGGGGAGTAGGCGTTGATGAAGATGAAGAAGACGTAACTGATAAGATAATTGCGGGCGAATGGAATAAGAAAGAGGCAGGTTGTTTGTCAACGTCGTAATGGCGCGTGTTATGATTTAATGCAGCGGGGAGTCTCGTAATTGCTTTCCATGAACGGCAAGATGAATTTACTTGCGACGATTATTCATTTCGATAAAGGGGTAATCATTTCCCGGGAGATCAGTGTCTTTGGGAGACCTTAGCGTTGATAGCGTTTAAGAATCCGCGCACTGAATACGATGTGTGGTAAAAGCGTGTTATCAACGTTGCCTTAGTATTGGGCGTCTGAGCGCCGACGCCGTCCTTCCATGTAGTTATGAAGATGAACTCCCCCTCCATTAGCATATATGCAAATAAGCTACCCGCGGGAAGGTAGCTAAAGTAAACGTCAGCCGCAAGAAACAGTCGAGATTCTGTAGGGGGTTGATGCGAGAGAGCAGGTGACGGAGGAAGGAGAGGGGGGGGGGGATGGTTCATCAAAAGGTGGTGGGGGATGCTCCGTCTCGGCTTATCTATGGCCGTTGTGACTCAGGCTCAGTAATCAAAGGCGAATACCTCGGGTTCGTTGTTTTTTCTCTCTCTCTTTTAGGGGGCTTGGTTTGTTGCGAGAATAAATCGTCTGGCTGTGATATTGATGCGATACTTGGTTTTTGGAATGACGCACAGCAGGTGCAGTTTTTTTGGTTGTGAGTTTGTGTGTATTTCTGAGTGTGAAAGTGAGAGAGAGAAAGTGTGTGTGTGTGTGTGTGTGAGAGAGAGAGAGAGAGAGAGAGAGAGAGAGAGAGAGAGAGAGAGAGAGAGAGAGAGAGAAAAGAGGGGGGGGGAGAGAGAGAGAGAGAGAGAGAGCGAGACCGAGAGACGGGACAAGACGAGACACTTTTGTTTATAGTATAGTGTGTTGTTGCCATGGTCGTTTATTACGGATTTGAAATAGGTCGTCTAATAATCTAGTAGATGGGGAAAGAAGGGTGGGGGGATCTAAAGGGGGAAGTTATTATGTTTGCTCTCTCTCAAGTTCACTTTTTCCTGACCCAGTTCCTTTATTGCCCCCTGGACGCGGTGCACTCTGGTCCCAGTTTATTGCCGAGAGATGAATGTCCTGTATTTCCTCTGCGATCTTGGCGTCCAAAGACTTTTATTTGCGCTGTTGGCGTTTTATTGCTAGATTTTGATGTCGATCTATTTTTATTGTGATTCATTTATAAGGGGGGGGTCTTTGAGAGGGGTAGAGGGTCATTGGGAGAGCGTTTGAAGTCATAGGATTTGCCAACGTTTGAGAGGCGCCAGACCAATTTTCCCGTCATTTGCTCTCATTTTAGTGCATTTTTATCCCACCGTAGCCGTCGTCGTCACGTCATCGGTATTTTAGCAACGTCCCCGCTTTGAAAGGCGACCGAATTTGCACTAAAAAGCGATAAGACGTGTCCGCCGGTAGCTCTGTCTTCGGTTACTCGCGGCGGGGAAGTGCTACGTGTTTGTGGCCGTCTTGAGATTGGCTTGATCACGCTGGTGCAACGCGAGCCGATGGATGGTTGGGTGGATGGATGGATGGATGGATGGATGGATGGATGGATGGATGGATGGATGGATGGTGAAGCATGCCGTGGATGAGTTGTGAATTAAGGGAGGGAACAGGACCTGGTGCCCTGTTATGTGTTTGTTTGTGGGTTAATTGCAGGCTATACCATGGGTTAGGGCGCTGAGGTTTCAACAACAAAAGGATGAAGGTGATTTGAACGAGGGGAGGAAGTGTAAAAATTGAAGGGGGATGGATAGGGTTGACGGCGGGTTGGACGAGAGGGCGAGCGCGATGCCAGCACCTGCAGCAGGGCGGAGGGAGACAGTGCAGCAGAGTCGAGGGGAATCTTGGTGAGGTAGTCAAGTTTGAAGTCTAGGGCTGCGAGAGGAAAGAGTGATGATGATGTAGAAGCTGTCGTTTTTGCTGGGGATTATCCTACAGCACCAAACGGTAATTAGTCTGTCTATTACTTTTCTCTCTCCTCTTATACGAAATCCGTTAGAATCAGGCGGCCAAGTCTGTAAAAAAAATCCTGGGTGAATGGCGATCGGAGGTTTTTCATTAAAAGGCAACTGTGGTTTTAAGATGCATCGAAGACCCTCCTCATCTGCGGTGTATTATAGAAACATTTATGGAAATAGCTGCCCTGTTATACGTTCATTTTTTTCACGATGCAAAACGGCGATTTGTTTTGCTGATATTATCAGTTAGGACTCTTTACACAAGTTTGAAGAATAATTAATTCGTCATTTGCCAATACGAATGACCTGAGCGTGGATCTCAATTACCAGCCATCGTTCTAGTGGGATTTAAAAGCGAGCTCGTCTGCAATTATTACGCAAAAAAGCCAAAGGAAGAATCGGGAATATCGGCACAGAGAGCACGTGGACAGCAAATAATCATAGAGCTTTGTGTCTGGGATTTGTCACCGGAAACGCGCGTGCGTATGTGTGTGTTTGTGTGTGTGTCAGCATCTCTAATTGCATGTTTGTGTTATTTGCAACGTGATGGCCTGTTTATGGGATTATGCAACCAGGAGATGGTCGCGGGACATTTTCTCTTTTGTATTTACTTTCGGTTTATGGAGAAAGGAATGCTGTGCCTTGTTTCTAGGCCGTTTTAGAAAAGCGAGAGAGAGAGAGAGAGAGAGAGAGAGAGAGAGAGAGAGAGAGAGAGAGAGAGAGAGAGAGAGAGAGAGAGAGAGAGAGAGAGAGAGAGCGAGAGACGCTGATGGACTGGGGCGGTAGAGGGTCTGCGGATTGCTAGCCGTCGTGACAGGGCTCATCAGGACTCCGGGGACAGATGGTGAGGAGTTGGCAGAGGGCGGGGTGGAGGTGGGGAATTGGCAGAGGGCGGGGTTGGGGATGGGGAGGGGCGGGCGGCCCCTGAAGTAGCTCGTTAGCAGCAACTTGCGAGAGCCTGTCCCGTAAACAGGCGAGATCATTACCTCGTAGAACTTCGCAAGTTTTCCTGATGCCTGCAACCCGAAGGAAAGGCTGCGACGACACACCGGGGAGTGCCCCCCCCCCCCGTTCCAGGGAGGAGGAATGGGGTTTTATTAACGCTTAGGAAGGTATTGGGACGCCGTGTAAGTTGCTTAATGCTTTTGATGGGTCGCGCGGATGAAGGGCGGGATGGGGCAGATGCCAAAGGGAGACGCCAGGGGTAGGGATGGGGGAGGAGATAATCACTTTTCTTCTAATGACCTGTATAATTGAGATGATAAATAAGAAAAGGTAATATAACTCGAAATGAATTTGTGAAACAGTTGAGGGTGTGATTCAGTTATGTGTATGAGCTCTGCACCGTGTTAAGTACATCACCCAGTGCCATTGTTGTTGACATGCCGTGGCTCCGGTACCCACTGACGGTTTTGCAAAGGGGGTGCTAAAAGGAAAGTTGACGCAAGGAGGCGAGCACCAAATAGGTGATATGTAATTGCGTATTTTTTCAGATTCGTATTGTCTTATATTGTTTAGAATAATTTTACTTAGGTGTATTCAGGAATAAAGACGAAAGTAAAGGATTTAGTTTGTTTTACTGTAACATTACTGTTTGATTTGTGGGGATCACTGATCTTCGCGTGTGACTTGATGTATTGCAAAATTTTAGTTACGAGAAGCTAACCTTTCTTTTTCTTTCTTGCAGGTAAGCCTTGTTGATCGTCCGGTGGCATTCTTTCGGCTTTGCAAAACGGAATTCCCGTTTTACAGGATGTGGATTATCATGCTGCAGTGATACAGGGTATGTTAAGAGGCTTTAATGTCACGAAACGAAGAGAGAGACGGAGACAGAGACAGAGACAGAGTGAGCCAGTGAGAGAATTATGACGGAAGGGGATAGCAGAGAGCGATCGAGGGAGTAGCGCGGCGAGAGGGAGCGTGGCACTGCAGTAAGGATTAAGGTTCACGCGACCGCCAGATGGTGAACTC
>BOPN01000211.1:42500-50000 GCA_017312705.2 Penaeus japonicus
CTCTCTCTCTCTCTCTCTCTCTCTCTCTCTCTCTCTCTCTCTCTCTCTCTCTCTCTCTAAGTTTAGTATACAGGCTGGCATGAGGGGTAGTGACCCAGGTTAACAGTGATTAATCTAATCTGAGACGTGTCGTGCGTTTTATAATTTGTGTGATGGTTACTACAGACGAGTACCCGGTGAGAATTGATGTGAGAGATGAAGCATGAGTAATGAAGGAGGAGAGGGAAGGTTATGCTTTAGGTATGAGTTTCAAGAGGGTGATTTAGGGTGTATGCACTGTAGGGAGGAGTGGTCGGGTGGTCGAGGAGGAGGAGGGCAAGAATGTGTACATTGGAGTGTCGTAATACACACGTCCGGCTGTCTTCCAGACAAGAGAGCAGACGGGTTCGCTAGCGAGGAAATGTTCCGAATGAACCCGTCTTGGTTCTCGCCGGTGTGACGGAGCCTTTTTCTACTGTTTTTCCAGGACTATAAGACGTAATCCCTTTATCATCAGTGCGGGTCGACCTGGCAGTGACCCGGATGTTGGAGTAACGTAATGGGTCGTAAACTGGAGCGCGAATATGACCTCGCCAGTCCGGAGACGCCGCGGGGGTAAAGGAGAGGTCACACAATGCGAGTGTTTTGTGTGGGCGTCAGGCTCTCCTGAGTAGTTCTCTGTCCCTCTCCCAAATACTCGCCATCACGGAGATGTGTTAGGATGTGTTCTCGTTTATTTACTTATTTTATTATTCGTACGGGGTGAGGCGGATTCCATAGAAGAGCTTCAGTTGCGAGAGGAAAGCGTGGCGTCTTGAAGTCGGGCCTCACGCGGAGTCTCCTGAAGAGAATACCATCTCTGTAGGTTTCACGGTGAAAGTACGGCATCTTCTGCTGCTGGAAGGCGGGGAGGGGATGTGCCTTGGAGAACAAGCGGGGAATTTAGGACAGGCGCGGTGGCTGGTGGAAGGGGGTGTGGCAGCGGGGGAGAGAGGAGGGCAGGATGCGGGAGTGGAGTTTGCGGAGTGGTGATGCCCCCTCACGTGGTCACATGACTGGCTGACTCATCTTAGCGTGCCCTGGCCTGAGGAGTGGTAGAGAGGATGGGGTTAGGGGGTGGGGTGGGGAGGGGCGGGCATGGGTCTCATCTGGAAGGGGAATATCTATGTTATTGTCGATACGTGTCAGGTGCACGAAAATGTCTTGAGGTGCCAGTTGTTCAGTAGGGAGTAGAAATGTGAGTGCGTATATCATAATAATTATATATATATATATATATATATATATATATATATATATATATATATATATATATACACACACACACACACACACACACACACACACACACACACACACACACACACACACACACACACACACACACACACACACACACACACACACGCACACACACATACACGCACGCACGCACATAGTGAGGAGTGAAGGAGTGAAAAAATGAGTTTGTGTGTGATTGTACACATCATACTTATGTTAAAACACACACACACACACACACACACACACACACACACACACACACACACACACACACACACACACACACACACACACACACACACACACACACACACACACACACACGCACACACGCACACACGCACACACACACAATATCGACTCGTATCAACATTGCAAATGCCAAAGAAGCTTGTCAAAATCAGAGCGGAAACAGGTGTGTTGTTTCGACTGTCTTTTGGCAACAAGTCTGGAGCAAAGGAACAAATTGAAGAGTCGTCGATTCGGATGGAATGTTTAATGAACAGCGTGACCTTTGGCGCGCACTGCAGTTCCGGTGCATGTGCAAATGATGTCACGCACCCTAATTATTCAAGTATTTAATAAACAAACTTTAATCTCATTGGACATCCTAGCCAATAATATCAGGCATCGTGTCATTCGTCTTAACTACGTATAGTTAGCGAGCAGCCATTAGGGACATCGTTAAGGGAAAGGATAAGCCAAGAAGGTTGAAGACGGTCTTTTTCTATTTCATGTTTTATTTTTGATGGTGTTTGCTTCATGTTTTATGATACTTACGATATGACGGAGATTTGCTATAGACACAGTGTAGCTGCAGCCTCGGGGGTAGAAGTGAACCAACTCATAACGGTGAGGCAGCGGGGGTTATAGTGAAGGACAGAAGGAGGGTGAAAACCTAGACTAGAGCCCACCCCCAATAGCTCTTCGCCACCTGTCTCCCTTCTTTTCGCTCTTGCTCCATATCTCCTTCTCCGTCCTTCTCTTATTCTCTCTCTCTCTCTCTCTCCCTCTCCCCCTCCCTCTCCCTCCCCCTCCCTACCTGTTTTTCTCCCTCCTTCCCTTTTCTCCTTTCCTTTTTTTCTCCTCCTCCTCCTCCATTACTCCTTCTCAATCTCCCTTTCCCTTTCCTCTTTTCCTCAAGCTTGTCCCTCTTTCCCTCCCTTCTCCTGCCCCCTCCTTCCCTTCCTCCTCCCTCCCCCTCCTCCCTCCCTCCCTTTCATTCCATCTCCTTTCCTCCCTCCCTTTCATTCCATCTCCTTTCCTCCCTCCCCTACCATCTCCTTTCCTTCCTCTGTCTCTCCCTCCCCCTAGCTCGACCGTCGTGTTCTGCCCCGCATTGCTCGCCCGACCCCACTCGCTCAGTGGGAGGGGGTCGTGGGGTGAAGTGGGGTGGGGGTGGGTATGTTGAGAGGTTAAAGGTTAGGGGCGGAGGGGGAGCGACGAGAGGGGAAAATGTAGCCTTTGAATCGTGAAAATATAAACATATAGAAATAAATAAATGGGGGTTTGTATCAGGAAATATATAAGGGGGTTTGGGAAATGATCATGCAAACAAAACAAAAGTGAAACGACTGTATTAGATGGCGTAAAAAATCAATGAATAAAGAAAAGACGAAAGAAATACATACGGTCGAGATCCGGATAAAAAACGAATTAGAGAGAGAGAGAGAGAGAGAGAGAGAGAGAGAGAGAGAGAGAGAGAGAGAGAGAGAGAGAGAGAGAGAGAGAGAGAGAGAGAGAGAGAAAAAAAAAGAAAATTGGCAATATATTTTCATACTATTTATATTATTTATAGCTAGAATAGTCCTTACCACAAGCCAGCGTCTTACACACACGATGCCTTAGTTAATTTCACATCATTAGACATCCTTTTGAACGTATGTTTTCGTTTTGATATTTTGGTTTTATTGAGGATACCGTTTATTTTTTGCTAGATTCATAAAGTCGTGTCCCACATTCCTTTCCCCTCCTCTTCTCTTTCTTTCTCTTCGTTCGACTTCCCTCTCATCCCCTTCCTCCTTTTCCCTCCTCATTATATTATTCAACAACCTCCTCCTCGTCCTTCACCTCCTATTCCTCCTCCTCCATCCCAACCCACCCTTCTCTCCCCTTTTCCTTCCCCAGAACCCTCAGAGGAACTCGTGTCTCACCCTATCCCCCCTTGTAAAAGCTGAAAGCTCTTCCCAGGAAATCCATTTTCAGGGTCTGCAGCTGCTGCGAGAATGTCCGGGCGCATCTCGAGACTTATTTCTTCTCTTTAAGATATCGTGCGGTGTTCCTTTCGCCTTTTCACTTTTATCGGTTTTATCGGTTTATTTCGACCCCTGTTCTTCCCTCCTTCTAGTCGTCTCGAAAACGTTCTTCCCCCCCTCATACTTTTTTTCCTCGCAAACGTTCGTCCTCCCCTTTTGTCTTTTCAAACGTTTAAACTTCAATACTTCATTTTCCCAACTTCTATTTTTTAGTGGGGTATTGGCAGGTTCGGAAGCTCCCTTTAGAGATTTTTTTTCTTTTTTCTTTCATTTGGAATTTTGGGTGGAAATGCACACGAAACGTGCATTAAGAGGAAGAGACGACTAATGGAAGATGGGAAGTTAATACAGGATGTGGATAAAAGAAGAATTACTCTCTCTCTCTCTCTCTCTCTCTCTCTCTCTCTCTCTCTCTCTCTCTCTCTCTCTCTCTCTCTCTCTCTCTCTCTCTCTCTCTCTCTCTCTCTCTCTCTCTCATTGTAGGGATATAGATGGAAAGAAATATATGAAAGGGTTAGTGAAAGTTAGACGGAAAGGGAAAAGGGAAGGGATAGTGGGACGATAGGAGTGTTGTTGAGCCATTTGACATTAGGGATTCGTAAATGTGGACGGGGGATGGTAGGGGTTAGGAGGCTTGAGGTAGGGTGGCAGGGGGCAGCAGTCGGATTGTAAACACCCGCACCATTGTCCCCGCGGATTAGGGTTAGGTGCGGCAGAAGTTCGAATTAGGAGGAGATTGGGAGATTTCGTTTGCGTCTTTCATCCTTGAAGATGAAGAACGCCCTCCCTTTCTCAGCCGTCGATGACAATCTAGAAGGAATAAGATGCCCCAATCGTCTTAAATAAAGCCTGTGTTCCTCCCCCTCTCCCCATTTAGACAATTCATCCATTTCCCCCCTACCCTTGTCGTACCCTACCCCTCCCCTCAAAGCCATCGCTCCCCTCCTCCCTCCCTCCCTCCCTCCTTTCCGCCTGAGATTTCGTATCTGGCGAGATTTGTCACTCCCGACGACAAAGCTATCCGAAGCTCACCTTCTGGCCCTTTCACCCTCGCGGCTCAGCTGTGATATAACGGCGATGGATTTGGGAGGGGGAGGGGGAGGGGGATGAGGGGGCAAATCTTGATAAGATAGGAAAGAAATGGATGGAGAAGGATGAAAGGGAGTAATGGAGAGAAATTGGAAGAGATTGGAATGCATGCAATGGGGGGAACAAATGAGATGTGCCAGTAAGGCGGGTCGGGTGTGGGTGTGTTAACAAGTGTGTGGCCTTAATGGCTTAACAAGTGTGTAACATGCGTCGTACATATTACAAATGGGCAGGCGAAGATGCTATCTAATCGATGGGCCAAAAGTTGAGGGGAGGCCGAGGTAAGGCGATGCCGATTTGTCAGTGTGGCACCTTTGGAGATGGATGGACGCACTCACGCAGTTGCAGGAGGTTTGAGATCCAGGCTCTCTTTTTCATCTTCTCTTTCTGCTTTTCCCGCTTCTCTCTGTTTTTTTTTTTTTCTCATTGTCTCTCTCTTTTTCTCTTTCTCTCGTTTTCTCTCTTCTCTCTCTTCTCTTTCTCTCTCTCTCTCTCTCTTCTTTCTCTCTCTCTCTCTTTCTCTCTCTCTCTCTCTCTCTCTCTCTTTCTCTCTCTCTCTCTCTCTCTCTCTCTCTCTCTCTCTCTCTCTCTCTCTCTCTCTCTTTCTCTCTCTCTTCTCTCTCTCTCTCTCTCTCTCTCTCTCTCTCTCTCTCTCTCTCTCTCTCTCTCTCTCTCTCTCTCTCTCTCTCTCTCTCTCTCTCTCTCTCTCTCTCTCTCTCTCCTCTCTCCTCTCTCTCCCCTCTCTCCTCTCTCTCCTCTCTCTCTCTCTCTCTCTCTCTCTCTCTCTCTCTCTCTCTCTCTCTCTCTCTCTCTCTCTCTCTCTCTCTCTCTCTCTCTCTCTCTCTCTCTCTCTCTCTCTCTCTCTCTCTCTCTCTCTCTCTCTTCTCTCTCTCTCTCTCTCTCTTTCTCTCTCTCTCTCTCTCTTTCTCTCTCTCTCTCTCTCTCCCCTCTCTCTCTCTCTCTCTCTCTCTCTCTCTCTCTCCCTCTCTCTCTCTCTCTCTCCCCCTCTCTCTCTCCCCCCCCCCCCCCCTCTCTCTCTCTCTCTCTCTCTCTCTCTCTCTCTCTCTCTCTCTCTCTCTCTCTCTCTCTCTCTCTCTCTCTCTCTCTCTTTTCCTCCCTTCTTCCCTTCCTCCCTTCCTTCCTCCCTTCCTTCCTCTATCCTTCCTACCTTCATTCCTTCATTCCTTCTTTCCATCTATCCATCCTTTCCTCCTTCCTTCCTTCCTCTTTCCTCCCTCCCTTTCTCCTCGGAAAAGCAGATCCACGATCCTATGTCAGCCTCAAGACCTTGGTTCTCCGCGGGTTAGTTAATAGTTAAGGGAGAGAGAAAGAGGTTTTCCTGCGGGAAACTGCCGGAACGTAATTTAGGAGAGTCCAGCAGACATTGTCTCCGACATGCTAAGGGGAGGGATAGGGGTGAGAGGGGGTGGAGGGGAGGGGGAGGGGGAGAGGGGAGAAGGGTAGCAGAGGAGAGGAGGGAGTAGGATGAGAAGGGTAGGAGGGGGTAGAGGATAGCAGGAGGGTATTCTTGTTGTTTGGATCCGTTTTCCAACTTTTCTGAATGTGAGAGGGATGGACACACACACACACACACACACACACACACACACACACACACGGGCAGAAAGGGAGGAAGAAAGAGAGAAAGGAGAAGGGCTGATGAATAATAAAGTTAGAAAGGAAAATGTTAATTTCTGGAGACGAAGTTAGAGAATTAGCTGATGTCCGGATGCAGTGTTATATGTCATCTGCGTGATGGAAAACTAGTAAGAATGAAAGCGGGAAGGAGGTATGGGACCCGTGACGTATGACGATTGGCCTCGGGCTGAAAATATTGTTGTTTGCTCTTACCTGGACCAGGCCGGTCTCGTGGGGTGGTTGGAAGGTGAGGGGGGCAAAGAGAGTCACAACGGACGGAGCTTTACGCGGAAGGGGAATGGGAAGGGCAAGTGGGAGAGAGAGGGGTGGGGGTATGGGGAAGGTTGAGGAATGTTATGATCGAAGACATTAATGATAAAGAGAGACTCTGAGAAGTTTATTGAGACAAGTGATTACATACATCTCAAAAGGATGATGTAACATAGCTTATTCTCACCCCAATTTTAGTCCCTCTTTGGGCTCACATATATTTTACAAAACATTACAGCTATGCCAACACCTTGAAATATATACAGAACAAAAGGCGGATTAATCACAAGCATACAGAGTTAATGAGAAAGAGAAAGAGAGACTGAAGAAAACGGAAAAGTTTGACGACCCACGCCCAACTAGTCTGAGAGTTGACAACGCCCCGACGAATCATCCAACATGTCCGGCAAAGCTAGGAATCTGTCGCCGCGGTGACAGGACAGCCGCGGCGAGGACAATTCCGGCGTGTTTGCCTGCAATGATAAAGTGGTTTTGCAAGCTCTCTTTGGTAAATACATCATGCGAAAATCGGTCTTTCCTCCGCCTAGGCAATACCGTGTTTAGGGGGTGTATGTGTCGCTAATCAAAAGATGATGTATATATCACGTAAATATAGCATGCGTCGTTTTATTTATTTATGTGTTTGTCGTTATAACCAATAAATGATAGTGTGATGGGTATACGATAGAGTTCTTCGTGTACAGTTCTTTATGCACCTTTGTCTTTATTGCGTTTTGTCTACTTACCGTTTTTGGAAATATATTTTGTTGTTTAATTCATAGTGAATATTATTCACAATGGTTTCATTTCTATAAAAAAATAATGTTTATATAATTAGTGAATACTTCATGTATGAGTCTTATGATTTGGTGTTTTATATAGTCAGATTAAATTGCATTAGATGCGGTGTTTTACATCGTTACTAATGATGTTTTTAAAACACTGATTTTGTTGCAATGTTGGCAAAGTTGATGATGATATGACT
>BOPN01000211.1:52500-80000 GCA_017312705.2 Penaeus japonicus
GCTACAAGCATGGCATCTAGTGAGTGTTGCAAAGGCCATACGTGGATGGAAGCGATGTGATGGACACGAAAAGAAAGGCACATGTAGGCAAGTGATAGCGGGGCGGGCGGAGTGGAATGTTTACATTTGCATTGAGAGGGAGGAAAGGAAGCGGAGGAGCGAGCAAGCTTGATGAACAGACGTTTGGGTTGCTTTTGCAGACATCCTGAAATAGACGTCTATTACCCTCTACGGCTTGCAGAATATCGCGGCGCGGATCGTCTGTTGTAAACATGGTGGGAGGTTGAGCTTTATGGTTATTTACAAATCTAAATGCAGATACCATCAGTTATTCAGCTAATGAGGGCTCTTATGTCTACCCAAGGCAAGCATACCCCTTCGATCAATACTTCCTCCGTCGATCAGGAACATTCCGTCGATGGACATGACTCGACGGCCGAGGAAGGATGTCTCGCTCCCGAAGGGAAAGCCAACTTGCTTGAAGGACTTGGGTTCGCCTTCTTGGTAGTGAGGGCGAGGGACATTTGGTGGAATGAATGACTGATTTAGAGAAGAAAAAATAAAGAGATCATTATTGAGGAATGGTGAATGTAAAGCACTGATTCCCAATTTGCAGAAGAACGGGGGAAAGTGTAAAATTATCCAACCTACGTTTTTTATAGAAAAGTGCTCGTGGCCAAGCAAAAACAAATAGGAGGCAGAGTAATGTACCGAAAAGGGACAGCTATCCATCTTCGAGATCACTATCATCTTCGTGTTGTCAAAAGGCCACGTATAGCATTAATCGTGCATAATCAAAGCCAGTTTCTGTAATGCATCGTGCAGTATATGCTTAAAGAAAGACGACCGACCTGCTCTTGACTCTGATAGAATCATGACACTTTACCACTTATATAAACAGTAATGGTGACTTTTATGCTTATTCAATACGGAACTGCGATAATAAGACCATTCGCTGTCGCCTGAGAGTCTATAAGGTTTAGCCATATTAGCTACTCCAGCAACACCCTCAGTGTATCTGATAGTGTGAGAGCCTTCCATTTTTTCAATGAGCCACAACTGTTCGTGTTTATCTCGAAAGAAATTTATGATGCGCTTGTAGCTGCTGGAGAGACTGCGAGAATCTGTAGTGTGTGAAGGAGAGAGGGATGTCAGACAGACAGACATAGAGACTAGGAGAGGAATGAAAGAAAAAAAAATAAGCAAGAAAGAGAAAAAGAGAGGAGGTGGGGGAGAAAGAGAGAAAGAAAAGAGAACTAGAGGGTTGACCATCTTTCAGTGCCCAGCAGTGTTGTCTATTTTATGGCAGTAGTAGGTATAGTTCCTGGAAACGTTCGCTTTCCAGAACTTTCCTCTTCTCTCTTTTCCTTTCCTCTCCTTTCCTTTCTCCTCTGCTCCCCTCCCCCTCCCTACCCCTCCCTTCTCTTCTCTCGTCTCACATCTTCGCCTTCCCTTCCTTTTCCTCTTCAGTCCTTCCTCCCTTCCTTCCTTCCTTCTCCTCTCCACTCTTCTCTTCTCCTTCCCTCTCCTCCCGTCTCCTCTCCTCTCTTCTCCTTTCCTTCCTTATCCTCTCATTTCTTCTCCTACCCTTCATTCTTCTCTCCTCTCCATTCTCCTCTCCTCTCTTCTCTTCTACTTTCCTCTTCCCTCTCCTCCCTTATCCTCTCCTTTTTCTCCTCTCCTCTTCATCCCTTCTCCTCCCCTCTCTTCTCTTCTTCCACCCCCTTCCCTCCTCCTCTCCCTCCCTCATCCTCCTCTCTCCTCTTCTCCTCTCTTTATCCTCTTCTCTCTTCTCCTCTCCTCCCTTATCCTCTCTTTTCCTCTCCTTCCCTTTTGTTTCCACTGGGCGCGGCGCTGGTTCCGCCATCCTCCTCATCCTCGCCTGTTAATATGGGTCCCCGGAGGTGAAGGCAAATTAGCCTCCCGCGGAGAAACATTAACATCATTTACTCGTTACTTCTCCTTTACTTATTCTCTTCGTCGGCTTTTTCTCATTTTTACTCTTGTTTTATTGCTTTCCTGTTTGTTGTTTAATTGTTGTATTTATTTGATTTATTATTTGTTTGTTTGTTTTGTAAATATCTGTTATTTAGTCTTCGTATTCATATTTGTGTTTTATATTATTTTAGTAGTGTTGTTATCGTTTTTATAACACGTATCATATAACTGTCTTGTATTCATATATATATATATATATATATATATATATATATATATATATATATATATATATATATATATATATATATATATATATATATATATATATATATATATATATACATATATATATATATATATATATATATATATATATATATATGTATATATATATATATATATATATATATATATACATATATATATATATATATATATATATATATATATATATATATATATATATATATATATATATATGTGTGTGTGTGTGTGTGTAGAGAGAGAGAGAGAGAGAAATGTTGTTGCTTTTGTCTTTTATCACAATACAAGCTGTGTCACTGCGTAGAAACATATTTCACAAGAAAACATAACATCATTAGTCTCTTCAAAGTTTATTTTTATCAGGTGAATATAAAATATTTTTTTAATGCAGTCATATTTTTTTCTTGGTTGATTGCCCTTCATTGCCAGTCGATTGTAAACAAAGTATTTTGTTTTAAGCTCGGATAAAACCTACAAAGATTTTTTTTCTTTTTTTTCTGTTGTTCGCTCGTTCGTTTTAACATTTTGGTGAAGTGGGCGCTCCGACTGCTGTGCATGGCAAGTGGATGGTCATGCGAGCGAGTGAATAAATGATCCCAGAATGGATAGTTAGCACTGGTTAAAATTTTAATACGTGGATGAAGTAGTATCGGGCGTTTGAATTCATTGTGTGGCGTTGGTAACAAAGCAAATAAAGTCATGGCTGCATTTGTGTATTTGAGGGTGTAAATGAGAAGGGGTGTTACCTCCTGAGTGTTTCAGTATTATGCATGGTAACAGTTGAGTGTATGACTGACGTGCATGGCAATGAGTAAGGAGACGACTTACGCGCATAGCGACATGCAGGACTGCGAATGACGAACAACCAACACGATGCAGAAGACAGGATCAGCCGACCGGCTAGTGGCGACCTGGGATATGCTAGCGGCCAAGCGCATGACCTTGCGTGAAGCGGCTCGGGTGGATGACTGCAAGCTCTATGATAAAAGCGAGTGATGGATAGCCGGTTGACCCTGGAGTGCATGATAAGAGGAGAGCGTCTGACCGGGACGACCTTGCGCCCCGACTGAATGCTGTGACGTGAGCTTTGAAAGAGCTTTCGTTCCCGGGGAAACTTGAACTCAGACTCGAGAGCGTGCCTCTTATGACAACAGGAAAAGGAAAGTTGGACGTTGAAGATAGAAAATTATATCATTTGCATGGATGCTTTTTTTCTGGGTGTGTATCTAGAGTGTAAAATATGCGAAATGTTGCCGTACTGTTTGTACTCCCATCTTTTATCTCACTGAGGGCCAATCTGCCTCCTCGAGGAGGCACTCCAGATGAATCAAAGTGCCACATTCAAATACAAACAAGCGCAGAATCCCCCGTGTACTTATTTATTTATTTAATTAGATATTTTCCTTGGTATCACTTTAGTCATAGCCATCACATGCATCGTATCGCTGTTCTCCCTTCCCTTCGTGTTGCAAATACGTTCCGGCGCTCCGTTCAAGACGAGTTGCGTACAGCTACCTCGGATGACAGAGGCGCGGAGAGTATTTCCATTTGTTCCATCTACGGGGGAGTTGTCTTCGAGTTGCCATTCCACACTGAATATTTTCCCTTCGATAGTTTTTCCTTTTAACATTTATACACGGTTCCTCTCCCAGCCCCGCCTCCCTTCTCCCCCCCTCCCAACCCCGCTCTCCCTCTCCCGTCGACCTCGAGGCAGCTGCACCAATAGCTTGCACCGGGCTGTATGTAAATTCCCTTTGAAATTCAGTGGACTAGGCAGGACCTTAGGAGGGTGGGGAGAGGGAGGGAGGGAGAGGAGGAGGGGGGGGGGGGGGGGGAGAGAGAGAGAGAGAGAGAGAGAGAGAGAGAGAGAGAGAGAGAGAGAGAGAGAGAGAGAGAGAGAGAGAGAGAGAGAGAGAGAGAGAGAAGAGGGGGGGGAGAGAACAGAAAGAGAAGGGAGGTGGGGGAGCAAGTGAGAAAAAAGTGGAAGAAATGTTGACTATTAAATTTGCCCTTTTTTTCCATCCACTTGGATAATGATCAACACTTCTTCCTCTGCAATTTCTGTTGTTTTGTTACGTATTGCAGTGGAGTGAAAAGCATCAGAAGCGAATTCCTTTATGGTCAGAGAAGAAAGGAAATTGTTGCAACTCTCAATCGAGGGTCAGGAAATGTTTTACATTTTTTGCATTTTGATATTTTATTTTTCGAGATGAATAGTAAAAAGACCTTGCGTTTCTTATCTATCACGCCATAGCGTGTAACACTCACACAGGTGAACGCTTTGCAACATGTTTAAAAATACACACAAGTATAACCAGTAGCTCTGCGTAGTGATGACGTCAGCGGCGACTGTTTTAAGAGTGATGACACGGCGCCGAACAGCACCAGCGCCTCTCTTTTATTGACCTAATGCGATCACTTTTGATTTTTTCCTCGTGACACGAGCTTTGTTCGTATTTGTATAACATGTAGGTTAAGTGGCTGAATTAATGGGGATGCCTGTTTGGTTGCTGATACGCCGGTTTATTATAATCCGCTGGATCGCATGAATCTCTACAGAACGTTCGGAATTATGCGTCTTACTTACTCTCGTCGTTGTAACATCGTATATAGGTTATGTTTTAGATATATCTACCTTACATTATCTAAGTATGTATATTTGATGCACGCGGTGGCGCATTCAACCCTCCCCTCCCCCCATGTGAACTGACAGAGGTCTATCCCTCGGCACATCTTAATTGCAAATAGAGGGCTTAGTTCAGTTCTCTCTCTGACTCTGATACGACCTTTGCTGTGACAGCTCTGGCCGCTATCGTACAAAGTTCAGTCATGTCACACAAGAAATGACGTTGTAACGCTATGTATAGTTGACGGGGAGTAGAACGTGTGTGTGTGTGTGTGTGTGTGTGTGTGTGTGTGTGTGTGTGTGTGTGTGTGTGTGTGTGTGTGTGTGTGTGTGTGTGTGTGTACGTATGTATGTATGTATGTGTTTATATGAATAGATAGATAGATAGGTAGATTGGTAAATAGATAGATATAAATATAGATATACTCTCTCTTTCAATCTATCTTATTGATTGATTGATTGATTTATCTATTGGTAGCAATATATTACTTTACCCGCGCAGTCAGCAGATACACACACACACACACGGTTGAAATAGAAGATGGAGTCCGTAAACGAAGGACAGGCAAGATGCTTAAACGAATAGCTGTCGCAGTCAGTACCTCTGTCGTTCTCCCGTTTTAGAAGTGGGAGAGAAGGGAAGTGGATATCCAATATTGAGGAACTGTTTTAGGGGGGACTCATTTGAATACGCCATCAGCTGTGCGGGAACTGTCCCTCTGGCGGGCAAGCGGGAGGTTCAACGACGCAGAAACTTTTGCTTCGAGGGAGGGGCGGGGGTATGGGTAGGGGAAGAGGAAGGGAGAAAAAGATGGCAAAGAGGAAGAGAGATAGGGACGGGGAAGGAAAAAAGAGGGAGAGAGGAGGGAAAGATTATGGGAAAAGAAGAAAGAGGGAGAGGGGAAAGGGGAAAAAAATAGGGAGAGAGAAGGGTAAGAGGAAGAGAGAGAGAGGGACAGCAGGAAGACGAGAGAGAGAGAGAGAGAGAAAGAGAGAGAGAGAGAGAGAAAGAAGGCGAGGGAGAGATAAAAATGGGATGGTATTTATCGGGATGGTATTTAAGGACGCTTCGTAATATCCTCTTGCAAATGTGAAATCTCTTCTTTGATTCAAAGGGCTACAGGCTTCTGAAAGTAACATTTTTCATTTTATTCAATGCGACGAATTATATTTTTATTCACACGTCACGCCTCTCGGTAGGCCTAAATGGCAAACTGCCTTAATGAAACATAATGCCATGATATTGCATTACGGCGTTTGGGACGACCGCTTGCGTAACACCCTCGGGAGTTTGAGAACGGACGGGAAGAAAAAAGCGGGAAGGGAAAATAGGGGAATCGAGGGTGAATATAGTGGAAGTGTGAACAGGCTTTTTTTTTAATATTTTCTTGGAGATGAAGAGTTTGAGATGAGCGGGGAGAGAGAGAGCGAGAACAAAGGCTGGCCTCGGCTATTCCTGTTCACATCGAAAGGACAGGCAAAGATCACAGAATGGCGCGACCTTTTCCTTCGCTGTCGCCGATGTGAATAATTGAGAGCTTGTTCATCCTAGCCAGGGAATGTTTTAAGGGGATTGCTTTATTATACTGAAAGTCAAATGCCGAAGTGTCAATTGGACATGGCGCCTCTGTCGCTGCATTTACGTCATCGCTGTCTCTCTTCCTCTTAATCTTGGTCTCCTCTCTCTCTCTCGTCCCCCCCCCCCCTCTCTCTCTCCTCTTTCTCTCTCTCTCTCTCTCTCTCTCTCTCTCTCTCTCTCTCTCTCTCTCTCTCTCTCTCTCTCTCTCTCTCTCTCTCTCTCTCTCTCTCTCTGTCTATCTCTCTCTCTCTCTCTCTCTCTCTCTCTCTCTCTCTCTCTCTCTCTCTCTCTCCTCTCTCTCTCTCTCTCTCTCTCTCTCTCTCTCTCTCTCTCCCTCTCTCTCCCTCTCTCCCTCTCTCTCCCTCTCTCTCTCTCTCTCTCTCTCTCTCTCTCTCTCTCTCTCTCTCTCTCTCTCTCTCTCTCTCTCTCTCTCTCTCTCTCTCTCTCTCTCTCTCTCTCTCTCTCTCTCTCTCTCTCTCTCTCTCTCTCTCTCTCTCTCTCTCTCTCTCTCTCTCTCCTTCCTCCCTCCCTCCCTCCCTCCCTCCCTCCCTCCCTCCCTCCCTCCTCTCTCTTCTCTGCAATCTCCTTTCTTATTTTCCCCCTTATACAAACATACACATATATGTGCACTCACACAAATTTATTCACATATTCACTCACTCATTAGGAACCATTCATTCATTGATTTCTCCATCCGTCTCTCCACACAGTACACACACAAACGCACACATACGCACAGTCCCCCATATCTATCAGTATAATATAGCCTTCCCGACTGCCGAGGCTGTCGACTCTCGAAGCCTATCCATCCTTCCGCCCATCCGCCCATCCGCCCGCTAGCCAAGATTACCTTTGAGATGCACCGCCCGGCCGCGCCCACTGCAGGAGGCGCGAAAACGCCGGCCTTTCGGACTGCTCCGGCAGGCGGTGCGTGGGCAGGTGGCGTGTCCACTCGACCGTGACTGAGATAAACTTGTCAAGGTCTCGCCGGGTTGCAACAGAGGGGGAGAGGGAGAAGGAGGATGAGGAGAGAGAAAGGCTGGGGAGGGGAGATGAGAGAGGGAAGAGGTGAGTGCTCTCTCTCTTATACAGACAGTGGTGTGTATGAGAGGGGTGGGTAAGGACGAGGAGGATATGGAGAGGGAGGGACAGCGAAAGTGAGAGAGGGAGGCAGGCAGGCAGACACAGACAGACACAGACAGACAAACGCAGAAAAAAGAGGCATATGGAGGCTCGCCTAATTGCTTTGTTTTTACTTAGCCATACACATTTGCTAAATCTCGTTAGTACTTAGAGAGAGAAAAGAAGATCCTCGAGCTAAGAAATTAGATCTGCGGTGTTCTTTCGTTTTCTTGTAATTGCCTTGTTGCAACGGAGCAAGGCCGTCTCGCGGTGCCTTGACGTTTATTTTACTGACATGATCGAGATTTTATTGAAGTTCTTCTGAGTTTGTGACCTGGTTGTTGCTCTCTTGTATGATTGATTTTGATTGTGAATACAATGCGATATGGTTTTTTTATGATGTAAAAAAGTGAAAAGAATGAAAAATGAAAAAAAATGAACTGAAGGCGTTCATGGCCCTTGGATTAAATGTTGTTTGTATGTTTGTTTGTTTGTTTGTTTTATCTATTTCAGGCCATTGCTTAACTCACCCTCACTTACTCATAGTATCACCGCATTCTCCCCCACAGTTGTTTTTCACATGCCTTTAGGCGTAAGGAGGAAAAAAAGGGAGGGAAGAAGCAAGGAGGAAAGAAGGAGATGGAAATGAAGGAAGAAGGAAGGCTGAGAGGAAGGAAGGAAGATCGGGAAGCTGGACGCTCGCCACTTCCCTAGCGGGTCCAGTTCATCTTCTCGGTCCTTTGGTCATGGCTCGTTGCCGATTCAATCTCCGTGGGCCCCGAGGAAGTGGCGATGTCCTCTTAGTCATGTTATTTCGTGTTTTTCATGTCGTTTCGGTGGTATTACACTCGATCGGTTCTTGTTATTGGTGATCGAGGAGGGATGTAATAATCACGCTCGTTGGGGGAGGTGACCATTAGTTGCGGCTGGTGGAGGCAGTCTGTTTGCTATTTGAGGTGTTTCTTTGTATTTCGAAATGATGATGGGGATTTATGGTGAGGGCTTTTTTAATTGATAGTGAGTTGTTGATTATGATGAATGGTAATTATATATGTAGGATTACTACAACAGGTTTTTAAAAGCTTTTTTTATAAACCCATTTTTCATCCTGATTAGAACTAGACAATTAGTTGAAAGGCTATTGTTATAACAACTAGACAAATAACAGTCATTTCTGAATAATATCTCTGTTTTGCTTTCAGTTTGTAGTATCAAATTCTTCTCCAACTGTTGTCTCTGTTAGTAATTGTTAATGTTATAGTTGGTGTAAGTTTCTATTGTTTATTTAATGAAATAATACCATGTTGTATCCCTTGGTAAATTCAAAAGAGGTTGTCGAAACGTAGTGCTGCGGGACGGTCGAAAAGTTGAGAGAAGTTGAATGAGGGAACTCGTCGGGATGAGCAAAGAGGGAGGAGGAGGGTCGGGGGATGGGAACAGAGGGGGAGGGGGGTTAGCGGGAGGGAAACATCTCATGGGGACGATATCCTGATGCCCTTGGACGCGCCTACCGCCACGGCCAGCCATCAAGGGAGGGAGCGAGCGAGCGAGTGAGCGAGCGCAGACCCCAGCCCTGCCCGCCTGCTTGCACTGCCCTACCCACTCCTGCTTACTGGCTTGCTGTTGCTGCTTCTGCCCCCCCCCCTCCCCTCCCCCCGGCCAACTGGGGACCCGTTTTCTCTCCAACCATTTTAGCTATTTCCTCTTGCACGGCCGGGTTGCATGGGCAGGGGCGGGGCCGTGTTTGCCAATGCACACACGAAGAGATTTTTTTTCTCCATTTTCTTCTTGAGAGCAATTACTTGCCGTTCCGTGGCGTTGGGAGCATGACGCGTGTGTGATGTTGCCTCGGGAGTACTTATTTGTGTTTGTGAGTCGGTGACGTCATTCGCTGTTACTCTTTGGGGGCGATGAATGGTGCGGGAAGCGTAGTTGGTTGTGGGCGTATTTGTTTCGTGAAAGCCAACGGCGAGGTAGATTGGAGGTGACGGTTGTTAGACAAAGAATTAGAGGCGGGGAAGTAAAGATGGGAGTGGATAAGGTAGGCGGGTAATGCGAGAGAACAAGGGTGGTAAAGACGGGGAAGGGAGAGAAAGAAGGAAAGATAAAGATGGAACGAGAGTGAAAGGTGGTGTGTATGTGTGTGTGTGTATGCACGCACACACACACACACACACACACACACACACACACACACACACGCACACACACACACACACACACACACACACACACACACACACGCACACGCACGCACACATACATACACACACATACACATATACACACATTCATACACATTCACACACATTCACATACACACATACACACCACCTTTCACTCTCGTTCCATCTTTATCTCTCCTTCTTTCTCCCCCTTCCCCGTCTTTACCACACACACACACACACACACACACACACACACACACACACACACACACACACACACATATATATATATATATATATATATATATATATATATATATATATATATATATATATATATATATATATATATATATATATATATATATATATATATATGTGTGTGTGTGTGTGTGTGTGTGTGTGTGTGTGTGTGTATATATAGAGAGAGAGAGAGACAGACAGAGAAAGAGAGAGAGAGAAAGTGTGGGTGTGAAAGAGAGATAGGGAGAGGGAGAGGAAGAGAGAGAGGGAGACGAGAGGAAAGTCCACGAGTGGCTGGACGGGTGACGTGTGGGCGTGGGTCGTGAGAGATGGCCTCCGTCTGGGTAAGCGCGGTCGGCGTTGGGGGATGGGTTAGGTGTGGAGGGGGTCGGGGGAGTAAGGAGTAAAGGAGGAGGGAGTCCTAGAGACGATCACGGATAACTAGGTCCTTCAGTTAGACCAGACGTGTTCGAGGAGGAACTGCAGCTAGTTGGTGCAGGACTTGCAAGGGTAGTCCGTTGATTCTGCTTTTGTTGATGACTCTGCTTGTAAGATGTTTGTTAGCTCTCTGCGTGTTGTTTGCCTCTCTTTATCCGTGGGTATGAGAAGTAAAGGGGCAAATTTATGTCACTTTTACACTTTTTAGGCTTTAGAAACAGAAAATAGTTAGACATTATTAGTAGTAACTCGGTTTAATTATGTTTGGCCAACATCTGACCAGCGGGCTATCCGTGATGCAGGGATAATTCTATTACCTCTTTTTTTTAGTTACCCTTAGTATATACCAATTATCATCATCTGAATTTCAAAATAGTCGTAGTATTTTATTTAAGTTTGCCTTCATCACCAGCCCATTCTCTGGCAGACCAATTAAACGTACTTTTGGGATAAACCCCTTATTACACTCTCCCACAGACCCCACCCCATGCCCACCCACCCACCCAACCTACCCGACCCAGCATCGTGCGTTGCCCGGGGACGGCTTGTCAGATTTGCCGATTTAAAATCATTTTTGCGTCTGTGGAATACCTCGGGCGACGGAGAGTGGGTGGGTAGGGGTAGAAGGGGAGAGAAAGGGAAAGAAAGGAAGGTGGGGAAAGAGAGGAAGAAGTCGACCCCCCGCGCCGCACTGTGGCTATTTGCAGTCATTCTGCTGATTGGGGATTAAGTATTGCGGCCACATTTGCAAACTGAATGTACCGATGATTATAACTGACGCTGGTAATGAGGCAGTGTGTGGTTGCTCGCCTGCGCCCCTCCGTGGACGCCAGGACCTCTGTGCCTCGGCCATGTGGGTTACAGTTTCCGGCGTCTGTCAAGGCCGGAGTGCTCGTTCGCTAGGTACTCCGTGGCTTCCATGCGCCTACACATATCATGAGGACATATATCCATTTGTATGTCGCAAAGGTCGAGTCTGTTTACCTAGATTATAATGCAGATAACTGTTTATATATGTAAGAGTATGGGTAAGCATGGGCTGTATAAATAAACACAGATAGCTTCTTGATTAAGTATATCGCTTGACCAGACCGAGATTAGGATGTCCATGAAAGCGTCACTCCCCTCGCCAACCCATGTTTAGAACTGCAAATGTGAAAAATTGCACTCCTGTTGGTAACATCTCCCTATTGTTTTGTATCTTGCCTGCAATCTCTGGCCGAATCACCAATTTGCTTGCTCTTGCTTGCACTTGTTTGTTTCCGCTTGCCCTCGTGCCCCTCGACCCCAAGTATCTGGCTATCATTCCTGACGGCGCGGTGTATACACCCAAGGGCGATCCGCTCTCACTTAGAGCGTTAGATATGAACCATCCGGCCTCTTCAGCCGGGCCACTACCATCGCCCCTGGACTCGTAATTTTGATGAAACGACTCCGCGTTCTGGGAGTTATGGCGTAATTATCTTGTAAATTGCTGCAGTATGGCGGTATTGGTTTCCGCCAGATTCAGACCAATATGTTCTAGTTACCAGTTGACGGTGCGGACATGGACCTACTGTTGCTTGACAGGGGCGGATGGAGAGATGGAAGAAGGGGAGGGAATTAATTTTCTGGTTTTCTTTTTTATTACGTTTCATGTCTTGCTGTAATTATTGTAGGATTTCGTGTGCTCTATTTTGTGATAAGTTGGTGATTTTGATTTTACGTTGAGTAGTTTGTAATAAATTATTGAAGCGATGTAGAAATATGGTTGTTAACAGTCTCTGTTCTTTGGAAAAGAACAGAGACTGATATACTCGGTACATTATATACACATCGCGGTGCATTATTATGCATTGTTGAAAAGCCAATCTAAAAGAAAAAGGCAAATGATATATTTGATTACTCTTTAAATAACGAAGGCCCGGAACCGAACTCATTTCTGTTCAGTAACTGAACTTTTCAAAAATCAGCTGAATTCTAATCGATGGTTAGTGAACTTTTCAAAGGTCACGCATTCGCATACCAGAAAGTGAGACAGACAGACAGACAGACATTCCAGAAGACGAAAGCGTTCGATTGACTGTGGCTGAGGTGATTGGTAAATGGGCTGGATTCTTTAGCTCAAATTAAGATGGAGTGATAACTCTTGTCGTCATATTAATAAGGTGTTTCTTATCCTTTCAGGTATGCATGACCGTAATCCATCACCTGGACCTGCGGCCTGTCAGGTGTGCCACCTGGGTGTGCTAAGGGGAAGAGGAGAGTAAGTGTGTTGTTAATGATATGGCTCGGAGACGAGAAGAGTAAGTGTGTTGTTAATAACAGGTTACGGAGACGAGGAGCTTACTGGTTGTATTTAAGTTACATAACACATTATCATGGGAAAGAAACAGAGAAACAAACAAATTTAGATGAAGAACAAAGCTCCGCGAGAAAGGAACAAAGAAAAATAAAATGACATCCTCTAATAAAAAAAGAAGAAAAAAAACAGATGAAAAGGTACGACTACTATGGCCGGCGAGATATGCAAGGGTGAATACGAGGCAAGTGTGATTGTGTAGGCTAGTCGGGGAGCTTGGTCGGGAAGGCCATCTCACGCTCATTCCGACTCATCCCAAGCCCGACCAACCCCCGTCCGCCGGTCCGCCCGCCCGCCCGCACGCACGCACGCCCACCGCACGGCCTGTGTTACCAGGCGGTTATTATTAGAAGGATGAACCGAATCCGTTGGTAGGCTCACCCTTTACCCTAGCTTGGGGCGCATGTCCTTCCGCGGTCAAGGATGAATGAGAATGGTTTGCCGTGCGATAAGGGGCGTGTGTATCGACTGCTTTCATCGTTACGAGGAATGTTAAGAAGTTTGTGAAGAAGGAGGCTTGGGTACCTGGCACCTCCCTGTCGCGGTGGGCACGGCGCGAGCTCAAGGTCACACGTGGTGAAGGGGGGGAGGGGTGAAGGAAAGGAGTGAGGCTGCACAGGTAGGATCTCTCTCTCTCTCTCTCTCTCTCTCTCTCTCTCTCTCTCTCTCTCTCTCTCTCTCTCTCTCTCTCTCTCTCTCTCTCTCTCTCTCTCTCTTTCTCTGTCTCTCTCTCTCTCTCTCTCTCTCTCTCTCTCTCTCTCTCTCTCTCTCTCTCTCTCTCTCTCTCTCTCTCTCTCTCTCTCTCTCTCTCTCTCTCTCTCTCTCTCTCTCTCTCTCTCTCTCTCTCTCTCTTTCTCTCTTTCTCTGTCTTTCTCTCTCTCTCTCTCTCTCTCTCTCTCTCTCTCTCTCTCTCTCTCTCTCTCTCTCTCTCTCTCTCTCTCTCTCTCTCTCTCTCTCTCTCTCATATGTTAGAACGGCAGTAAAAAAGATAAGCAGGATGACACAGAACAAGAGAGAATATGTGTGCTTGTGTGTGTTTGAGAGATGGAGAGGGAGAAAGAAAAAGAGAAAGATAAAGAGTTGAACAGAGAGAGTGAAGATGATATACAGAAAAAGTAAAAAAAAAAAAAAAAAAAAAAACATACGGAGAGGTTCTCGTTAATGTTCTTGAAGTAAGAGTGTTTGCGCGTCTTTTCTAAATATAGCGCCCGAGTCATTTAGAACAAGTGGCTGATGTTCTTGGGACGGATCTTCCTAGAATTTGAAGCAGCTCCTTCGCCCCCTCGGTATAGAGCTATCCACTCCATTCACTCGATCCGACCAGAGATAAAAGACAAGGTAATAATCATCATCATCATCATGAGGACAGGAAGCGAAGTCAGGAACTGCCCATTCGGACACGGAGGACCGAGATACCCATTTTGATTTATGTCGCTGGGAATACTTAGTAACCCGGGATCTGAGGTGGATCGGTGGGTGAGGGACACCTGCTCGCCCCGTGGGAGACACACTGATACTCATTTGCATTCTTGATTGGAGACTCTGATGATTGGAATATCTTAAATATTGTTTAGAAGCGGTGTAATATTTAAGGACGGGGTGGAAGGTCGGGGTGGGGGTGGGGGGAAACTGAGGGGAGTGGGTCTGTGGGCATTATTGAAGTTCATGTGGATGGGTAGGAATTGCGACCGTGGGAAATTTTATTTGTTGGATTTTTTTATATCTTATTCTATATATTTATTTATTTATTTATCTATTAGTTGAAGTAATTTTTGCTATCATTAATTGAGTTTTATCATGGCGGTGTTCGGAAGACTGGTCTTGATTTGAGCGGTTTTTTATTTGTTTGACTTCAGGCGTTTATAATTTCTTACACTTCGCTGCCAATTGTTGTTATTATACATTCGTGTTTTACGTTTAGTGTTCGGTTCACCGCTTTGTTTATTATTGTCTGCACTCATCTCGGTAATCGATTGCTTCTTTTTTACCAAAAGCCTGACTTGTTTTACCTGTTTAGTCGAAGTGTAAAACGGTTATTAGCGGGTTGATTGACACCGTAAACACCGCTAGGACGCCGATACGTACATACACATATATACATACAAACATGAATACATACATGCATACGTACATACATACATACATACATATAGATAAACATACACACTCACGCACGCACGCACGCACGCACGCACGCAGATACAAACAAACATACATACATTCTTACATACATACATACATACATACATACATACATGCACACGCACGCACACGCACTCGCACACGCACTCGCACATGCACGCACTCGCACAGACACACACACACACACACACACACACACACACACACACACACACACACACACACACACACACACACACACACACACACACACACACACACACACACACACACACACACACACACACGTGCACGCATGCATAGCTACCTATCAGCGAACGGAAAGACGAATAAATATGCAGAGACGTGCAAACCCCCGGGCAGAGACAGCAGGTGTAGAATTCGGAGTGTGGCCACAAATGCAGACTATTGTAGTGAGTTTAAGATGAGAATTAAGGAGGTCACAGTGGCCACTCTCTCCCCTCCTGTGTGCATTGTGTGCTGTCACGACATTCATCCTCTCGTGGGGGCCTTCATTCACACTTGGATTGAGGAGGGTGGGGGAGGGAGAAGTGTGTTTGTGTGTGTGAATGGAGAGATACATGCAGACACCAACAAAAACAGAGGAGATAGATAGACATACACACACACACACAGAGAGACAGAGAGAGAGAGAGAGAGAGAGAGAGAGAGAGAGAGAGAGAGAGAGAGAGAGAGAGAGAGAGAGAGAGAGAGAGAGAGAGAGAGAGAGATATAGAAATATATATATATATATATATATATATATATATATATATATTTATATATATATATATATATATATATATATATATATATATATATATATATATATATAGAGAGAGAGAGAGAGAGAGAGAGAGTGAGAGAGAGTGAGAGAGAGAGAGAGAGAGAGAGAGAGAGAGAGAGAGAGAGAGAGAGAGAGACAGAGACAGAGACAGAGACAGAGACAGAGAGAGAGAGAGAGAGAGAGAGACAGAGACAGAGAGGAAATTAATTGGTCCGAGAATTAAAAAAGATATGAGATAAAAGTCAGTGACATAGTTAGCGACAAAAACTTAGATGTAGTTTTGACCAAAATATACTGCTGTGTAATGCCGTTACACGGAATTAGGGGTCTTTTGAAATTGAGGCTAAGTGTTCACTACTGGCCATGCAGTGTAACAAGAACCTTCTATTCCGAAGAACAGCTGAGGGAAACCATTATTAAGACTAAGATGCATAAAAACTATTACAGGTCCTCGTCCAGTATTTTTTACACGTTCGCGTACTTACGGAATATATACTAATGCAAGTTTCTCTCACATGACCAATATCCTCGAAGTATCCCCTGGATGCGTAATGGCTCCGGCAGAAATCTTTTGATCAGCTGTGTGTGAGGGACTGTATTTGACAGCATGGATCCCAAAGGTCTAGATGACCTCAAAAGGATTAGTCTTAATCCTGGATGGGATTGGGATGATATCAACTGACTTCTATTTTGCGGGTCGAGGTAGATGACTGGACACTGGTTTCAACTGTGACTCAGCTTCCCTGGCGAGATAGGAAGGTGTGTACCGGTTTTAGCCTCTGCCCTGTGATATGATTATTTATGGCCCTGCCCTTTTGGGTTTGATTATTGCTGTCAGTCTTATCAGCACAGCGGATGAACGTCTGGCAGGATAGAGATGGTTGAATGAACGGGAGCCACCGAACTATGAAGTCCAGCCTCATTAATGGACTTGACCACCTTTTGCATTTCGCTCGCCGCTTCACCTTTTAGTATAAGGTTTCATTCATGAGAAAGTCCAGAGAGGGAGGGTGTAAGGGCGTGGCTCTTCGGTGCGCGATGGTAGCTCGCTGACAGATGGGGGTTGTCGCATGGTACGAAGCGCCACTCGAGGAGCCACTCGAGGACCTCTCATGGAGACCTCACCAGCTGGCATTGGAGTCGTCATTAGTAGCCGAGGACTTTTTAAAGTGCCAACGAGGGAGGAGGATGGGTCTTGATGGGTCTCAGCTGATGGTGCGTTTTGTGCCTGGCTCCCTTGGAAGTGCTGCTTTCGTGACGCTGGTTTTATGAACCTTCATTGTAGCTGTGACTTTTAAGACTGAGCAGCTACACCACGAAATTTGTTTATGGTTGTTACATAAAATCTTGTCTGCAGACATGATTATATAATTGGGAGCATTTCCTTTTGTGGGATTAATGGTGCCAAAAGATCTAGCTCGTTCTCCTTTGCTCAATTGATAAAGCGGCGCGTTGGTTATGCAATTGCACTGTCCTAGATCCTTGATATCCGTCACGAGCCGACAGCTGTCGAATGTGGGAGTTGATGATAAAGATAAGGGAATCGCGAGAGAAGAGAGAATTAGGGATGGTTAACCCTAGGTGAAGTTGTCACGGCTAAACATGCAACGACCGAGAGCCACATTCCGAGCTTATTCAGGGAAACATTGCGAAGCACTTTTGACGCACGTATTATTACTTATAACAGTCGACTCTTGTATTCCATTCGGTCTATCTATTAAGTTATTTATTGTAATGTGCTTATTTCTATACTATTTTCATTTTCAAAATTGCTGAGTCATGCACTTATATATGTTGTTTTTGGAAGGGGGTGTAACTAGTCAAGATCCCGAAAATTATGTAATCTAAAAGAAGACTCCGCCCCGTCCTTAAGGCTGATGGAGAGCCTTGCCTTGTGCTCCCTAAGACGAGAGAGAGAAGAGTGAGTGTGTGTGTGTGTGTGAGAGAGAGAGAGAGAGAGAGAGAGAGAGAGAGAGAGAGAGAGAGAGAGAGAGAGAGAGAGAGAGAGAGAGAGAGAGAGAGAGAGAGAGAGAGAGAGAGAGAGAGAGAGAGAGAGAGAGAGAGAGAGAGAGAGAGAGGGAGAGAGAGAGAGAGAGAGAGAGAGAGAGAGAGAGAGAGAGAGAGAGAGAGAGAGAGAGAGAGAGAGAGAGAGAGAAAAGAAAAGAAAAGAAAGAGAGAAGAGAGAGAGAGAGATTAATTCAGAAAGACAGAGATTGAGTGGCAAAGAGAAAGATAAAAAGGACTGGATTGCAGGTTGAAGTAGCGAGATCCGTCTTGTGAATCATGTTCGTCAGATATGATACGAAGATTGCAAGCCTGAAATTCTTACGAGATGTGTGTGTAAAGGGTTTCAGAATAGATAGATGGAAGGAGGGCAAGAGGTGTGTGTGTATATATATATATATATTTATATATATATATATATATATATATATATATATATATATATATATATATGTGTGTATATATATATATATATATATATATATATATATATATATATATATATATATATATATATATATATATGAATAAAAACTGAATGCACAGACAGAGATAAAGAGAGAGAGAGAGAGAAAGAAAGAGAGAGAGAGAGAGAGAGAGAGAGAGAGAGAGAGAGAGAGAGAGAGAGAGAGAGAGAGAGAGAGAGAGAGAGAGAGAGAGAGAGAGAGAGAGAGGGAGAGAGAGAGAGACAGTCAGTGAAAAAGATAAAGAAAGAGACAGAGAAAGAAAGATAGAAAGGTACCGATGCCTGGCCGAGCTTGCCTTTGTGCGTAAATGTGCCTGTGACAGGGGCGTGGGGCGTGTGCATCCGTGTGAAGTTGACGTGTTGATCCGGGGAAGTCGATGCGTGTGTGTGTGAAAAAGAAAGGGTTGGTGATGCTGGCTGTGGTTTTACCCTTTCAAGCCACATTGAAGTTCGTTGTGGATATAAAGGTCCATTGTGGCGACGGACTGCCCTCCATGCCGCCACTTATACGCTTATCTGCAGAAAGGGCGAAAGGGGGAGGGGGAGGGGAGGGGCACCCGATGACCCTTGACCCTACAGCTACCTTATTGATGACGTCCGCTATCTCCCTGTCTATCTGTCTATCGAAGTGCTACTCTCTTTCTCGTACGACTTTTTGATCAGTCGAATTCTTGAGCTGTTGATGTTGTTTAAACCTGCATTTAAATGTTTATTATTGATTGATTATTTATAGTCTTTGTGTTTATTTTTTGTTCAATTGCTGTTTTTTGTTGTTTATTTAATTCGTGTTTTTTGTTGTTGATTATTTAATTCTTGTTTTTGTTGTTGTTTGTTTAATCTCTATGTGTTTACTCTATTAATTTATCTATTTGTCTTTCTTTCCTTTTTCTATTTACTTCGCTGTCGATTTATTTCTTTGCTTGTTTATTAATTCTCTCTATATTTATATTTCCTTTGTTGTTGTTGCTATTCCCCGACCTTCCTCGTCACTCTTATCGCATGACCAGGTTAGTCTCAGAGTCGTTATCGGATTCGGGTCGTTCTGCGGCGAGGTTGTTCCGTGTGGCCTGGCATCAATACTGCGGGTGTCCGGTACCCTCGGCACTGCTCGGCACGACCCCCTGTCACGTCATGTCACCTGTTCTCGCCCGTCACCTCCCGTCTGCGCCGGGCTGCCTCCATTATCATGTCTCTTTTTCAATTACCGCTGCGTGAAGAAGGAGTTGGTGGCGGGACTGTTGTTGTAATTGTTCTTGTTAACATGGGTGTGTGTGATGGGCTGAGAGAGGTTTTTCAATCTATCACCCCCCTCTCCCCCCTCTCTCTCTTTCTCTATCTATCTATCTGTCTATCTAACTATCTTTCCCTCTCTATCTTCCCCCCCCCCCCCCCCTCTCTCTCTCTCTCTCTCTCTCTCTCTCTCTCTCTCTCTCTCTCTCTCTCTCTCTCTGCCTATCTGTCTGTCAGTCTTTTTTAAACGAGTATACATTTGAGGTGGGTGATAATTGGCTGAATTCAATATATCCGGATATTATCGTAATATTTCAAATGATTAACATCATCAACCTGTCCATTATCCAATAGTTATTATCAGCAACTCGTCACCAACCTGTCAAAATTATCTTCACCTCGATTGAAAACCGAGTAATAAGTTGAGGAAGTTATTTGAGGAACATAAATCATACTTGTAGTGATACGGTAGTGATAACGATAATAAAATTAAACTTGCTGTTGGTGTCAGAATAGATATGTCAAGCCAGTTTATGTAGCTGAGATACGGCGGCCCTGTAAGTGATAAGGTAGAACCAATAAAAATGTTGTGAATGGTGGCAAGGCAAGTGCCCGTTGCATTCCTTTTAAGGCCACAACGAAGGATGGAAGGAGGGAAGGAAGACGAGGTGAAGCTGCAGCCCTCTTGACAGGCGCTATCGGTGTCATACTTGAATTCTCACATAGACACTCAATTACACATGCGCACGCACGCACGCACTCACATATACAGACACATGCACACACACACACATGCACACACACACACACACACACACACACACACACACACACACACACACACACACACACACACACACACACACACACACACACACACACACACATTCACACTTCCCCCGTTGCATTTCAATCCCCCCCCCCCTTTTGCTCCACCTCAGAATCGCAGGTCAACACCCCCGACCCCCGACCCCCATCCCAGGCGATCCTATGGCCAAAGCTCCTCCTTCGACGCCTCTCGAAAGATCGTAGGGTTAAGGAGGATCTTCTTAATGTAGGATCCTGCAATATTTATTTTTATTATCGCGAGGTTTGTTGTGGGGGAGAGAGTGCGGTTCGGTTCGCCTGGAGCTATTTTTGCCGGTTGCGTAAAAAAGAATTAGTGTGTTGATGTATGTACGTTCGTGCACGTTAACGAATTCTTTGAGATTTCGTCTTTTTTCATATTCTTTTATTTAGTATTGTGTAGGCATATGTAAGGCGTTTAGTTAAAAAAAATATATCATGATAAATATTAATGATGATGACGGTGATGATAATAATGATAATGATAATGACGATGACGGTGATAATAATGATGATATTAATGATAATGATTATGATAATGATTATAATTATATTTCGTCAAAATTTGTATTTTGTCAGTTACAACATCTGTTTGTCCTTGATGTGCACTTGAACCCACGCCCTCCCTCCATTACCTTCGTTATGGCCGCCCACCGCCGCCCGCGCCCCAGGGCAAGGCAGGTGTACGTGAACGCGAAAGGACCCTTCGTCACTTAAAGGGCCTTTTCACGTCCCTCGAAGTGGCTTTCCTAATGCATGGTGCTTGCATGACGTAGCGATCCGCTCCTGGTCAGATTGTCTCAATTCCTCTAGCCTTGTTTTGTTTGTTTGTTAGTAAGTTTGTATTTTCGTTTCCTGTCACTGTCCTTCTCATTTCCATCCCCTCCATCTCCCTATGTTCCATTTATTTTCTCTCAGTATTCTTCTTACTCGGCGTTCCGATAATAAATCAATTCTCTTTTTCCCCATGGGCTTTTCGTATTAGGAGGGGGTGGGGGAGTGGGGAGGCATGCGGGCGGTGTGAGGGATGGTCGCGGTTAAGGCGGTGCTGAGCCTGGGATAGGGATCACGCCGCCGCCCGTATGTCTTGCTGCCTGACGTCCGCGCCCGAGGGAAAGGAGGGGGAGGGGAAAGGGAAGGGGAAGGGGAAGTGGGAGTGGAGAGGGAGGGGAGAGGAAGAGAGAGAGAGAGAGAGAGAGAGAGAGAGAGAGAGAGAGAGAGAGAGAGGGAGAGGGAGAGAGAGAGAGAGAGAGAGAGAGAGAGAGAGAGAGAGAGAGAGAGAGAGGTCAATAGCGTACGGATTCCTTAATACGTTAGTGATGACTAGACTTCCATTTGACGATTGCATGGGAATACATTATTGGATTCACACTTGGTTTCTGTCATGCCTTCCTCGCTAATTAGAACCCGCTTATGTCTATGTCTCTCTCTCTCTCTCTCTCTCTCTCTCTCTCTCTCTCTCTCTCTCTCTCTCTCTCTCTCTCTCAATAAATCATGACCGATAATGGTTCGATGTGGAGACAAAAGTTTCGGATTACCTCTCGAAAGTAAGGGTCGAGAGAGGAGGCCCGAGGTTGTCTGAAGGAAGGAAGGAGGGAGGGGTAGGGGGTGAAAAGAAAGGAAAGGATAGAAGGGGGTCGAAGGAGAGGCGAAGGGAAGGATTGGAGGGAGCCGAGGGGAAGGGTTGAGGGAGAGAGGAAGCAGGTCGATGGGAAGATATGAAGGGAATCAGGGTTTTAGTGGAGAGAGGGAATAAGATAAAAGTCGAAGGGGTGTTTAGGTAGGGTTCGAAGAAGTTGAGGAACAAGTGGAGGGAGTGGAGGTAGTCGAGGGATATTTGGAGAATGGAATGGAAGGAGTCGGTGAGGGAAGAAAGGAAGGAGATGCAGGAGGGGTTGAGGGAAGAAAGGAAGAAGTCGAGGAGAGGTGGGGGGAAGAATGTAAGGAAATGTGGGACGAATGAAAGGAAGAATAGGAGAAGAGGGAGGGGGTGGAGGAACGGAACAAGGAAGAGGGAGCAGGTGACGGGAAACTCCAGAGGAGGAGGAATGTTTCGCGAAGGAATGAATGGCGGGCTCAGAAAACGTCCGGAATGGAGAGTAGAGAGGCAGTTTGTTTGCCGGAGATTGATTGGAGTCGAGGAAGATGCGGAGGGAAGGATTAAGTGAGGAATAAATAATAAGTAAAGAAATAACTGGACGATATTCAGAAGTGCGCCGAATCAAGGACACCGAGGCGGGAAACACGAGGACTAGGCGAATGTCGAGTGCTGGAACGAGGAACGCTGAAACAATTTGAATCAGAGTGAGGAAGCGTGGCATAGTGACGAAAGATGGACCTGCGTGTAGGAGTGAGGGAAAGTGTGGCTGCTCCCGGGACGAAGACCGAGACGATGAGGAGGGCTCGGAATGCCTCAGAATGAGTGCGAATTAATTGAACCATTGTGAGGAAAAGGGCGAGTCTCAGGCGAAGGTCAGTCACGGAGAGCTAGTCCATTCTCTGTCGGGACCACGATAAGGATCTCCATTATTTCGGCCGGGGAAGGCAAGTTCTCGACGGAGGAGGGAAGGGTAGGTTGTAGGAGGGCGGCAAGGCAGGATAAGTCGCCCTCGTAGTTAAGCTGCAGTGCGCAAAGAAGGGCATTTTTCCACACTATATTTTATAGTACTCTTTATCTCTTTTTCTCCTTTCTCTTTTCCCATTCTATCTCTTTCTTTTTCTCTTTCTCTCTCTCCTCTCTCTCTCTCTCTCTCTCTCTCTCTCTCTCTCTCTCTCTCTCTCTCTCTCTCTCTCTCTCTCTCTCTCTCTCTCTCTCTCTCTCTCTCTCCTTCTATCCCTCTCTCCTTCTATCCCTCCCCCTCTCTCTCCCTTTCTCCCTCCCTCCCTCCCTCTCCCTCCCTCCCTCCCTCCCTCCCTCCCTCCCTCCCTCCCTCGCTCCTTCGCTCTCTTCCTCATTTCCTCTCTTCCCTGACCAGAGTATAGGGAATGCTGTACTGTGAGACCTCATTGTTTTGTATTAGGAACAGGACCATGGCACTTGATCGAAAACATGTGCTCCCGTTATGGCCTTCCTTCTACCCCCCCCCCCCCCCACACACACACACACATAGCCTGCTTTCAGTGGCATATCGGACTGAGAGCATGGGAATGCGCCATGTTGATACTTTCTTCAGCATAGTAGGGGATATGTGGAGAGAACAGGGGAAGAGGGGCTGCAGGGGAGCTTCGCCATTGCACACACTCGTGCAAGATGGCAAACAATAGCAAATGCCATGACATTCGCGGACGTGATGTTGGCTCCAGGATAGATAGGCAGGGTGGAGGGAGTGGTGAGTGGGAGAGGGGAAGGGAAGAGGAGAGGAGGGGGGAAGGTCTCTTAATGCCATGGACGAGGGATCAGGAAGAAGGGGAATGGGAGGGGGGGGGACTTAATGTCATAATTCTGGTGCCGTGCTAGGCGAAGCGGTGGCACCCAGGCTATATTTTATGAGTTGGCTTTCTTTCGAATTCATTTTTATAGTTGTGCACGTGTAGGCTAACGCGTTTGGATGTGTGTTTTCTTGGGTTACTATGCGGGTAAGCCGAAGAGTTGATGATTTATTTATTTATTTATTTTTATTGTTTTATTCCTTATTTGTATTTTGTATTTATTATTATTATTATTATTATTTGTGTGTGTGTGTGTGTGTGTGTGTGTGTGTGTGTGTGTGTGTGTGTGTGTGTGTGTGTGTGTGTGTGTGTGTGTGAAGAGAATACGACCGTGCGTTGTAGCTTATTTTCTAAAGTGACTTGTTGGACGATTAGGCTGGTAATAAACTATTTTAACGTCAAAATACGCGAGTTCTTTCTGGTTCCTTTTCCGTTTTTCCGACTGGCGAGAAATGTCATCGGCCTCATCCTCCCGAGTCAAGCTAGATACACCGGACGTTAAAAAGGGTCATGTACCTCGCGGAGAATCCTGCAGGAAATTCGCGTTTCAAGCGAAGGAAGCGGCATTTTGAGAGAGAAGCAAAGGGAATAGATAGTTCAGAGAAGGATAGAATAGAAACCTAACCACTCATTTTGAAGGCGAAGTTTTAAAATGTGTCGAAACGAGATCATTCTGAGGAGAGAGGGAACCTAGCCAAAAGGTCGTTCCACGGGGAAAAGGTCCACGCGAAATTACCAGGGAAAGTTCGTTTGTCGGAGGTAAGGGGGAGGGGGGGCGGCGACGAAGAGGGACATCTGTTTGTGGTTTTGCGATTTTTTCCGAACTGGATATTTGTTCGGCTTTTGGATATGCACGCGCGGGGACACCATCACTCATTAACTAGATGGAGCGTGGGATCGATGCACCGCGAAGCACGTAAATCTCACTAATGAATGACAGATGGTAATCACTGTATGAGCACGCGCACACACACACGCTCAAATAGATACAAAAGAGCGGCAGCGTGTTGTCCTGTTTGTCTGTGAGACTGCGTACTCCGTCCACTGCCTGGGGTCTGTTTGTTCCTTTTCTTCTTCCTTTTTTATCCCTTAGTGTTCCATTCTTCATCTTCCTTCCCCATTCCTTGGGTATCGGTGCTCCATTCCGTATCCTCCCACCCCAATCTCTGCAATCTCCAGCTTTCCATTGCATGCGTTTGCACACTCCTCCACCCCCTCCCCCTCTTCCCCCTCTTCCCCACCCCCTGTGGATTTATGCATGGAGAATCTGGATAAACCTTCCCGAGCGATTGGGCATTAATATTTGATGGAGCTGCTCCGGCGACGGGAATTGCCCGCGCGTTCGGGAATATTCCGAAGTGGTTGAGGGTCTTCGGTCCCGTCGGCTCGGAAAGAGGGCCGGGTTGGCACTCTGACTGGCACCCTGACTGGCACTCTGGCTGGCCCGGCTCGTCCCGTCGCGGCGACTGAGAATAGCACTGATGTCATGGCTGAATGGACTCGGGCGATATTAATTTGAAATGACATCAGCAAGACCGCCTCCTCAGCGCCAGTTCCCGTCGCCGCGAGATGTAATGATGTATTATATATGTGTGCTGTGTATATTCAGAGTGAATGTCTATGTATTTTATATATTCGTGTTGTGTGTATGCCCTGCGTGTGTTCATAGTATATGTATATGTTTTGTATATATTTGTGATGTATTACTGTATATTTTTATAGCCAGTCAGTTTGAATATGTATATGTATTGTACATATCCACAGCGTATGTGTATTTATTTTATAAATATTTATAATGTACGTTTATGTACTGTATATACGTGTATGTACTGCATATATTCATCTCATTTGGTTATGGGACCTCACACTGCGCGACGATTCGGCAAGTTCTTCGTACATGGCGGTTTATCATTTGTCTCTCCTTTCTTCGTTTTTTCCCTGCCGGTTTTTTATCTTATTCCCTCACTCCTTGCCTCTGTTCTTGAGCCACCCTACCTTTTTAGACGTTTTTTTTCGGACATGCGGACTATTTCTATCACATTTGCTTCTCGTTGAACCATCTCGATGAGAAAGGAACGCCATTTCTGTCCTCCTTCTTCTTCTTCTTGTCCTCCTCCTCCTCCTCCTCCTCCTCCTCCTCCTCCTCCTCCTCCTCCTCCTCCTCCCCTCCTCTTCTTCTTTTCCTTTCTGCTTCTCATTACCATCCTTTAATGTTTTATTTTTCATCTCATTTATTTTTCTTGTGCTTCGTCATCATTAGCAACAATATTCCCACCACCTTTTTTTTCCTCCTCATCTTGATCTTCATTTCCTCTCCCTCCTTATTTTTACATCTCATCCTCCTCCTCCTCCTCCTTCTCCCTCGTCACATCCTCCTCCCCCTCCCCTCTTCCTCCTATTTCCCGCCAGCGCCATCTGGTTGGCACTGCCCCCCACCCCATCCCTACCCGGTCGTGGCTGCCTTGTGCGTAAACATTTTGACAACGAAGTCGTTCAGAAGGAGACCGCGACGCCACCCAGGACGCTTTCCCGTGGATAACGTGCTTTCTAATTGCATGGGTTTTTTTTCCTGTTTGCCGCTTCTGTTTTTTATTGTTACTTGTTCTTCGCTACTCCTGTTTTTAATCGTTTCTTTGTAACCTTACTCCACTTTTCTCCGTCAACAAAGAAAGGGAACAAAGTAAAGATATTAATGTTTATATATAATGCTATTATCTTAATGACCTGTTTTTTTCTCTCTCTCTCTGCCCTCTGTGAAAGACAAAGAACTTTGACTTTCGTGAAGTTAAATGAGTTTGAAACTTAATTTCAAGATAATAGGAAGCGATTGAATTGGGCTCGGCGAGAAATTGAGGGAAGGAGTGTTCACTGGCTGGCGAGCTTTTTATTCTTTGAGTGTGGCGAGAGAAGTAGGAATGTTTGGGAGGGCGGAGGTTGGAGGTTCACGCGAGGATGATCTGCATGGTGTTCTGTGTGTGCTGTTTGTGCGTGCGTGTTGAAGTGGTACATGTCTGAATGTCTCTCTCTCTCTCTCTCTCTCTCTCTCTCTCTCTCTCTCTCTCTCTCTCTCTCTCTCTCTCTCTCTCTCTCTCTCTCTCTCTCTCTCTCTCTCTCTCTCTTTCTCTCTCTTTCTCTGTAACTGTTTATAACGACCGGAGTTATTCTCACAGAAGTTGAACAAGTGACTGTGACTGGATAGTACACTGCAGGGCCGAGTGAATTGAGTTTCACACAAGGAAGTGGTTGAAGAGTCGGATCTCGGGAGGATTACACGCCCAGCGGGTGTTATATTCGCGTGATACCTCGGGTATGAGCGTGTGTATGTCAGGCTGGCGACGGACGACCTAGAGACTGGGTGGGTGCGGGGAGAAAGCAGTTGTTTCGGGTAGTCGTCATTGGGAAAGAAAGGGAGAATTAAACGCAAGAAACGAGTTGTGAGGTTGTGAAGGAGAGAGCGACGAAGTTGTGAAAGAGAGGCCGTTGAAGTTGTGAGGTTTTGAAGAGGAGAGCGAAGTTGTGTGTGCGAGGAGGAAGGGAGTAGGCGGCGGCAGCAGCGGCGAGAGACCCCGTGACCCTATGAATAATCGGAAGAATACAGTGACTGACGTCATCCACTGCCTTGGGGGTGGGAAGTGGAGTAGGGGGAGGCGGAGGGGGGTAGGGAATTGCACTCTCTATATCCCTCTTGGTCTCCATTTCACTTTTTATTCAGATTTCATTCGGAGACTGTCAACACAGACACTTGTGAGGTGTGTATTGGCCGTTATGTCACACTGGAGGATTAGCTGCAAAACCTTTTCCTCCCTTCCTCTATCATCCTCTCTTCCCTTCTTCCCTTCTCTTCCCTTCCTTTTCCATTTTTTATTTTCCCTTC
>BOPN01000211.1:85000-87500 GCA_017312705.2 Penaeus japonicus
GGTTGTCCTGGACATTACGCAACAAGAGATATCTTTTTCGAGTCCTACCTGCCTATTTGCATACTGTACTACGATGGCTTGTTACTACGTAGTCTTCCTCTCCGCGTTTTGCAAAGTCATTGTTGCAAGATGTGATGGGGAATGTATTACTGAATCCGGCGTTGGGAGGCGTGATGGGGCAGAAAAATGGTAGGGGTCTGACGTGGATTAAGTAACGCGCTTGGTGGACTTTCAGTTACTGCTGTGGTTCCTTTGCGCTCCGTGGCTCGTGTTTGAGTATCCGAGTTGTTGCTGAAGGATTTGTTGACTCGTTTATTTGCTTGTTTGTCTTTTTTTATTCTGTTACGCCTGTTCTACTTGTATAGTTGATTATTTTCACTTATAGCGTCAGTATCGATTATGTTTACGTTCATTGAGTAACTCTCGTTTACTCGTGTTTTTCTTACACATTCATATTCTTACATTTGCAGTGTCATTCTCTCTTACACATTCATTCATTCGCTATGATTTTGCAAATGCATCTTGAGTTTCAGTTTGCACTCATTCACAAAAAAAGTTTATTACTCATGATTCATATTCGTATTATCATTATCGCATTGTTGTCGATGTTGTTCTTGTTATTGTTGTTGTTCCATCTTATTTAGAATGGCGTTATAATGTGAGTAGATGAGATTGTGTACATTTTTTAAACCCGTAGAAATATATATATATTTTTTTCAGTGCAGAAAGAGATACGTAACCTCATGTGTGGGAATCAGATATCTAGTAATTATCTTGTTTTCCATGATAGTATTGGCTTTCGGATAAATGTATCGGGTAGCAACTAAAACGGTACGAGAAAAACATTTACATTTTTTTTTTTTCATTCGTGTGGTATGCAGTTAATGCTTTTATAATGAGAAGCCTGCATGCTGCCGTTATATATATATATATATATATATATATATATATGTATATATGATATATATATATATATATATATATATATATATATATATATATTGTGTGTGTGTGTGTGTGTATGTGTATGTGTATGTGTATGTGTATGTGTATGTGTATGTGTGTGTGTGCTCATTGTATTATAAGCCCATAATCATAAAGCTGTCTAGGGACCGGAACAACAAACACGCTTGCATATCAAGGAAGGAAGGGGAAAAGAGTACTTCATTACCCTTAGGTTAACGAGCGAGCTCAGAGGAGTCCCTTGGGTGTGCCCAGGGAGCGTAAGATACGTCAGGTGAGAAGGGTAGGAAAGGGAGTTAAAGTAATAGGGGGTGCCTAGGTTGCTGTCTCTCTCTCTCTCTCTCTCTCTCTCTCTCTCTCTCTCTCTCTCTCTCTCTCTCTCTCTCTCTCTCTCTCTCTCTCTCTCTCTCTCTCTCTCTCTCTCTCTCTCTCTCTCTCTTCCATTTTGCCCCCCCCTCCCCCACGCTCTCTACATTTCCCCATCTCCCTCACTCCCTCTTTCTCTCTTAATCCTACCGGAGCTTTGTGGAGAGGGTTCCTCTGAGGTGACCGCGTGGATTTCCACTGTGGAAACACTCTGTCAAATTACTCCTTTTGCGCGTAACCAAATGAAACCCCCCCAGAGTATGGCGGAGACTTTCTTCCAATTCCTCCGCCTTCTCACCTCTGTCGATGTAGTTGTGCATTCATTTCTCTTTCTTCTCCTGCTCTTGCTATTCCTTAGCACTTTATTTGTATGTCTGTTCGTCTTATTTTGAATGACGGTTATATTGTGAGTAGAGGAGATTATGTACATTTTACTTTTGAAACTTATGAAAAAAACAATCAATGCATAAAGAGATACGTACCTTGATATATGGGAATCAGATCTAGTAATTATTCTGTTTTCCATTATAGTATTGGATTTCGGGAATATCTTTATTGTATTTATTTCCCTTTGTTCTCCTGCTCTTGCTATCCCTTCGCACTTTCTTTGTATGTCTCCACACGCACGCACACACACACAGACACACATCCTTGTGTTGTTATCACCTTTTGTATGTGTTTGATATCCTTTTGTTTATTGATTTTATGTCTTGATTTTCATTTTTTCATCTCTTTTGATTTTTTTCATCTCTTTTGATTTGCTTTTTTCATCTCTTCTATTTTTACTTTACTCTTTTTCTTCATTCAGCTCACCTTCCCTCCGTGTTTCGCATCATCTCCGCTTCCCAAATCCCCAGCAAACGAAGCAAGCAGCAAGACATCAATCAGACGCTGGTGCTTTCTGACAGTATTTACTCCTCCACTTTCTCTCTCTCTTTCCTTTCTTTGGCGGAAATTATCCTGATGCACTTCTCCGTACGTCCAGTCATCTTATCTCATCCTCCCCGTCACCATCATCATTATCATCATCGGCATCATCATCATCATCATCATCATCATCTTTATCATCATGATTTATTAATCACCTTTCCCTTTTTATTCATTTCCTCTCTCTCGCCATCCTCATCTGCCATTAATCATTCCTTTCAATCTTGTTACCTCGTTCCTTTCC
>BOPN01000211.1:102500-110000 GCA_017312705.2 Penaeus japonicus
CTCTCTCTCTCTCTCTCTCTCTCTCTCTATATATATATATACCTATATGTATATATATATGTAAATATATATCATATATGTATGTATTTATATATATGTATATATATACATATATGTATATATATACACATATATATAAATATAAATATATATATATGTGTGTGTGTGTGTGTGTGTGTGTGTGTGTGTGTGTGTGTGTGTGTGTGTGTGTGTGTGTGTGTGTGTGTGTGTGTGTGTGTTAGTGTTATACCTTCCCACCCCCACCCTTATCATTCGATGCATATCCACTTATTCAAAACTCAGGGATCGCCTTACGATGAATGATAGTAAGAAGACGGACAAAGGTCTTACGCATTGTCCAGATCAGAGAGAGTAGTGGACAGCGCATTATCAGCCGAAGCGATCGTGAGAACGTAAAACCACAGTTGCAGAAACTGGAATCCGCTCCCAGGGCTTTAGTGGGCCTGTCACGTGAGGATTTCTGTCTGGGACATGTGATGTACGATTCCTAGTCTCTCTTTTTCTCACTCTTCATTCCTGTCTTACTCTTTGTGCCTTCGGTCCCTCTTCTTCTCTTCTTAACCCTCCCCCATTCTCAGTTTCTTTTTTATTCCCTCTCTTTCCAACTCACTTTACATTTAAATGTTTGAATGTGAGGTAGATGTCTATGAAAATGCAAACGATTGACTGTCGCCCCTGTAGTCTGTGGACAGCGAGTCCGCGAACGATTGGCACTCACGGGTATCGCTTACCAACAGGTCGCGACTAGATGCGGAATTTCTTCATGGCTTTCTTTTAATTCCGGGTGATGGCGTATGTAATCGTCAGACAGCTGCTTGGTTGCACATATTATATAAACATGCACCTGCTTCTCGTTATTATTATGTAAAAGGTCAATAGTAATTCGTTGCATGTAAAATAAAACATTTACGGCGTAGCGTGCACTCTGAAATGAGTTAGTTTTAGATCTTACTGTTTTTTTTTTCTACTGCTGATCACAGGATTACTGTATTACTAGTTTCCTATATCACTAAAATATTTCGTTTATGTGTAATAGAGATACAAAAAGTTTACATTACAGTTTTCCATAGTTACCCATGAACTGGCAAACGTAGCCGTACCATTTTCTATGACTTGGGATCCATTTTCTTTGATATAGAATTATAGGGGTAACTAGTAGATAATATAGAACAAATTTTATTACATTTATTTAATGTAATTTAATGGTATGTATATTTTTATTTTTATATATATATTTTTTTTTCAGGTGAGTGTCTCGTGGTTGAAAGATCAAAGAGAAGAACGTAAGTAAAGTACTGCCATTGACCTTCACATTCCTCTTCATTCACACTGACTAAGTTCTTCTCCTCGATTCTCTATCCCATCCTTACAATATATTCATCAATAACCATAACCTTCACCAGGATGGGTACTGACACCACCAAAGTCATCATCATTTAGTAATTCAGTCCTCATAAAAGCCCACATATTACACTCATAGAATCACATACTTTCCTCTCGATCTCCGTGGCACTGTGCCAAGTGTGTCTCCGTGTAAGCAATATCGCTAGAAAATTCCAGACGAAAGTCGTTCTTCATCGCATTGATAGATATAGTTTCTGTGTGTATGTGCGTGTGTGTGTGTGTGTATGTGTGTGTCTGTGTCTGTGATGGGGGGAAGGTATACATGTGAGAGTGTGTGTTTCTCAGAATAAAGAGTTAGGGAGACATAAACTTAAATGTAGTCAAGCTGAAATGCTGAATTCATTTTTTAATATATGTATAAGCAAAGCCACATACTGGAGATACCAAAACATCGTGCAGCGGCGGTCCAAGGGGTCGCTGTGGGGGACGGCACTCGATTTAACTTCACTGGCTGTTAAAAGGGGGGGGGGGGGGGTCGAAATGATGCAAACGGATGTGTGTATGTGTTTATATATAGAGGGTCAGATCTCTCCACCTCCTGCCATCCAACTATTAAAGAAAACGGACGTGGAAATTTTAGTTTAGTTTATTTTTCGGCGGATTGACGTTCGCGCGGGGATGATGGTGTGATTGAGATTAGTGGATTGGAAAAGGGATGTCTTTCCTGGATGTTGGTCTCCGAACACTTTCGTCATTTTATTTTATTATTTGTTAATTTTATTTATATATATATTTTTAGAAATGTTATCTATTTTATGTGATAATGAGTCCGCACGCCCCTTCCTTTTGTATGTGTGGGTGGCGCTTTTCCTTATTCTTCTCATGTCTCACGGACTCTCCGAACTTGCCTTCACTCCTCTCAGCGAGTGCGTTTCCGTCGAAGAGTGGGCCACGTGGAGGAGGAAACCCGTTTGTTGTTGCCAAGGATCTGTCGCATCCATTTCGTTTTATTGGAAATTTGTGATAGGAAACTTTTTTTCATAGTTCGTGAAAAGTACGAATTTAGATCGTCAAATGCGTATCAATTTCCACGTAACTTTTTCATCCTCGCGGACCTCCTCCGGACTGACCATTCGTGATATCCATCCCCCGAACCATCAACTTTTAGTGTACATCACAGATATCGAAGACGGGATATTGCAACACTTTCGGCGTAACGGCCTCTGCAAGGCACGCGCATTTGCGAGGCCGAAATTTCCCTCTTAACATATATATGCGAACGTTGAGGAGAACCATCTGGGCGCCAGGGGAGAGGACGGAGGGGGGTATTCGACGGAGGGGGTTGAGGGGCCACGTCCGACGGTGATGTGGTGCAGCCGTGTCAGGGAGATGGGAGGGGGAGGGGAAAAGGGAGGGGGGGAGGGTGAAGGGTTGTTGATGCCGTCCCGGCGATGCCAAGAAGAGGGAGGTTGGGGTGATATTAATGCCGTGCCACAAGCCGCTTTGATGCTGTTGCAGAGTTGGCAGAAGATGCCGGATTTGCAGCGGAGGAAGAGTGTGTGTGTGGGGGGGGGGGGGAGATGGGATTGCTGACACTGTTCACATGCACGCCTCGACATGCTTATACTGGCATGGAAGGGAGAGGGTGGTGTGGTGGATGTACATCAATCAATGTGAAACGCCGCACGTCCTTGTTTGAGACCAATGAATAAACAGACTTGTGCATATCATGTATGGGCCTACGATAACGTCTAAGTGCATAATAGTCAGATATACAAATTCCATGTGAGTCTTGAATCAGCAGCAACCGGTAAAGCATCTTTGGGCAGATAAGGAAAGATTCCGCTTGATTTTACTTTTGAATATACAAAGATACATATTTTTGAGTGATTACAGTCATATTTATAAACACAAATACAAACGCACACGCTCACATACACAACCTTAACACACACCCTCATACACACATACACACACACACATACACACACACACACCTACACACACACACACACCTACACACACACACACACACATACACACACACACACAAACAAACACAAACAAACACACACACAAACAAACACACACAAACACACACACACACACACACACACACACACACACACACACACACACACACACACACACACACACACACACACACACACACACACACACACACACACACACACACACACACACACACACACACACACACACACACACACACACACACACACACACACACACACACACACACACACACACACACACACACACACACACACACACACACACACACACACACACACACACACACACACACACAGAACGTAAAGTGGTATCATTTATCCTCTTAATCCAAAGGCAATACATGTTGCGGATTTAATACCAAGGGTGTATGCTACGCACGACTCAAATTATACGCCGAACTGACCCGCTGTGTGCGTATGCCCGTGCCAAAATTAGTCTTCGTTGACCTTGGTTGTGACGAGGGTGGCCGCACTTCGCTACCTGGCCCTGGCCCGCCTGGCACCCTCCTCCCGGTCTCACCTGCCAAGCACTCCTGCCACGCATGGTTGGGGCGTGGCAGGCTAAGGGAAAATGGGGGGCTGGGGGGTGAATGCGGATTGTAATAATGTAAAGAAAAACGTCTGTAAGTTCAATACAGTATATTTTCATGCATTATTTTGAGCAATTCACAGTCGTTTAATAAAGCTCTGATACTGACATTGGTGTGTAGGATTTATGCCACGGATTCCGGACTATGGAAGAAGCAGGTTCCCCGAAGTGCCCGTTGCCCTGAGGTGGGAGGACATGCAGGACATGAGCGGCGAACGTTGGGTCTGCAGCTCCCAGCGAGAACCTGCGTCTGCTCGGTGCCGGCGTGCAGGGTCAATGGCCTCGCCTGTGTAGAGATAATTCAGTCGAAGTCACGTTATTCTCTTCCCTTTTCCTTTTTTTATATCTATATGTTTTTTTTTCACGTTCTCCGTAATTTTAATATTATCGCGGATGATGCTTGTTTAGGACTGTGCTTTGGTGGCGACGTCTTGGATTGAGGGGTGAGTGTGCCAAGCGTTCGCACCCCTTATCTTCCATTCTTCTTTTTCCCTTTTCTCCTCCCCCTCCTCTTCCTCCCTTTCAGCCTGACGCCCCTTCCTCCCTTCTCCCTCCTCCCCCCTCTCCGTCCCCTCGTCCCGCCCACATGCCGAAGGTGCCGCACCACATATAAATATAAGGTCTCCACCACCGGGCCTCAGCTTAACATTTAGCTTCGAACCTTTGCGATCCAACGACCCCAACCAGATATTCCGAACGAGTGCATCTTTTTTATGCCTGACCTAAACCGTCGGGCCTTCTGCATCGTCGTCGTCAGGGAGCGAGGGCGGTGTGAACGTATCCAGCGTCAGTATTCGAGCTCCAGCAGCGTAACGAAACGCCCTCGTGGTACGCCAGAGGGACGGCATGAGACTCCCTTTCCTAGAGAAGGTAGGACTCGTCGGGGCGTTACGAAAGGAAAGGCGAGGCAAGAGGGAGGGGGGGGGGTGTATGTGGGTTTATGCTCGAGCGTGCGTACGTGTGTGTTCGCGTACACTATCTTTGTATGTTGGTAGTTGTGTCGGGGTGTGCTTGTGTCCAAGAAGGAAAAATGAAAATGAAGTGTCAGAATAAGAGAGAGAGAGAGAGAGAGAGAGAGAGAGAGAGAGAGAGAGAGAGAGAGAGAGAGAGAGAGAGAGAAATGGCAGTAAGCGACCAACCTGCCAGCACACACATGAGATAGATTTCACGTAAAGCCTATGTAATGGATGCTTGATAACCCAACAATGGAGGGCCAATTACTAAGAGATTATTAACATCAGACTGGCAGAGGAAATTCACATGTTCCTCACTTTGAAGTTATTATTATATATTCAATCTTTGTCCTCCGTCTTGGGACACCGGCTTTTTCCTATCCAGCTTTTTCCCACCTTTCCACTTGTAGCAATGAGCAAAATTAATACTAATTCGGCCGGTCAAGTCAGGTCAGATCAGGATTTCGAGGGATTCTGTCATCACATATGTCTCAACTGCAGAATTATTATATGCACGATGATGATACTTTATGCAAGAGGATTGGCACTCTGTAGGTCACTGGGCACCATGCCATGAAGACGTGCCATGGTACAATGGAGGATGGGGTGGCACGATAAGGAAGTTGAGGGATGTAGGAATTAAGGAATCCTTAATCCTTAGCCAAAAACAAACAAACATTCGTCATAGATGAATGAACGAATAATGATATACAACAGTGAAAGAATAAATTGCCGCTTGAAAGGAGGAATAAAAGAGCAGGAGAGGTAGTAACGGGGGAGGAAGGGGACACAGGGAAGGGAGAACTCCATTATGAAGACATAATAGCTATCATGCCAGCGACACTTTTCACGGTTCGTGCTTTCATCTCTCCTGCGGCTGTACCCGAGCAAGGCCTGAATCGCTCTCACTCTGCTTGCTGCTTGTGGCTCTCCCTGCTTGCCTTCTGCAGTCAGGGCACTCCCCTATGCCCTGACTGAAATAAGGACACTGCCTTATACTGCTACGACTTCGTGCAAATGAAAGCATAACACTTGGGACTCGGCGAACAAAACTTTCCGCATCTCTCTGTTTTCCTGTTCAGCCTCCTGTCAGATTTATGGATGTCCTCCTGTCTCTTATTGGTGCGCGGGTTTTCCTCCTCTTCTTTATCTCTCTCCTCCCCCTCCCCCTCCCCCTCTTCTTCTCTCCTCCTCTCCTCCTCGCTCCGTCGTCCTCTGGCAGTGGAAAAGAGCAGGAAATAATATGCGAAGGGGAAGTCGTGTTTGATCAGCGCGAGTGTGGGTAGATTAACAAAGAACCACACAAGCACACTCTGTCGTGGCGGGGGTTGAGGTGGGGGGTGGGTAGGGGGAGGGATGGGAGGAGGTGCAAGAAGGCATATGTACACATATGTACGTACAGATTTCTATCCTTTTTTTTCGTCGTTGTTTACTTTGCGTGAGGTAGCGACCGACGGCATCAGTCCAGGAGGGAGATGGAAAAAGAATCAGCTCTTGGAATTCAGTTTGCAGGGGGAGATAAATTTGCGAACGTTGAAAGTCTTGGCGATATCGCTTTCTGTTGGGCTATATTTATTTTACGTATTTTACTTGTTGACTACCGTTTTATTTTTTTCCTTTTTCCTTTATCCATGATTTAAATGTGTGATGTTTTGTATTTGTTATTATTATCATTGTCGTTCTCCTCTCTTTACCACCCTTATTTTTTTCTGCATTTTTATATAATATTTATAAGACATAGAGTCTTTGATAACCTCCCCCCCCCCCCACACACACACACACTCCAGTCAGAAAGAGGTTAGGAGCGGCTGCTTGAAAGACCCGACACCTCTGCAACAAGGTGGCAGCGACCGTTTCCATAGCAACGGCCTACACACGCGTCCGAAAGTGCTTGCCAGATCATGCTGCCTGATCATGACTCTCAAGGGGTAGGGTGTGAGGTGGGGAGTGTAGGGATTGTGAGGGATTCTAGGGGATAGAAAATGCTTGTCTGCAATTCGAGGGCTATTTTTGCTTCAGTTTCACTTTGCTTCAGTCCGATATTTTTGCTTCGATTTCACTTTGCTTCACTGCGACGGTAGAATATTTTACTTCAGTTTAAGTTTGCTTCAATTCTAGGGGAGATATTTTCCTTGGACTGAGTTGGCACCAAATTCTAGAAGCTCCCAGACGACGCTCTTTGATTTGTCACCAGTTCCAGTAGCTCTTAGACGACGCTCTTGGAATTGGTCACCAAATTCTAGAAGCTCCTAGACGACGCTCTTTGATTTGTCACCAGTTCTAGTAGCTCTTAGACGACGCTCTTGGAATTGGTCACCGAATTCTAGAAGCTCTTACACGGCGCTCTTACTGCTATCAACGACAGCTCTTGGTCGGTGCTCCCGGAGTGCGCCAATCTCGTGGAGTGATGTTTATTCTACTTGCGCCTGGACGTGCATGTTTGCCCTCCTTCATCATGATCCTGGAAAGCGAGGCGAGAGATTAGGTTTGTATGCTTGCGTGCGTGTGTTTTGTTTGTGTGTATGTGTATGCGTGTATTGTGTGTATGTTTATTTAT
>BOPN01000211.1:122500-125000 GCA_017312705.2 Penaeus japonicus
GTGCCCGTTGCCCTGAGGTGGGAGGACATGCAGGACATGAGCGGCGAACGTTGGGTCTGCAGCTCCCAGCGAGAACCTGCGTCTGCTCGGTGCCGGCGTGCAGGGTCAATGGCCTCGCCTGTGTAGAGATAATTCAGTCGAAGTCACGTTATTCTCTTCCCTTTTCCTTTTTTTAGATCTATATGTTTTTTTCACGTTCTCCGTAATTTTAATATTATCGCGGATGATGCTTGTTTAGGACTGTGCTTTGGTGGCGACGTCTTGGATTGAGGGGTGAGTGTGCCAAGCGTTCGCACCCCTTATCTTCCATTCTTCTTTTTCCCTTTTCTCCTCCCCCTCCTCTTCCTCCCTTTCAGCCTGACGCCCCTTCCTCCCTTCTCCCTCCTCCCCCCTCTCCGTCCCCTCGTCCCGCCCACATGCCGAAGGTGCCCCGCCCACCACATATAAATATAAGGTCTCCACCACCGGGCCTCAGCTTAACATTTAGCTTCGAACCTTTGCGATCCAACGACCCCAACGAATATTCCGAACGAAGTGCATCTTTTTTTTATGCCTGACCTAAACCGTCGGGCCTTCTGCATCGTCGTCGTCAGGGAGCGAGGGCGGTGTGAGCGTATCCAGCGTCAGTATTCGAGCTCCAGCAGCGTAACGAAACGCCCTCGTGGTACGCCAGAGGGACGGCATGAGACTCCCTTTCCTAGAGAAGGTAGGACTCGTCGGGGCGTTACGAAAGGAAAGGCGAGGCAAGAGGGAGGGGGGGGGGTGTATGTGGGTTTATGCTCGAGCGTGCGTACGTGTGTGTTCGCGTACTTTATCTTTGTATGTTGGTAGTTGTGTCGGGGTGTGTTTGTGTCCAAGAAGGAAAAATGAAAATGAAGTGTCAGAATAAGAGAGAGAGAGAGAGAGAGAGAGAGAGAGAGAGAGAGAGAGAGAGAGAGAGAGAGAGAGAGAGAGAAATGGCAGTAAGCGACCAACCTGCCAGCACACACACGAGATAGATATCACGCAAAGCCTATGTAATGGATGCCTGATAACCCAACAATGGAGGGCCAATTACTAAGAGATTATTAACATCAGACTGGCAGAGGAAATTCACATGTTCCTCACTTTGAAGTTATTATTATATATTCAATCTTTGTCCTCCGTCTTGGGACACCGGCTTTTTCCTATCCAGCTTTTTCCCACCTTTCCACTTGTAGCAATGAGCAAAATTAATACTAATTCGGCCGGTCAAGTCAGTTCAGATCAGGATTTCGAGGGATTCTGTCATCACATATGTCTCAACTGCAGAATTATTATATGCACGATGATGATACTTTATGCAAGAGGATTGGCACTCTGTAGGTCACTGGGCACCATGCCATGAAGACGTGCCATGGTACAATGGAGGATGGGGTGGCACGATAAGGAAAGTTGAGGATGTAGGAATTAAGGAATCCTTAATCCTTAGCCAAAAACAAACAAACATTCGTCATAGATGAATGAACGAATAATGATATACAACAGTGAAAGAATAAATTGCCGCGGAAAAGGAGGAATAAAAGAGCAGGAGAGGTAGTAACGGGGGAGGAAGGGGGACACAGGGAGAGGGAGAACTCCATTATGAAAGCATAATAACCCTCATGCCAGCAACACTTTTCACGGTTCGTGCTTTCATCTCTCCTGCGGCTGTACCCGAGCAAGGCCTGAATCGCTCTCACTCTGCTTGCTGCTTGTGGCTCTCCCTGCTTGTCTTCTGCAGTCAGGGCCCTGACTGAAATAAGGACACTGCCTTATACTGCAACGACTTCGTGCAAATGAAAGCATAACACTTGGGACTCGGCGAACAAAACTTTCCGCATCTCTCTGTTTTCCTGTTCAGCCTCCTGTCAGATTTATGGATGTCCTCCTGTCTCTTATTGGTGCGCGGGTTTTCCTCCTCTTCTTTATCTCTCTCCTCCCCCTCCCCCTCCCCCTCCCCTCCCCCTCTTCTTCTCTCCTCCTCTCCTCCTCGCTCCGTCGTCCTCTGGCAGTGGAAAAGAGCAGGAAATAATATGCGAAGGGGAAGTCGTGTTTGATCAGCGCGAGTGTGGGTAGATTAACAAAGAACCACACAAGCACACTCTGTCGTGGCGGGGGTTGAGGTGGGGGGTGGGTAGGGGGAGGGATGGGAGGAGGTGCAAGAAGGCATATGTACACATATGTACGTACAGATTTCTATCCTTTTTTTTCGTCGTTGTTTACTTTGCGTGAGGTAGCGACCGACGGTATCGGAGATCCAGGAGAGGGAGATGGAAAAAGAATCAGCTCTTGGAATTCAGTTTGCGAGGGAGATAAATTTGCGAACGTTGAAAGTCTTGGCGATATCGCTTTCTGTTGGGCTATATTTATTTTACGTATTTTACTTGTTGACTACCGTTTTATTTTTTTTTCCTTTTTCCTTTATCCATGATTTAAATGTGTGATGTTTTGTATTTGTTATTATTATCATTGTCGTTCTCCTCTCTTTACCACCCTTATT
>BOPN01000211.1:130000-135000 GCA_017312705.2 Penaeus japonicus
CCGTCTTGGAAGGGTGCCAGGGCACGCCGCGCTCTCGCTTATTTCAGGAGGACGAGATGCTGCCACTGCTAGTGCTTTTTGATGCTCCTTCTGTAGATTCTCTAGGGCGATGCTAGTCTCCACAGCGGGGAGAGGAAGGCGGTATGGTATTCGGGTTGGTGTTAGGAAGGCTCTTCCATTTGGAATCATGTACGGGGAGCCTGATCGCCATAACACTGTGTATACAGCATTGTCATTTTTATTTTTATTTTTTTTCTTCTTGTATACTGACCTGATGCCAAGCGTGATGGGGTTGTCACAGTGCCAGGTCGCACGCATTCACACGCACACCAATACAAACACGAGCATACCCGTGCTAAGTCATAGTAGTATCAACAGATATTTCGTGAGTATTCATGAAAAAGACATGAAAAGGAAGTAGCTGTCGACGAGATCTTGGAATCGGAAGCCATAAAATTATATCGCGGATCAAACAGAGTTGATCCGCGGTGTTTGTGTATGTGTGTGTGTGTGTGTGTGTGTGTGTGTGTGTGTGTGTGTGTGTGTGTGTGTAAAATCAAGGAATGAAAAGAATGGTGTTTTAGTCTCCTTTTAGTCGCCAATGACAGTTTGGAACGTTGATATGGAGATGATAATGGGATGGAAATACCGATGAAGGAGGGATGATCTTTGAGGAAAGTAGGGGAGGGGGGGAGACGGTTGGGTGATGATGATAGGGAAGTTGATTCATGATGATAGTGAAAAGTGGAGCGCTGACGAAAGGATGCTTTTTTATATATATATCATGCGTGCAATGATCAGGTTTCGTTACATTTCAATATCATATTTTTTCTTTTTCTTTTCTTCTTTTTATTTTTTGCATCTAAGTTAGTTCTAACATGCGCATTTTTGCTTTGTTTTTGAGATAAATGTTCTGGCCTGAGTAAAAGAATTTCCAAAGTCCTTTATACTTTCTTAATTGCTGGTCAACCTTAGAAAACCAATTATTCATTATGAATTTAGTGGAAAAAAAGTAATTAGCTTCTAGCCGGTAAATTCCTGTATGTCAGACAGGTCAGTGGAACATTACATATATCATGTGTCCTGTAACCACGCAAAATTTTTGGCATTAAAAACTATGTATTGAACATTTGAATTGAATTATTAATGAAACGTTAGAATTATAAACTTAAACATTAATATGACAAATTCTGAACTGCTCATTAAGATTTTTATAACTGTTAACCAAGTATCATAATTCGAAAATCATGACAGTGAAATTATACACTTGATTAAACATTAACATTTAACACAAAAAAGAGATATTAAAATTCTTACTTCCCGCTGTTCTTCCTTACAAACAAGTATATTTACCTCGTAGATGCATATGATTATCCCAGTATCGTACATATTATTATTCAGATTCAGCAACGTTTGTCAAAGAAACGTTTTTTTTTTCTCTGCATTTGATGAAAAAGAAAAAAAAAAGAGTCACACTCTTGACTGATGGACTTTTTTTTAAGGCCGCTTTTTCTTTTTCTTTCTTTTTTTTAAGACCCGTCCATTATCTGTGTAATGAAGAGATCGCGTTGGGCTGCTCCGTTTGATGTACTGTTCTTGTGTTATTCAGTGTGCATTAGGTGGATTAAGGAGAGAATGTGGAGGAAGGAGAGGACGCGATGAAGAGGGGAAATGAGGGAGAGGGGAAGTGTAACGTGATTCTCTTTTAGACGTGTTGAACGGGATGTGGTAGGTTAGGTCAGGTCACGCGACAGGTGATACTATTTTTGGCAACGTGTGCTCTCTTTCTTCTCTCTTTCTCTCTCTCTTTTGCTCTCATTCACTAGGGTTTCTTTCTTCTTCTTCTTCTTCTCTCTCTCTTTTGCTCTCATTCACTAGGGTTTCTTTCTTCTTCTTCTTCTCTCTCTCTTTTGCTCTCATTCACTAGGGTTTCTTTCTTCTTCTTCTTCTTCTCTCTCTCTTTTGCTCTCATTCACTAGGGTTTCTTTCTTCTTCTTCTTCTCTCTCTCTTTTGCTCTCATTCACTAGGGTTTCTTTCTTCTTCTTCTTCTTCTCTCTCTCTTTTGCTCTCATTCACTAGGGTTTCTTTCTTCTTCTTCTTCTCTCTCTCTTTTGCTCTCATTCACTAGGGTTTCTTTCTTCTTCTTCTTCTTCTCTCTCTCTTTTGCTCTCATTCACTAGGGTTTCTTTCTTCTTCTTCTTCTCTCTCTCTTTTGCTCTCATTCACTAGGGTTTCTTTCTTCTTCTTCTTCTCTCTCTCTTTTGCTCTCATTCACTAGGGTTTCTTTCTTCTTCTTCTTCTCTCTCTCTTTTGCTCTCATTCACTAGGGTTTCTTTCTTCTTCTTCTTCTCTCTCTCTTTTGCTCTCATTCACTAGGGTTTCTTTCTTCTTCTTCTTCTCTCTCTCTTTTGCTCTCATTCACTAGGGTTTCTTTCTTCTTCTTCTTCTCTCTCTCTTTTGCTCTCATTCACTAGGGTTTCTTTCTTCTTCTTCTTCTCTCTCTCTTTTGCTCTCATTCACTAGGGTTTCTTTCTTCTTCTTCTTCTCTCTCTCTTTTGCTCTCATTCACTAGGGTTTCTTTCTTCTTCTTCTTCTCTCTCTCTTTTGCTCTCATTCACTAGGGTTTCTTTCTTCTTCTTCTTCTCTCTCTCTTTTGCTCTCATTCACTAGGGTTTCTTTCTTCTTCTTCTTCTCTCTCTCTTTTGCTCTCATTCACTAGGGTTTCTTTCTTCTTCTTCTTCTCTCTCTCTTTTGCTCTCATTCACTAGGGTTTCTTTCTTCTTCTTCTTCTCTCTCTCTTTTGCTCTCATTCACTAGGGTTTCTTTCTTCTTCTTCTTCTCTCTCTCTTTTGCTCTCATTCACTAGGGTTTCTTTCTTCTTCTTCTTCTCTCTCTCTTTTGCTCTCATTCACTAGGGTTTCTTTCTTCTTCTTCTTCTCTCTCTCTTTTGCTCTCATTCACTAGGGTTTCTTTCTTCTTCTTCTTCTCTCTCTCTTTTGCTCTCATTCACTAGGGTTTCTTTCTTCTTCTTCTTCTCTCTCTCTTTTGCTCTCATTCACTAGGGTTTCTTTCTTCTTCTTCTTCTCTCTCTCTTTTGCTCTCATTCACTAGGGTTTCTTTCTTCTTCTTCTTCTCTCTCTCTTTTGCTCTCATTCACTAGGGTTTCTTTCTTCTTCTTCTTCTCTCTCTCTTTTGCTCTCATTCACTAGGGTTTCTTTCTTCTTCTTCTTCTCTCTCTCTTTTGCTCTCATTCACTAGGGTTTCTTTCTTCTTCTTCTTCTCTCTCTCTTTTGCTCTCATTCACTAGGGTTTCTTTCTTCTTCTTCTTCTCTCTCTCTTTTGCTCTCATTCACTAGGGTTTCTTTCTTCTTCTCTCTCTCTCTCTCTCTCTCTCTCTCTCTCTCTCTCTCTCTCTCTCTCTCTCTCTCTCTCTCTCTCTCTCTCTCTCTCTCTCTCTCTCTCTCTCTATATATATATATATATATATATATATATATATATATATATATATATATATATATATATATATACATATCTTTTTTTTTCTCTCTCTCTCTGATTGAGAGTGAAAATAAAGGTAAATAACACCTTAAACTCAAGTATGTTCTGCTGTGAGGTGAAAGGTCTCACAGCGGATATCCAGTTAGATCACTTAGATTTATTATTATTTACGCGGATACACATTTCGCTTCCTGTATTAATCTGCAATCTCGTTGATTACTTATGTTTGTGTCGGTGTTGACTATCCATGCACGTATACACACAGTCTCAAGCGAACCATGTTTATGCATAATATAGTTTGTGTGTGTGTGGGGGGGGGGGGGTGCGTGTGCCTGTGTGTGTCTGTGTATGTCTGTGAATGCATGCGTGCCTGCGTGTGATGGTAGTGTGGCTCAACACGCTTAAAGCCGCACATTCACACCGCCGCCACTACCACCACCAACACTCTCACTCAACTTGCTATTGTTGTTCCTGTTCTTGTTTTTGTTGATGGCCGTGGGAGCCGCCTGTCTCCTGAACAGCGGGGAACAACATATCCGTTTTTTTTCTGCTGCTGCCGGGAAATAAATCGCAAGTTTTATCCGGGTCAGGCGGGGTGCTGTTCAGAGGGTCCTAGTGTAGGTCAGTGCCCTGTATCATCGGACGTTGGGGAAGGGGGAGGGCGGAAGGAGGCGTCATATTGGCTGGTAGTGCACGGGGATAGGAGGGGGAGTAGAAGAGAGAAGGAAGAAGGAGCGAGAGAAAATGGGGGAGGGGGATGTGGGAGAGGGGGGATTGAAACACAAAATATTGAAGAGGGAACGGGAAGAGTGATACTCCTGCGTGAATCATGGGTGACGGCCTTCAGAATTGTCCGTAGTTTGGATAGTGAAGGATGGATACTGCCGGTGCTGGTATAGAAGGACCCCATTGCACAGTGCTCCCTCCAGTAATGGATTCCGTTTGTTATTGGGAAGGTTTTCATCTAATTGCTCCTTTCATACAAGATAAGACTTGGTATTTAATTGGTATTTTGAGATTAATGGAAGGAGTGCTGGGTGTGACAGACAAATGTTAATGGCAATTAAACCAATTTGTAGTGAAATGCGGCTGCTTCCGAACGTAGACTCTAGCAGCGAGCACGGGTGACGGGGCAGTGTGGTGACTAGTGAACCTTTCATCAGCTGGAATAGTAATGCCAAGGTCACCTATATTTATCGCACTTCGAACTGGACAATATCGATAGTTATCGCGAACTCGGCCCGCTCGACTGCATTTGTATTCTCTTCACTGATTGGAGCTTCATTGTCTTGTCTCGACTGCTGCGTGGTCAGCAGTGGTCGGCTTATGGTTGTGGTTGTTTGGTTGCTGGAATTGTCCGTATGCTCCTTTATTCATTATAATTGTTGATATGACGTTGCTGTTAAAGCACTGTTTTTCCGAAGGATACCTGTTGATAGTAGTATCGTTATTAGTAAAAGTAATGGTGGTATTGCCAGTTTTAACAGCTCAGTGTCAC
>BOPN01000211.1:137500-152500 GCA_017312705.2 Penaeus japonicus
ACACACACACACACACACACACACACACACACACACACACACACACACACACACACACACACACACACACACACACACACACACACACACACACACACACACACACACACACACACACACACACACTCCGTCTCTCACTCTCTTTTCTTTTCTTTTCTCATCCGCTCAGGCTTTTTCTTATACCGTCTGTGGGCGCGCGTCCGTGTGTGTGTGTGTGTGTGTGTGTGTGTGTGTGTGTGTGTGTGTGTGTGTGTGTGTGTGTGTGTGTGTGTGCATGTATGTATGTATGTATGTAAGTATGTATATGAATACATATATACATGCATACATACATACATCTCAGCCCTTTCCGATCGGTCTCTGCCTCCTTCCTCTTCGTGACATCGCTACAATGACGGGTGGGGATGGGGTGGGGTGGGGCGATGGGTGAGGAATCAGAGGGGAAGAGGAGTAAGAGATGGTGGGATCGGAATGGGATAGAGGGGAGGGGCAGGGGAATAAGGAGAAGGGAGAATGGTAAATGAGTGAGGAGGGAGGGGCGGGGGAGAGAGTGGAATATAGTTAGCTCGATATGCTGTACAATTATGACTCATTTCAAGACTAATGGCCGGGTTGACGAGGATGGCGATCCCTTCCGCGGATGTTTGATTTGTCGTAGTCAAGATAATTTTTTAGAATTTGTCTCATCTTTCAATAAACCTTCTATAAGCAAAGTGTTTTATTTTATAAATAGAAGGAAAGTATGTAGAGTAATTTCCCTTCTTGTGGGAAGAGGCGGCCATATTGTTATTCCTTTCGCAGTGTCGAGAAAAAACAAACTATCGAAGGAGTGATTTCCTCTTGGCCAGGATTAGCGTTTTCACACTTTGCCTCTCGACTGCAGCAGGATGAAGTCTACGGCGGTGCAGGAAATTGTTAGCTGTTATTGTCGAGTGTTGCACGGCCACTGCTCCTCTTCCCCGAGTAAAAAGACATAAGCAGAATGAGACAAAGATGAGAGAAGAGAAGGAAAAGGAATGGCTTTTTTCTCGGAGCTGCTCTTGTTTTTGAATGTGATCATAACAAGGAGAGCGGCGTCCCCTCGTGATGACTTGGGTTTCAAGGATTGTTAAGAGTGCTTCGTCCCTTCCCTTCTCTACAGAGTCCCTCTTGTGTCGTGACCATGCAAAGAGGTTTTCGTGCCCCTCTATTCTCTCTCGCTCTCGGTCTCTCTCTCTCTCTCTCTCTCTCTCTCTCTCTCTCTCTCTCTCTCTCTCTCTCTCTCTCTCTCTCTCTCTCTCTCTCTCTCTCTCTCTCTCTCTCTCTCTCTCTCTCTCTCTCTCTCTCTCTCTCTCTCTCTCTCTCTCTCTCTCTCTCTCTCAGACCGATTGACAAGTAGATTAGGTTAGCGGTTTATTTATTGTATTGCGAGCGCACCGAAGCTCAAGAAGCTTAGAATAATAATTTCAAAAAGGAGCAGAAGAAATACAGAAATGTGAGTGAACGTGCTTTACCATTTCTCGCTCCAGGAAATGTTAAAGCACTCGGTCGCAGGTCCGTCACATTCCCTCGTTGCAGGTAGCGTGAGGCAGGCGCGCTGGAGATGGAGGTAGCGTGAGGCGTGTATCTTGGGGATGCAGGTAACGTGAGGCAGGCGCGCTGGAGATGGAGGTAGCGTGAGGCAAGTGTGTCAGAGGGCATGTAGTGTGAGGCAGACGTATTGAAGGTACAGGTAGCGTGAGGCAAATGTGTTGGAGGTGCAGGTAGTGTGAGGCATGTATGTTGGAGAGAGAAGTAGCGTGAGGCAGGTGTGTTAGAGGTGCAGTGCAGGTAGTATGAAGCGTGTTAAGATGCTGGTAGCGTGAGGATGACAACGAAGTCGTCAACACACTCTTCGTCCCGGCGTCCTTGGCCCCTTTTATAATTGCAAGCTGATTGGCGTCTTCATGTCAACGGAATTTGATATTTGGCAGTCATCTCAGAAACGGAATAACCAATTTAGTGATGCAATTAGGTCTCGATATGTTTATATGGATGTTCCATATAGTCATATTTCCCATTGTTCTATATAGATCCTAAAGTTTCATCTAAATCTTTTGTCTGGCATACTATATTTCTTCCTTCTCTTTACCTCCTTCTTTTTCCCCCTCTTCTTCTTATTATTATTATTTTTTTTCAAGATACACTTAAGAGATTGATGTCAGGTTGGAGATGACTGATGACGCGTTGGTGACGATGTTTATTTTACAATTAGTATGTTGGTGAAGGTGTGTATCTTCACCTTGAAAAGAGGTTGTATAGGCCTAGTATAAGAACATTGAGAATCGCGTCAACAGGTTACACATTCACAAGGGGAAAGGAGGGCGAATGAATAATGAGAAGGAAAGAGGGGAGAAGTGGGGTAGGGACAAGGTGTACGAATGGTAGGGGTAGGGGTAGGACGTAAGGAGGAGGTGCTGTTAGGGGTTATGGGTAGGGACTAAGGAGGGGGGAGGGCTGTGTTTAAGGGAAAGGTAGTGAGGTAGTAGGAGTGGGCGTGGCTCATGATCACCTGTACTTACCTGGCCTCGAGTTAAAACATGTAAATCACCTCTCCTGTGGCGCTGGACCGAGGGCAGGGGATAAGGGAGATGGGAAAAGGGGGGAAGTGGCGGAAATAGGGAGAAGAAAAGTGGAATAGGAGATGAAAGGGAGAAGTGGGGTATAAGAGAGAGAGAGAGAGAGACGTAGGAGAGAGAAATTATAAATAAGGAGAAGCAGATGTGAGAGAGGTATGTGTAGGGGCGATGAAAAAGAGTAAGATTAAGGGAAGCGAAATGAAAATGAGAAATGATGAAAGCCATAATTATTTAGAAAATAAGAGGAAGAAGAAGATGGAAAAGTTTAGGGATAGTGAAGAGAGAGGGGGGGGCGGTTGCTTGGTGTTCGCGGAGGAGAGGAGAGAGGGAGGGAGGGAGGAAGGAAGGAAAGTGGGGAGGGAGGAGTCAATGGGGTGGAAAGAATAGAGGGTTATGTTTAAAGCTGGCTCAAAGGGGAGGCCACTTGAAAGGGAATAGATAAAAAAAGGGGGTAAGGCTTACGGATAATAAAAGAGCCTAGGTTTTGGGAGGCAGTGAGGAAAAAGGTTGGAGGGAGAGAAAGGGGGAGGGATGAGGGGAAAAGAAAGTGCCACAAAAACACGAGTTGGATTGTTGTGAAACTGATTAAAATGAGGAGGTCGTTTAGGTGGATGACGATACCTGATCTGGATGGTACGGTTGAAAGGTAGATGAGAGGGGTGCAAAAAGGTAGGGTGGATGAAGGTAGAGGTAGAAGGTTCTGTAAACATGGTGTACATGCGATAGGGAAAAGGAAGACGATATGTAATATATCTAGTTGCAATAGAAAGATTGATGAGAATAAATGGAAAAGAGAAAGAGAGAGAGAGAGAGAGAGAGAGGGGGGGGGGATGACTTACAGAGGATGCGCGCCGGCATGTACTAGAAGGCGACTTCCCCCCCTCTCCCACCCCCCATCCCCCCTCAGGGAACTTTAACCTTTGTGCCTCGGAATCAATAGAATTATACTCGGAAGTCGCTCGGGAAGGGAGGGAGTGAAGGGAGGGGGAGGGGTAATTCGAGCATGCAGAGGTGGGCCGTGCCTGACCTTTCCCGATCCAGCCTCTCGAAGATTTTTATTCCACACAATTAAGTTCCCATTAGTAATGATTTTCCAAAAAAAGGTTTGGTTAATGGCCTGTTCCTCCTGTCGTTGAAGCTTGTTGATAAAGAAGGGGGGAGGGCTTGTGTTTTACTGTCTTATTTCTTTACTCGTTGATTGTCTTCGTTTCTATTTTTTCATTCTTTTTGTGTGGGTGGTTTGTGTCAAGATTCAACGATGTAATTCATCGGTCATGCAGAATCAATAATTCTGTTCTCTCGACACCAGTTTTACCGGCATGCACGTTTCCCCTTTAATTGTTGTCATTCCCCTCGTCTGTGCATTTTCCCCTCACCCTGGCTTCTACAAGACAAGGATTATGAGCTTTTGATCTGTGCACCTGGCAGGAGGTGAGATGGGGGGGATGGGGGAGAGGGAGAGGGATTAGAGGCTTTAGGGTGACGTCATTTTCTTGATTTTGCCACCTTTTTGGTGTTTATACATTTTTACAAAATTCTTTGTTGTTTTTCTGCTCTTTATCTATGACCCCCATACTTTTTTTCGTTACTGTATTGCTTTACCTTACATACCCGCCTCTGGCATTGTTGTTCTCTCAACCCTTCTCCTCTTTGCCTTTTCTCTCTCCCCTTTTTTTCCCTCTTATCGCCGCTCTTTTCTCCCCCCCCCCCATGAGATCCCCTCGTGGCACTCCCATCCCCCTCTTTCCTCCCTCCCCTCCATCCTTCCTTCCTTCCTTTCTTCCTACCTCCGCCCCTCCCACCCTCCTTCCCTCCTTCCCTCCTTCCTTCCTTCCTTCCTTCCCTCCTTCCTTCCTTCCTTCTCTCTCTCTCTCTCTCTCCCTCTCCCTCTCCCTCTCCCTCTCCCTCCCTCCCTCCCTCCCTCCTTCAAGATTGCGAGGGTCAGTGGAGGGCACTCCAGCGGGGCAAGGCGAGAGGATGTTCCATTGTTAGCTGCCGCGATCGGATGTCAACGAAGACTCATCTTGGATTACGCGTTTGGTCGTATTTTTTATGTTTTGTTTGTCGTCGTTATTTTGTTTGTGTATGTGTTTGTCTGTGTCTGGTGCGTGCGTGTGCGTGTGTGCTTGTGCGTGTGCGTGTGCGTGTGCGTGTGTGTGTGTGTATGTGTGTGTGTGTGTGTGTGTGTGTGTGTGTGTGTGTGTGTGTATGTGTGTGTGCATGGGTGTGTGTGCGTCCGTACATGTACCTACATCCACGCAAATTAGTGTTTCTACTTTGCATAGACGTACAAAATATGGGGGGAATTTTGCCATTTCTAAAACACGATAACCAAAAAAGAAAAAAAAAATGCATATGGATAATTTAGGAACATTTAAACCATTAACTTTCCCAGCGGTACCCGAGGCTGGCAAAACGGTCTACGAGATCGGTTAAACGGCCAATTACCCCCAGAGTCACATCTGACTGACCACAAAGGCAGTGCGATTGCCATTGTCGATGGACTATCGCGAGGTTGTTAGCCGGGACGATTATTTTTTTGATCATTTTTTACGGTATCTTGGTCGTTTCTTTTTTTTTTTGTACGTTTTGACAGGAAGATGGATTTGAATATTTTTTTATTGGTGAGTGGTTTAAACGAGGGAGGCAGACGTGGATATCGAGAAATGGAGACAAGGCGGATCATCAGTATCTCAGTGCATCTGCGTCTGGCCGCTTGGCTATTGCACGGGCGCCGAGGTACAGGGAATTGAGAGGGGGAGAGAGAGAGAGAGAGAGAGAGAGAGAGAGAGAGAGAGAGAGAGAGAGAGAGAGAGAGAGAGAGAGAGAGAAAGAGAGAGATGAAGTGAGAGGACAGAGAGGAAGATAGAGAGTGGAATGAGAGTGAGAGAGAAAGAAAGAAGGAAAGAAAGAAAGAGAGAGAGAGAAAGAGAATCATCCGAAGAGCAACGTGAGAGAGAAAAGAAAAGAGAGATAACAGCACTGGCAGAGTTCCAAAGACTTTTCTTCTCCTCCGGGCTTGTGCCTCGTAATTGTCAAGGGATTGAATCTCCTCCTTGCCTCTTTGTCAAACTGGCGGATATTTATGTATATAAACATCAATGGGCTTCTCGTATTCTTGGTTGGTGATGTCTCGCCGCAAGGTATGGGAAGAATTTTCACTTTTAATAGACAGATCTAAACGGGTTGATTAGATTATTTACAGCTTGACGTAGTGCTCATCAGAACTTATTTTATGCGGGAAACTTTGGCTGTAACGTTCCTGTGATAAATGAACCTTCGTTGTCAGAAGAAGAGTATCTTTTAAAGTCCCTCATCACTGAATTAGAATCTATCTACATCAGTTTGAATATATCTATTTATGATAATTCGAAAGCATGTCTCTATAGCAGTTCGAAGTATCGTTCTATATTTGTTCAAAAGCAGTATCATGATCACGTCAAAAGCACAAGCTATTATCACAAGCTATTTGAAAGCATTATTCACATCGGTTCGAAAGCATTTTTTTGTAACAGTTCGAAAGCTCTATCCACTCCTGGGTAAAAGCATCTACCCTCATCAGCTAGAAAGTGTCTAACCACATCAAATCGGAAATGAGCCAATCAGCGTTCAAAAGCATCTAATCAAAACCTATCCGCATCGGTTCGACTCCATCTACACCACCCCCCTCCCCCCCACGTAAACACACACACACTTCCTCCCTCCTGTTCGAAGTCCCAATCCAACTACTTCATCCGTCCCGCATCATCCATCCTCCTCCATCGCTGCCTCTACCGTGCCCGAGAGCCATCTACTATGTATAGATCAGGGCGTGTATCTGTTATTCGGTTACGTGACGTCAGACGGGGAAATGTTGCTCCTACACCCCGGGTTTTTTGCGTGTCGCCCGTCGCTCCTTCCTTCGATCCAGATGAAGAAACTAGTTTGGAATATTTGCTCTACTGTGTGTGTGTGTGTGTGTGTGTGTGTGTGTGTGTGTGTGTGTGTGTGTGTGTGTGTGTGTGTGTGTGTGTGTGTGTGCGCGCGCGCTCGTGTGTGTGTGATGTGAAAATTAGTTATTAGTAAGAGATCACCGACAGCACTATAGTTGTCTTTACTATTCGCCATGAAGATTGTAATTAGCTTAATGCCATGCAATGTGATTAGCGGGGAATCAAGCCGGATTGAATTACAATGAGGCTGTGTAGCGATTATCTAGTTTAGCCAATTGAAATGGCCTTTGGATATTTTCTTATTCATTTATCTTTGTCCCGAGAATGCGCCAAACGAAACGGCTAGTTTTGCTTAGCTATTCGAGGTTATTAGGGTCACGCACGATGCAGTAACTAGGCAGACCAAGCAGTGAGTCATGCTTGTGGCGTAACAGGCTGGTGGCATGCCGGAGCGCCGTGCCGCCTACATGGCAACAGATCTATTAGTTTTTTCGTGCATTTCTGCCCTTATTTTGTATTTCTCATTTCCCTTGTCTCATTTCGTCGGCAAAGGGCTTAATTGCTTAGCCAACATCTGTTCACTTGTTTGTTCTCTTGTTTCTTTTTTTCTTCTCTTTTCCTTATAGTCTGTGTTTATGTGTATAGTAACGTGTATATGGACGTATGGAAATATGCATGTATGTGTATATGATCAGTCTATATATGTGTTTATAGAGGAAGAGCCTGCTGTCGCCACGCTGGTACAAGCAGTTATTGACGTTTCTGTTGCATGCACCGCCTCTGCTAGACAGAGTGGCGATGACTGCACCACCTGTGTATACCCGCATGCTCTCGTGTCTGCCGTCTGGCAAGGGTAATAGCTGTCTGCCGTCTATGGGAATGTTTGAATAACTCTGCTTGTGTATGAAGGGGGGCGGAATACTCCATGATGAGTAAGGGCTGATGGCGATGTAGTTCAGATTCTTGGAATTAGGGCAGGGCAGTGTATTTTGGGTATTTGAGCGAGTTACGACTACACTTGTCTGAATTTATCTTCAGATCTTTCTTACGGGAGATGGGTCTCAACTAGGTTGCTTTGATCGGGATTTGTCTGCTGGGAAATGGCGCCTCTCTCTCTCTCTCTCTCTCTCTCTCTCTCTCTCTCTCTCTCTCTCTCTCTCTCTCTCTCTCTCTCTCTCTCTCTCTCTCTCTTCCGCTCTTCCTTCCTCTCTTTCTCCCTTTCTCCTTTCTAGCGTTATTTCTTACATCATGAAGATGAATTGCACGCTACTTTGCCTCGCGGTTTTAGAAGAGATTACATATAATACGCTCTCAAAGTGTACACTGTTATTAAGGCTAGCTTCGTGGAGGGGCCGGGTGGAAAACGGAGTAAGTGCAGGTTGGCTGGCCTGCTGGCTGGCTGGTTGAGCAGATGGATGGCAGGCAAAGCAGGCAGACGAACAGGAAGGCTGGCAGTGTTTTAGTCGTTGCAGCATTGTGCATGTTGTCTGCTCGGTGATTTGGAGATGCAGATAGGCAGGAAGCGATGGTTGTAAAATATATGCATTAATCTTTCAAGAGAAGGCAGGATGTTTGTGTGTATATATACCTAGAGATAGATAGATAGATAAGCGTAAAGAGGGAGAAGGAGAAGAAGAAGAAGAAGGAGAGGGAGAAGGGGAAGGAGAAGGAGTAGGAGTAGGAGTGAGAGAGTGAGTTTTTTTCTTTCTTTCTTTCTTTTTCGGCTGCGCGATATGGAGGAAAGAGCAGGGGTAGGGGAGGGGTGATGGGGGAGGGTGTTTTATCTCGAAATGTGTCAGGAGGACTGTTTGAACTTTGGCGAAATGTTATCGTCAGCGAGAGCAGAGTGTTTTATGATTTTGCTTATTTATAGTGATACAAGCATCGTGAATGTTCAGATATCTACTATTTTAACATTTTGTTTATATTTTAACAGCGAATCTAGGTATTACGCAAGTCTAAAAAGATATATGAATACCATTCATAGAATAATTCAACGTGACCCACGTTTTGTTAAGGAATAAAGTGTATCTCAAATTGTGCAACCTCAGTTCGCGGAGGTCAAGATGTGTCAGAGCATTGGGGAGGATATTCTCCGTGTCTTTCTGTCGCCATATACGTCTGTCTCTCTCTCTCTCTCTCTCTCTCTCTCTCTCTCTCTCTCTCTCTCTCTCTCTCTCTCTCTCTCTCTCTCTTTCTCTCTCTCTTTCTTTCGCACACTTACTCACTCACATACCCTTTTACCGATTTACTCACTGACTCATCCACTCTCTCACTCTATAACTATCTCTCACTCCGCCCGCATCCTCCCTCTTCCTTCCTCTTTCGCAAAAGTGACCAAAAAGTGGCGAGTTGACAGACAGATGGCCGCCCGCGAATCCGAGGTCCTACTCTGCATAACTTCAGTGTCCTGAAACGTAAATTTATTCGGAAGAGAGCGTCACATCGAAGGAGTTTATAAAAGGAAAAAAAATGTCTCCAAGTTTCAGTGCGAGATTTCCGGGCGGGTGTCTGGATGTCATTTCACGAGACTTTGACTTCGACGCGAGGAAAACCGCTGCTGTATCATCATTATGGGTGGGGTGGGTATTTAAGTTCGAAGATGGGCAATGTATAAAGAAAAGTGAGAAGTATTCATATGCCGCTCTGCAAGATTGTGTAATGTTTTATTTGCTCGGCTATCATTATTATTATTATTATTATTATTATTATTATTATTGACATTAATATTATTATTGTTACTACTACTATTATTGTTATTGTTACTTCTATTATTATTATTACTGATTATTATTATTATTATCATCATCATCATCATCATTATTATAATTAATGTTATTGTTACTATTATCTATATCTATCAAATATAGATAGATAGATATGAATATGTATATATTCATGCATATGCATTTTAAGTTATACATACATACGTGCAGTTTATATAATGTATTTTCTTTCTTCTCTTTCTAGGTAAGATGCAGCTTCCAAGGCAGCCCAAAGGAATGGCCTGGGCGAGCGATAATCCTGGGATGTTTGATTATTTAAATTTAGTGTAATCGGGATTAGCCGACGCGGAACTTCAAGCGTGTATAGTGTGAGTTATTTGTTTTGTTTTGCTTTGATTTAAACGGAAATTTCTGCAGAGTTGATGAAACCGGAAGTAACTTTTCAGGAAGTATGATCTTGTCTTGCTTTTTGCTCCCACACCCCTCGAGGCGGCTGCATTTGGGCCATCGTTGAAGGATGTCATGACCATGCGGTTGTTGCTAAGGAGGCACATCAAAAGATAATAAAGATAAGAAGAGGAAGGGTAAACATTGCTAAGGCGATCTGGGAGCGCCTCCGTAGGAAAACCTTTACCGTACAAAGATATGTTTTGGCGAAGGTTATTGTAGCGGAAACCCCGTTGCATTCGCCTTTGGTGTGACGAGAACCGGATATTAGCTGTGAACAGAAGATATTCATCCCATTCTCCTTATGCCTCCTGTTTCGCTTCTCTTCCCTTGTATTCCCTTATTTTCTCTAGTCTCACCCTACGCCTTCTCTCTTATATCCTCTCGTCTCACCTCACCCTCTCTCGTTCCTAGTATTTACACCGTGTTTTGGCCACCCCGTAAGCCGTACGTGTGTCACGGTGTGAGACATGAAGCGAACTGAGCCTTCTGCATGACCCGACATGAGTGAGGGGTTTTTGCTCTTATCCCCGAGCTCCTTTGACGTTCGCGCGGGAGTAGGCGAAGGTGGAAGATGCGCCCTTTCCCCTTCGCCCGCGCCTTAAGGACCTATCGCCTCATGGCGAAGAGGCCCTCGAGTGGCTGGGATTGTGGGTGTACAAGTGTTCTCTTCATTTTTATTTCTTGACACCCGCATTCTTGGCATTCTCTCGCCGTGACGGTAACCTAGGCGTCTGTTGGTATATGGCGAAGGTGACATGCATGGCTCATATATAGTTTCGTTGTTCGCGCGAGCATGAGGGAGTCGGCTTGAATGGGAATGCGTCACGTCTTGCAGTGCCTGACAAAAGGAAGGTTTGGCTACTCGAAATAGCCTGGGGTCATCGACCGCCGCCTGAGAACCTGAAGGAGAACGGCGCGAATACAACCTATGTCATATTTCCTTCATGACGAGTGGAAAAGTTAAGGAGAAAGTTAGCGAGGCTGGATGCTGAGCGCGGGACAAAGGCCGAATGTTTAGCTGGAGTGTTTATCCTCAGCGGCTCCGGCGGCCTGCTACCGGGGGGCTGGAAGGGACAAGACCCCAGGGGGAGGGCGCGCGAGGGGAGACGCAGCTCAATTGCCCCCCTAGCGGCCTAAGAGAGAGGGAGGCATTGGGGAGGAGCGCCCACATAACTTATTTTATATTTCCTCCCAGAATGTCACAGCTGTTGATTACGTCCATATTTTAGGATAGGCGCGTGGCGGTGGACGGCGCGTGGCACACGAAATGACGTCTCCTTCGCTGAGAGAGACAGTGTGTTCTCTATTAGTCTTCTATCAAGGATACAAACAAAAAAAAAACAATGATCCACTTGTGTAGGATGTTTCAGCTCTGGAAGACGTCAATATTTTCGGATGTGGGTCGTTGTAAGGATGAGGAATGTAATGTGTGATGTTTCGATATAGCGAACCGGCCTAAACCTTCCCCCCGGGATCCGTGTGCTCCAGGCGAACACATGGGAGGGGGATAACGCACACAGAAGGGAGGCACATTGCGCAAGAGAGAGGAACGCGGCCTAATGCGGAATTGGGGGAGGGAAAGGAGAGATAGGACGCCGTCGGGGAGATCATGCATCGCCAGGGGCTCTTGGTTGGACGCACCAGAAAAGGTTAGTCCTGTCACGGGAAAGGGACAAGGCATCCTTCAGTAAGCGATAGTGTCTGGGAGAGCCACGACGGCGAAGGAGGGAGGAAGCGAGAGAGGGAAAGGGAGGGAGAAACGAGGAGACAAGTAGGGGGACATTCAGGGACAGACGAGTGCGAGAGGGAGTGGCGAGGGTGAGGGGGATGAGGGATGTGCGAATGGCTGAGCACGAACGCCAAAGGACCAGGGGATTTGAATTAACGAGTGATAGGTGATGGGCCGAGGAGAGGGAGAGGGAATTGACGAAAAAATGAAGGCAAGAGAATGGATGAATAGATTTCGAAAGTGAATCATATTTCGGAGAGTCGAAACGAGAGAAGTAAAGCGCCAATGTAAAGATGGGCGCGGTCGTCGGAGATGAAAGGAAAATATTAAGAGGGGGTAATGTACTGCAGAAACACAAGGCGGCAGTTAAAATGTGCAGAAGCGAGGCAGAAGCACAAGTGTGAGTGCCTGGATATGTTATTTCCCTTCATTAACACGCATAACTGGCAGTGAGCGCCGCTTTGGCCTGTGCACTTTCAGTGTCAGGGCCACAACACCACGGCCAGCAGAATGAGAGCGAGTGAAAAATTAATGCGGGGAAGGTCGTATGTCGCGCTATAGAACGGTTGAAAACCATCCTGCCCACCAGCGGAGATCCTTTTCAGGGACCCTGTGTGGACTCTCCCCCAGTTTTCCTCGTTTCCCTCTTCCTTTCTTTCCCCCTTAGTCTTCCCTTCCTTCCCTCTCTCCCTCTCTCATCACCGCCCTTTCGGTTTTCCTCTCGCTTTCTCTCCCCCTCAATCTTTCCTTCCTTCCCTCTCCCTTCCTCCCTCAATCTTTCCCTTATCCCCACCCCCTTTCTCTGTGCTATTTCCAGGCCCCTGCACACACTCACCATACTCAGCGTGTTCGGTTGAAAATGGCTGTGGATGTGAAAGCACTGCGGCGATTGTGTTCCTCCGGATGCACGAGGAGAACTAATGATTTTTTTTTTATTTTTTTATTGAAGGGAAGTTAATCGCGAAACGCTTTCTTGAAGGGTAAAGGAATCATTTCTCATGTATCCCTTGGTATCTGACGAATGCAATGATGGTTCTGCATTCAGTAATGACGGAGCGCAAACGCCACTGTAAACATTGCTTTATTGAAAGATCCGAGAGGGACGAGATTATATAGGTCTCTTTCTCTCTTTATTTCTCTCTCTCTCTCTATCTATCTCTCTCTCTCTCTCTCTCTCTCTCTCTCTCTCTCTCTCTCTCTCTCTCTCTCTCTCTCTCCCTCTCTCTCTCTCTCTCTCTCTTCTTTCTCTCTCTTTCTCTCTCTCTCTCTCTCTCTCTCTCTCTCTCTCTCTCTCTCTCTCTCTCTCATATATATATATATATATATATATATATATATATATATATATATATATATATATATATATATATATATATATATATATATATATATATATATATCTTTATATATATATATATATATATATATAAATATATATATATATATATATATATATATATATATATATATATATATATATATATATATATATATATATATATATATATATATATATATATATATATATATTTTTTTTTCTCTTTCTCTCTCTCTCTCTATCTCTCTCTCTTCATCTCTCTCTCTCTCTCTCTCCTCTCTCTCTCTCTCTCTCTCTCTCTCTCTCTCTCTCTCTCTCTCTCTCTCTCTCTCTCTCTCTCTCTCTCTCTCTCTCTCTCTCTCTCTCTCTCTCTCTCTCTCTCTCTCTCTCTCTCTCTCTCTCTCTCTCTCTCTCTCTCTCTCTCTCTCTCTGTGTGTGTGTGTGTGTGTGTGTGTGTGTGTGTGTGTGTGTGTGTGTGTGTATGTGATTTCAAGTAACGCAAGCAACATTTTCTGTATTACCGTATCAAGGTAAGATACAGGTGCCACACTAGTAGGATTTGGAACGGGTATTTTGCCAGTAGCCAAGCCCAACACTGACGTCATCCAGCCGTAGTGCCAGATCCTGTTTGAAGCAGGTGCCATACCATGTGGCGTGTCATGTGTCGTGTCGCCTCCGTCAAGCCCCGACAGATAACTTAAGAATCACTGCAGGGAATCGCACTCGCTCGAGGCCGTAACGATTACCGAATTTAGTTTAATCCGATAAGTTTGTGGTATTGATTGACAGTTATCCAGCGAGTGAGGAATAGCAACCTTGCTCTTGTTGTGTTGTTCTTTGGTCCTTTATTTTTACCTTCAGCAGTATAAAAAAGAGAAGATATTTGGATATATTTTTTTCTCACTTCCTTGAATCTATGCTCTTGATTTTTAAAATAAATTATCCATGCATTTTCACTCTGGGGAGCTTGGTCTCTAGAAAACATCCTGGAAGCTGTAACTGCGGTAATAATACCACTTACACCCGTTACTGTAGTAACATTAATAACTATTTGTTTGGATGAACTTATTTTTAAGTCTGGCCTTTGGGAATGGATCCTTTGCTCATCTCCAGACACAGGAGCCGAGGCACCTCCTTCAGCTCCCCGCATGCTTGGGTAGATTAGGTTAACTCTTTGTCTGCTGTCTAGACACTTGTAGGAGACTATTTTTCTCAAGAATGTGGCTGGCCGTTTTCCATGTGGCTACCTCTTTTTCTGATGGTTAGGTAGATACATGAGTACTGTGGGGCATTTGTATACAGTATATATATATTTTTTTTTGCATTTGTATTTATTTCTCTTTCTGGCATGTTTCTGGTACATTTTCATTTTGTTGAATATTTGTTACAATTAAATTGACAAATGCTAATGATATCTGTTATGCCAGTGTGACTGAGATGATGATATTAATGACAAGACGAAATTCATCTTTCCTTATGGCTTGTCCTCTGGTGCTAGATGTACTTAGCGTGCCTTATCAAAAAGCTTTATTATCTGACGTATGACTTGCTGGTGTTCCAGTGACTTTTTTTCTAACCTTAGAGTTTTCCCGTGGTGCTGTGAATTATATACTTACCCTGAGCTTATGCCGTGTCACTGACAGGAAGTGTCAGGTGGGTGTGGCCGAGTGAGAACGTGGTGGTTTATAAGTAATGAGTTGGAGTATCACATAGACGAGGGTGTATGGAAGAAGTGGTTTGTGGGCGAGGATGTTCGCTGGGGTTGTGGGCGTGCAGGCATGGAAGGGAGGGGCGTGGTTGGAAGCGTAGGTGGAAATGCTTGTGTCTGATTGTGCATTTAGCCCGTGATTCGGTTGTTGTCTTATCAGTTTATGAAATCCAAGGGTGATTTCATGTTGTGTTATGCAGTGGTTTATTGGAGAGTCACGTGGTGTAGTAAGTGTACTGTTTGTGTATGGGCGTGCGGGCGTGGTGTATGTTTGTATGTATGTACGTGTGTGCGTGTAGTAAGCACGTGCGCGACTCTATTGATCGGTGTTGCGCGTCGGAGGGGGTCTGGTGCGGCGCGGCCCTGCTTCGACAGTCTCCGTCTGAGAGCCTCAGTGACCACACCCGCTGTGACTACGCCCATGGCCCTACACTGACACGCCCACGCCAACAGGAATGAGTTAGAATCATGGTCACCGAGGGGACAAATCTGGTAAGTGCACAAAGTGAAGAAAGTCGCCAGAGAGTGAGATAGTTTGGT
>BOPN01000211.1:157500-160000 GCA_017312705.2 Penaeus japonicus
CACAGCATACACGCTCACATACACAAATCCATTCATATTTGCCTTGTATACACATACGGTATGTATGCATGTGTGACTTTTTAAGTGGCCCGTGGTTATGTTCTTGCATTTTATAATGATGTTTCAAGAGTCATGAACGTGTACCCCGTTGGAAACCGATGATCTTGCCCCGACTTCTAGCTCCGCTTGGCAGGAGAGGCCTGACTGATCCCTAGTCATCGGCTTTGGGACTTGGGGAATTCGATCACATATCGTAAATCGACCAGAGCCTTTCCTTACATCAGGCGAGTTCCTCCGAGAAATCTCCCGTGCGGGAAGTCGGAGACGGGGACTATGCGGGGGCTTGGCAACAGCAGGTGGACGGAGAGGATCGGTCCCCATCACAGGGGGTCGAGTAGTGTTAGAGGAGAAAGCGAGCGGCTCGAGGAGCATTTGGTCTCTTTAGGGCAGTGCACCGGCGATGCCAGCCAGCCAGCCAGCTAGCCATGGCAACTCGTAAAGAGCCAGACAGTAAGCTAGCGAGCCAGCGAAGTTGGCACTGGGGCGAGAGGTCAACCTGTCACTGGCCAGGTGAATGATTAATTTGACTCTCACGTGGGAAAAAACGGGTGAATGTACAAAGGTTATATTACATGGTGTGTGGGCAGTATGTGGGTGAGTGGGTCTCATATAAAGTGGCAAGTGTGCTAAGGGGGTGATATATGTTTATCTGTACTATGTGGTCTTAATGTTGTTGTAACGTAATGTAATATAAAGATAATGTGATTTACTATAATTGTAATTACAACTGCAACCGTAAACAATCACTGTAATGAATACTACAACTTTAAGTGCTATTAGCAGTATCGTGGATATCATTAATCTAACCGCAAACGACACAATGGTCGCCTTTCGATTTAGCCAGGATTTCTTACCTAGGCGAAGCTTAGAAGATGGACATCTTGGCAATCAGTCCTATCGCGAGGCGCCACACTGGCCACTGATACCGTGAAGAGTCCTCCGGGTGAAAGGGCCCCATCAGACTCAAGGATGCGGGCGTGGATCCGGGAAGATGACGCACGGTGCCCCGGTCATTATTAGCATCTCAACATCTCGCCTCTTGTCTTATCTCGCTTGGCCTCTTGCGCGTGGATTTGTAGGTCGTGGGTCTTCTTCCCTTGGCGCGTTCCCTGGCTTCCCCCGCCCTCCTTCCTCCTATCCTCGCGTCCTCGCCTCCCGACTCTATTCCACTCGGCGCTCCTCTCGGAATCCCTTCTTGTTTATTTTCCAAACTCCTATCTCGCCGTCGTTATGAGAATAAACAAAATGGTAATTGCTAATCCATTGGTTTAGGGATCCGAAGTGGGGGATTTACTTGTTTTCTTCCCAAGCAGGTTTAAAAATAGATGCCCCCCCTCTCGGAAGTTATTTCCAATATGGATTATTTGTAACCGTATTTATGTGTAATTTTGATATCGTGGAGCGTGGGTGTTCTGCATGCGAATTTGCCAGTTGTTGGGTCGCCTTTCTGGTTGCGTTGTAAAGCTCTTGCGGTCGGGCTTTGAGGCTGGCCATAACGGCTCTTGTCCCTTTGGAATGGACGGCACCTCTTAGAAATGACCCGAAAGGGAGGACAGCCTGTTGGGTTCATTGTGTAAGTTCCGGGGGCGGGGGGGGGGGGTCACGCTTCGCTGAACCGTTATTCCCCCCTCCCTCTGTCCATCTGATCAGGGATATAAGACTTCGTTTAATTTCCAGAGTCTCCAGAAACCGCACGCGAGGTTATTCTAACCTCGATGGAACCGCACAAAAAGGGAAAAAAATCAAAATAATTTGAGGTCTCTCCATCTTCTGGTAATTTGTCCATACGAAAATTCGAGCCTCAAATGCTTAAAGAGGCTTTTCCCCGTTCTACGTCAATAGTTTTTTTCAGTTTTAAAGAGGTGATAGCAGAGGGGATACCGCTGTAGATGCCGGCCCGTCTGTTATTAGATGCACATTTTTCCCATCTAATTTCCCCCGCAAGGATGGGTTCTACTATTCTTGCTTTATTTTGTTTTTGTATAGGCTTTGTGTTTAGGTGGCAGACGGAAGCTATAGGAAGTGTATTTTGGGATATTTTCAAATGACGGAGCTATTCCCCCTCCACAAACCCCTTTGAATATGAATGTCTTTATTTGCATTTTTTCGAGAACTTGTCGGTCTGGAAGTAATTTATTTTAAGATGAATTGTTGTAATACTCAATTTTCAGCTCGTTTAGTTAGTATAATTTCCCTTGTTATACAGAAGGATTGTTAGGCCGCCCAACCAAAAAAAAATATCGCGTCCCATACCTTTACTTTCAACTGTTTCCCGATAATTATTTTCCGTTGCGCATTTCAATCTTCACATTCGGAACACTTCCCTGCAACAAAAGGCGAAAGGAAATACGCGTTCACTAGTATGACTTGGTACGTCCATTGACTTCGGCGTTCGGGACTGGCTAATAAGAGTTGGAAAGGAGTGTGCTATGCAGGGACT
>BOPN01000211.1:165000-180000 GCA_017312705.2 Penaeus japonicus
GTCATAATGAGAGCGTAAACTTAAAGAGAGTCCAGTGTTGAGTTTGTCTTCCCAAGGGTGGTCGTCGTGAGAACCTTTACAGGACTTGAAGGGGGAGGGAAGAGGGGGCTTTAGGAGAAGGGACATGAGGGGGGGGGGTGAGAAGGAAAACAGGAGGTGGTTTGGGGAGAGAGAAGAAGGATAAAGAATAGTCGAAGGAGAAAGAAAATAGTATAGAAGAGAAAGGGGAAGAAGGAAAAAGGAAATTGTGAATGAATAAGGAACAATGAAAGACAAGAAATGGAGGGTGCGAGGGTGGTGGAGGAAAGAGAAAAGGGAATGAAGGATAGATAAAAAGGGTCAGAAAAATAAGATAGACAAGGAGAAAAGGTACTTACGACCAACGTCTTCGAGTTGGTTATGAAGTTTGGTTAGATCTGTTTTAAAGAGGAATCGCCTATTAGTTGGCGAAGTACACACAGTAGCACTCCACACTAGTACGTTATGGTTACTGATGAACATTAGGATGGTTGTAACATCTAACATAACATACTCTTGAAGGGAGGGAATGGAAGAGGGAGAACGAGAAAGAGAGAGAGTAAAGGGGGTTCCACATTGAAATTCTAGCCCCCCCCCCAAAAAAAAAAAAAAAAAAAAAAAAAAACTTGGTATAGAATTTTCTTCTTTCAAATTACCGCTTTTTCGAAATTGCACGGTTTTGTCCCAGCCACACAGTCAGGATGGACCGCGCTTCATAATGGTTATTAAGGAGAGTACTGGAGGGCTCCATCAATCACCCTAACCCTCCCACTAAGATGGTCGAATTTAATCGGACTTTAGATAGGAAATTGGATCTTATTAGCCTCGTTTGTTGTGTAGATTAGCCGGGCGGCCTTTCCCTCCCTCTCTCCCTTTACTCCCTCCCTCCCTCCCTCCCTTCCCCTCCCTCCGTCCCCTTGCCCGGGTAGCTCTGGCCTGATCTGTTTAATCTTCTCACTATGAAGAGACTCGGGTCAGCTGTCGCCGCTCTCCACGACCGTGTTGACTTCCATATTGTTTGCGATTCCCGTGTTTGTTTGCCGCGTTGTGCCCGGGACGTTTTAGGGGTGCAGGAGGATGCCGCGATGTTTTGATAAGCGGGTGTCGATGGTGCGGAGGGGAGGGGGGCGCGGTGAAGTGTGCACGAGAAAGGAGGGGGGAGGGGGTGGAATGGAAAAGGGAAGAGGGGGGGAAGGCGAGTATTATGAATAGCGTGTTTAACAGCCTATTGTTTCGTATTTGGTGCACAGACTTATATTGTTACTTTTTTGGCTGAGTGCGAGTGAGTATGTGCGTATGTATTTGCTTATGTTACATGAGAACTATTTATATGTATTTATACGTACACGTGTATCTTACTGTATGATTTCCGTGCACTCGCAAACTATATCAAGTATAATTGCTGTTTATAACTATAAGATTGGAGGCATTACGGATTGACATATGCACGAGTGACAGGTCTTCCTTTTATGTGCCAATCAAGTACAGGATAATTCCATACAAGCTTTATGTATTATGAATGCCACTTTGAAATATATGCCACAAGGAAGCACAAACACCCAAGTTTGTATTAGAGAATCTTGGCTCGAGTTATGGAAGATATTTTTTTTAGTATGTTGACATAAAACTGACCGTTGCCCATTTCCATTAGGTGTTGTACACACCATTCGCGGAGGTGATGTAGGAAACTCTCGTTGTTGTCCTTGTAGGTTTGGAGGGAAAGGCGAGTTGAAGGAAGAAGGACAAAAGGAGTAGCAAAGGCCCATTCCTACCAACCTTCGCACCCATGAAACCCTCGCCGCATTAGTGCCTGCCAGTTACCGTGCTAGAATATCAGTTCCATCAAGGAATATCATTTACCTGCAAGGGACTCTGTTGGCGGTGATAACTTGGTCGCTTCCGTGTCAGTTACGAACTGCGACTACTTGACTCTGCGCTTTCGATAACGTGGTCGAAGGTTTGCGGGACTGACATGGTAATTTCTCTTTCTCTCTCTCTCTCTCTCTCTCTCTCTCTCTCTCTCTCTCTCTCTCTCTCTCTCTCTCTCTCTCTCTCTCTCTCTCTCTCTCTCTCACACACACACACACACACACACACACACACACACACACACACACACACACACACACACACACACACACACACACACACACACACACACACACATACGCACTCACACACACACACACACACACACACACACACACACACACACACACACACACACACACACACACACACACACACACACACACACACACACACACACACACACACACACACATACGCACTCACACACACACACACACACACACACACACACACACACACACACACACACACACACACACACACACACACACACACACACACACACACACACACACACACACACACACACACACACACACAGTTATGCCACAATAGGTCAAGGGTGACTTTCCTGGAAGGCTTTACTGATTTTTCTCTTTTCCATCTTCCCAGCAAAGCCAATATCGCAGCCATACGGAGATGCTAGTTGTTTATAGCCAGAGGTTCATACAAACTCGAAAACTTCCTCGTCCTCTCCTTATTATTATCACTCTGGTTAATTTTCTTAATTTAACCCTAGGAGGCAAGGGTTGGGTCCCTGAGAAAAGGGAGGAAGTCGCTGAGGCGGCAAAGCAAGGCCTGTAGGGGGTGGGCGAAGGGGATGCGTCAACACCATGGGCAACGAGAGAAGCCGCGTGTTTACCAAGGTTTTATGTGGTAGCGTCACCTCTAATGGACCCGGGGCGAAATGACGAGAGCATCGGAGGTGGTGGCGAGAGATGAGGTTATTATGTACATAAGGGAGGAGGGAAAGAGGTGCAAAAGAAAGAACGAGAAAGATCTCGAAGTGGGGAGGATGATGGCGGTTTTTAGTTTTTGGTAGTGAGAGAGAGAGAGAGAGAGAGAGAGAGAGAGAGAGAGAGAGAGAGAGAGAGAGAGAGAGAGAGAGAGAGAGAGAGAGAGAGAGAGAGAGAGAGAGTGAGAGAGAGAGAGAGAGAGAAAAGGGGGGGGGAGTCATCCGGATGTGAAATATATATACCTTTTTAACTCCAGTATCTGCTCACGAGGAACCTTTCCTGACACAGAAGAAAACGAACGTTAAGTCGAAAGATTGATGAAACATAGTGTGCTCTATCAAGGCGTCTTCGTGGAAGCTCGGTGGGCTTTAAGAATTAAGTAGGTGTACAACGTAGATTATAGCAGTGAGTGAGCTATTAAAGTGAAGCTTACGTCATGGCTAAGCCGGGTGTGGCAGTGGACGAAATTAGTCCACTGTCCGACACACCTGCTCTCTCCCATCCCTCCTTATGCAAGATTGTTGCGGTCAAGCGAGAATTGAAGAAAAAATATATATATATTTATTAGGTGTTTCTCTTCGTGGCGCAGTGAAAATGTAGACAGTACAGGTAGATGAGGATGCTTCCAGAGGGACCTGTCGGACCTGTTGAGTGCGAGTCACGAAGGGCGGGACTCGTTGAACTACCTTGTAAATTTTAGGTGGTTTCAGATTTTCCTTCCTTGTATTTTTTAACATGGTATGTGATGTTTCGGCGGGATCGCTGCCGATTTTTTAAACGCTACGTTGTCTTGCTTTTTCATCATCTTACAAGGTTCAAGAGCAATGATGTTTTCAAAATCGTTGGACATATGACGTAACTTTTATGGGTTGGTGGTTATTATAGTAAACTAAATGTGACTCGGATTACGAGTGAAAGGAGGCACTGCGCTCTCTCTCTCTCTCTCTCTCTCTCTCTCTCTCTCTCTCTCTCTCTCTGATAAGAGGTACTAGAAGACGCAGGCAGGATGGCTTCCCAAGGAGATGGGGCCTAAGTGATTGGAGGACGGCCAATCTAAACTTCTTATTGCGATAAGTTAAAGGTCAAGTTTGTTGACAGTCAGCAAGTGCTTGGATGACTTACTTAAGTCGAGCATGTCATAGAGCAGAAAATAAGCGACGTTGAATTGATGGATTGAGAGCGCGAGGTTTGGCCAGGTCTCGGTGCCAGAAAGTTCTTAATGGAATTACATCGGAGTTTTGGAACTTTTTTGGGGGGGTATGGGGTAGGAGTGTTTTTCATGGTGGCGGCGGTAAAGTTTTGAAACTTGTAGTCGATGATATTGCTATTTTTGTGTATCATAGAATATTCTTGTTTTATATGTGTTTAGCTAAACGTGTGTAATAGTTTTTTTTTTTCTTTATTCCTTTTTTCATGTTAAACCAAATAATGCACGTGCCGTTAACGTGATTTTTGTAGTGAAATTGGGTTTGAAAAGTCCACAGATTTATGAACACATGTTACTGGTATATTCCGTTTTTTTGTAATAGGTATTCTAGTGTTTCCCTCTGAATGCTTACCTAGATCTTAATATTTGTTAAAATTCCCTATGAGTTGAGTATTGTTCACTCTTTTTGTATGGAGGGTATTATTTTTTTTTACTATTTGTTGCACTGATATTTATATTTATTACTACCATCATTATCATGTATCTTCTTGTCATTATTGGGGTTACTCTCATCTATAATGCAGATTTTGAGGAACAAATGTCGGGTCATGTATAAGTGACGGATTTTATATTTTTCAACAAACAATATCACGTGACTCCTTCACTCAGTTGTCCACAGGATATTGACGAAGGGAAGGGAGAGTGTAGTTGCACTGGTCATTTCCTTTCCCCGTTGCACAGACTGAGAGTAAAACGAAAGAGGTCATGGTATTTAAATGGCAGTAAAAGAAGATAGAAGAGGAGGCATGCGAGGAAATGCGAGGCCCGGTGGAAAGAGGACGGGCCATGAGATAATGATGTTTGTCCAGGGCAACGGCTCATTAATTCAATGAATGAGTGAAGGCAAATATTGGACAAAGCGAGCGTGATCCGCGGTGTGGGTTAAAGGGTTCCGGGACACCATGAAGGCGAAGGGACGGTCGCGTTGGCAGCTGTTTCCCCTTCCCGCACGCCGAGCCTTGCCTTGCGTTGGGTTGTTTGCGGGAAAGTTGTCAGTGCTGGCATTTTCTCTTTGGAATAAGGCAAGAGGCACAGAGAGGTGGAGATAACGTATCCTCGTCTATCTAATTGATGGGAGAGCTTTAGAGTGGGTAATTGGAATAATGGCGTCACCGGGAGAGAGTTGCTGATTGGCTGTTGCTTTTAATGTTCCTCTTTAAGATAACGTTTTCTCTCTGTTCGGGACGATCATCGCTGGCCTACGAAGGAGTCGCGAGAACACTCCCTAAATCCTTGCTTAAAAATGCTACTCGGAATAACTTGTCAATACGGAATGCAATGGGGTGCCTGCCTCAATACTCCGCGTTTTCTCATCTCGGGAAGCACGGGAGGAAGGGGAGGCGGGGGAAGAAGAGGATGAAGATTTGAAAGGTGAGTAGAGAGAGCATCCTTAGTGAGGACTCCGCGATCCCCTGGGATGTAATGCGACCCGGGGAAGTGTAATGGCTCCCTCAGTTTTTTCCGCGTATTGCGTAATGCGTTGGCGTCAAGCATTGCCAGGTGCGTTCCATTCCCTCGGCTTGAATTCAAAATCACAGTTAATGGTTAATGTCACGGATGTAACTAATTATACTCTCTTTTTTGTTGTGGATTAAGAATGGAGAATCTAACATAGGTGAAATAACACCGATATGCATAGGTTTGGACTTTATTTCTGACGTGTGTGTGTATACAATCAGAAGAGAAAAAAGTGTGTAGTGGCGCCAAGGGAGAGATGGACGGCCTGCTATCGATCTCTCCTCACTGTCTCTCGCGTTCCTGCCACTTTCTCTCCGTCACTCTGCCCTTCCTCTCTCCCCTTCGTTCCCCTTCCTGTCCCTCTTCTTCCACGCCCTCTTTCGCCTCTTTTCCTTGCGTCTCTTCATTTCGTTCTCCACACTCTCTGTGGATCGAGTTTTAGCCGTTATTTCTCCCTCCACTTTATTTTCTCTTTCCCATTTGTCTCCATTACCTTAGGGCTTGTATACGTATTATTATTTTCATTTTATCCCCATTTTCTCTTGCGTTCCTATCATTATTTGCCTTGCGTTTATCCGTAATTTTTTTCGATTCTTAGCTCCATTACTTATTCCCACTGCATCCTCAAACCTTGATCTTTTCCTCCCTCTTTCCATTACAATCTCTCCCATCCCCTTCCTATCCCCATTTCATCCCTTCCCCTTCCAAGATCCCCTTCCTTTTCTCCTTTCCCCGCTCCCGTCGCCATCCTCAACATCATCTTCTTCTTCTTCTTCCCCTTCCCCTTCTCCCATCCCCATCTTCTTTCCCTTCCCCATCTTCTCTCCCTTTCCCCATCCCCGTCTCCGTCCCCTCCACCTTCCTCCATCCCCTTCCTTTTCCCATTCCCCCTCTCCCTTCTCCCCTCTCCCCTCTTCCCTCTCCCCTCTCCCCTCCCCACCCCCCTCACACCGCCTTCCTGATGAGATTATCACCGTCTGCTACTTGTTGATCGATCCCCTAGTATCTTTATCTATTTTTATCTTTTCGCTAGCGATCTCCTTGCCCTCTCGCTCCTTCGTGCTCGTGCGGAATTTCTTAACTTTCGAAGTCACTTGACACAAGATGAAACAAGTGATCATGCTCATCAATATTACGACGTTTGGCAGTGTATATGAATATGTATATGCGTGTATGCATATGTATATATGTATTTATGTAATATATATATATATATATATATATATATATATATATATATGTGTGTGTGTGTGTGTGTGTGTGTGTGTGTGTGTGTGTGTGTGTGTGTGTGTGTGTGTGTGTGTGTGTGTGTGTTTGTGTTTGTGTTTAGTATTCACACACACACACACACACACACACACACACACATATATATATATATATATATATATATATATATATATAGGCGGAGGAAGAGGAGGAGGAGGAGAAGAAAAGATGGAAGAAAAGAGAGAGAGAGAGAGAGAGAGAGAGAGAGAGAGAGAGAGAGAGAGAGAGAGAGAGAGAGAGAGAGAATGAGATGTATTTTTATGTATGTGCAATCATCATCATTATTATCATTGTTGACTCTTAACTATACAGTAGTGACATTAATATTTGCATAGACAACCCGTACGAGTTCATTCAGTACTTACTCGTATCATGAATCAGACTCCGCATTCCCTTTCATTATTGTATACATATCTCAAAGGAAGTTGTTATCGTGAAGGGTGACGCGGCGGCTTCGTTATCACCGGAACGCCACTCAGCGCTGGAATGATTTATCGAGACTCTGTGAGTGCCGCTCTCTGTCCTCGGCGCTGTGCCCTGGGAGCTCTTAACTGTTTGAAGGTCACTGTATGATATAACCTTTTTTTCTACGGTGAATCTTAGATTTTTTTCAATTCAACGCTCGTATAGTTTGCTAGTGAGAAGGCGTTCAACTTATAAGTGCTTAATTCATCATCATTATTATTATTGTTGTTGTTTCAGGTAATTAATTTGTTTACTTTTTTTCATTTTGCCGTGGCAGTGACCGTGATTCCGTTGCTGGATGGTAACTCGTGCTTTTGACTTTCCCCTTGTTCTCCTCCACACTCTCTCATTGTCTATCAGTGCTTTATATCGCTGTGTTCCTAACATGGATACTAGCTGTGTATCGCGTCTATTCCTTTTCTTTCTCTGTATTGTCTGCGTTTTATTGGTTCTTTTTCCTCGCTTTACTCTTTTCGTCCATCCTTTGAAGTTCTTTTCTTCGGCACTTTCTCGTGCCTCCACTTTTGCTTTATCATTTATTTTCTTCATATTCGCCCCCCTGTTCCACTCTCGTGTGTTTTTTTTTTTCTCTCTCTCCCCGGTCCTGTGTTCCTCCTGCCCCTCCTCTGCAGGCGCCACTTTGGATCTTACTCGCTCGAGGGTCGACTGCCCTCCTCCGCCCTCATTCCGTGTTGCTCTTCTCTCTCTATCTCTATCTATCTATCTATCTATCTATCTATCTATCTACCTATCTATCTCTTTCTCTCTCTCTCTCTCTGTTGTTCTATCCATCACTATAAATTTCATCCTCATTCTGGCTCTTCCACCCATTACCAACTCTCAATGGTGAGTCACTGTAAAGTTTGTAATACATTCTGCTCTGTAGCACCGTGGCGGCAGGGATCTGACATCCTTAGCTCTTCGATTGGCTATCCTTGTCTTGACCTTCGCTGAGGGGCGCAGGAGGGCGGTGGGAATGATAACGGGAAGAGAGGACGGGAGGAGACTCTCGCCCGTGACCCGCCGGGTAGTAGGGGAGAGTTCGGCCCAGCTGCTCCTCGTGTGCCCGCTGGCTCGGCCGTAACAAGCTTTATTATTTAGTCCTTTTATAATGAGGCATCTGTGGCAGATTGTGCGGTCACGTGTGTTGTTATCCTCTGGAATCACACGTGGGATGCGACGCGTCCTGTTGGATGTTTGTGTCCAGTATGTGTAAATAGAATATACGCTTACGATTATTGCCACTCGAATCGATTAGAATGGAAGCGAAATTCGGGGAGAAAGTTCCTTTTCAGTGGTTGGATTCGCCCTTTCCCTGTCCTCTCGATCCCAGGGAGAAAATAAAGGCAGGGCGGTCCACGTGAATATTTATCAGGCATAAGGGATCCCATGTGTAGATTACCGATAGGAGAAGGGAAGCTGCGGACGTGAGGAAACCTGACGCCGCGCTGGGATTTTTTTTTCTTTCCGTTTGTATGTTATTCTGTTTTATAACATTAACGTCATTGTGATCAAGATTATAATTAACAGTGTAAACCATGTCAGTTCATATTTTTTTAGCATCGTCCCGCGTCACCGTCATTGTCAGTGGAATCACAACACCGATCGATTCTCGCATCATGAAGGTTGGAAGAGCACTGCGCTATGGGTGACTATGTGTGGGTAGGATGGGCGACGGAGAAGACTGGGACCGAGATTATGCTAATGGCGTTACGAGGGGACCTAAAGGACTTCTCCGGGAAATGATCTACTCGCGACGGAATTGAATTATAGACGGTGTGCCAACGAGGCTACGCTTGCCATTGTGGGTATGTCGGCCAAGGGCACGGGTGAGTTGGATGGATCAGCTTTTAGGGAGCGTTGGTATTTGGCAGTAGCATTTCAAGAATAAAAAATAGGTGATGTTATCTAGTGAGGGTTTCTGCCGTCAGGAAAGACGATATTTGTGAAACGTATATGGCAATTTAATGATGAGTCAAAAGCTCATGTTCTATTCACTATAGTTTCATGAAGTATCAAGAACTGAAGAGTATGCCGAGGGAAAGTCATGGTCAGTGTCTGTACTTTGTTCTTTGTTTTCCTCGAGATATCGCTACCTCGCTGTGACACGCAACCAGACAGACGAGGCGGGGAAGTCTGTATGCGTGTGTGATTGCATTGCATGTTAAATTATCGAGGCTGCCTGGTGTTACCCTGTGATACGTGTGTGGGGATTCCATGTTTTACGTATTCCATTAGTCCCCGGGAAGGCAAAACCGGAACGCTGAAGGGAGGGAGGGAGGGAGGGAAAAGGGAAGGCAATGGCCGACACGGTTTCGTTATTTTTAGGCGCGTGAAATTGGTATTATGGCAGGAGGAAGGGAAGATATCATCAGGCAGGAAATGGAGTGGATGACGAAGGCTCGGGAGACCAGGCGGGTAAGGGCGGGCGGTTGCAGTTGGGCGCGTCCTAAAGGGAGAGGGAATCAAGCCGGGAATCCTGTCTCGGTACTGAGGGAAGTGGGATTATCCTACAGAGGAATATGATTGCAACGTAGGTGCATTGGATCGAATCTCTCTCCGGGTGAGTCAGCGTTTAGCTGAAGCATGAGGATGGCGACTCCTACCCCCTCCCCTTCCCCTTCCCCACCCCCTTCGTTGCCGAGGGAAAGGGGGAGCCTTGTGGGATAGGGTACATTGAGGGGTCGGCAGGGGTTTACGCCGTGATGAAGGGAACTCAGGTACAAGCACCGACTGGAAGGGTTAATGGATGAGGCTGTGATGTATGAGGAGGGGGCGGGATGCGCGTATAACACTACCTCGTAAGCATTATCGACCCGCCCTCATCTGACGTGAACAATCGAGTTTATAATAACTACGACGATAACAACAACAACATGAGGAGGGGAGGGAGTTTAGGGAGCGTGGCATGGGGAGAGTAGAGGGAGTTTAGGGAGCGTGAAGGGGAGAGTGGAGGGACGTAAGTCGCGTGGTTTCCCCGGGACAGTCTCTCGTAATGGCTCTTTTCAGCACTTTTATTACGGCTGTCAATGTCACGCCGCCTTTGCATGTGACGTTTTATTAAAGCTGTGACTGATAGATTCCGGTTTAGGAATTGGCCAAGAATGGTGGAATTGGGAGGGGAGGAAAGGGGTGGCTCACCAAAAATAGTTTTGTGTGTTTGTGTGGAGGAAGGTATGTGTGTCTGCGTGCGTGTATGTTTGCTTGCTTATGTCTGTTCGTTTCCATGTTCTAACTTATGTACTCCTGTTTGTATGTACAGGATTGGACGCATATAACGGCATAGTGTATTTTTGTAGGGTGGGCGGAAAAAATACAATTTTCGATTTTTGTTTCTACTTGATTACTAGCAAAATCGCTCTCCCTCGTAGCGTGGATCCCCCGTTCTGTGCCCCTCGCTTTTTCTTCGAATGATTCTCTTCTTGTAACAGTGGATCCAGAGGAGAAATTAGCATGAGGGGAACCGGGCTGTTTGGGGAGCACTTGTCGCGGGCGTGGGTGTGGGTGGGGAATAGGAGCGGATGGAAAAGGCGACGCGAGGAGCGCATTCTGCCTGACCCCGAGGTCGCTCAATATTCCTCGGCTGCACGTGGCTAACGCGCGTGGCCCGAGGGCGTGGGGCTCGGTGCAGGGGAGGGAGTAGGGGCGGGTTGTGGCTGGGGCGAGGGCCAATGTTGTTCTACGACCTCTCTGACGCACAGCTCGAGAAAGTATCCGAGTGGGAGTAAAGGAGACGGAAGAGGTTGCAGAAGGAGGAGAAGGCAGGGTAGTTGAGAGATGGATGAGAGGAGGTCAGAGGGAGAGATGTAATTTGTTCCGAAGGGTGGGGGGGTGAAGGGAGAGGACGAGCGGGAAAGGGAGGGAGAAAAATAAATAAATGGTTGGTCTTGTTTGGAAGACAATTTACCCGGAAGGAAAACTGCCTCATTTTGAGCTTCAGACCGATCCTTGTTGTGAGGCGGCGGGGGGCTGAGGGAGGGGGAGGGGAGATCAATAGTTGTTTGTCTATACTAAAGCTTTTACATTTTTCCTTTGGCTACGGAAAGACAACTCTTGTAAAGCATAGCGATAATACCAATAAAAGGCAAAGGAAAAGTGTGCAAGTTTCTGTGCTCGGTGCTCTGGAAATAAGAATATTGATCAGGAAGACAACGACACAGTGCGAATGGATTTCCTTCTATAGACGTAAAAGAAAGACGAAGGGCGACGCGACAAAGAGTTAGAGGACAGGCTGCGTGCTTGAGGATCGTGAAAGTGAAGCGAGTGGTGTGGAATGTTTGTATTTGTGTGTGCGTGTGTACATGCCGGTGTCACTGTATCGGCAGAGAATGCAGTTGACAGACGTCTGATTGACCCCAGGAACTTACACACAGAGCGCGACCAGGTCACTAGGACCCTCGCTCCAGCTGACTGCGGTTCTCTCTCGCGTGTTGTTTGAGAGCCGATTTCTTGCCGTGGCTGGGCGACTGCAGTGCTGAGGCCATCGTACGAATTTTACCCTTTTTGCAAATAATTGGTGTTTGGGAATGCAATTTTTTATTTCATTATTTTTACAATTAGTTTATTTATATTTGCGAATCGTTATTGCATACCTTTGTGTATTGGTAGTATTTGAGTTGACATCACTAGTATTCACGAGGTTGAAGGACAACGATTCGGAGGAACGACCTCGACTACGGCTCCTGTCCTCGCACCGATTTGCCAGAGAGGTTAACAGCTGTGTTGGTGCGGGAGAGGGGGATAAGACCCTTACTCCCCCTTTTCCCTCCCCTTCCCTCCTCTGTGTGGGATTAGAACCACAACTTGATGGACTGGCCGATACAGCGGATTAGGTAATCCTCCACCGTCACCTTCTTGAGAGGATTTAGTTATTATGGGGTCAATAATTAGGCCTAGTGTAAAGTGACACTGGAGGGAGGGGTTATAAGCCACTGAAATCAGGTTTATATATAGTCATTTGATAATAAGGTCTGAATTTCACTGGAAGAAATAAAGGTTAATGCCGCTATGCGTCATGTTTACCATGCACTATCCCTTTCCCTCCGAGAGCGCAGCTAATGACCTTAAATGGTCTGGGATCAATATGGGATAGATATTATGGGTGTGAATGGAGAGCAGGTGGCCGCTGCGGTGATCGATTATCGCATTCGCGTCAGAAACTACATTTTTCGATATTTTTCGGTATCCTTTACTGTTATGTTTGATGCATTTTTTAAACACTATACTATCCTTCATTTAAAATGTGTAGTATGATTGATGAGGAGTAACTTAGTGTTTTATTTTTTATGGTTCTTATTAGCACAAACCACGATTTAGCATTTGTTTGTTGCGGTGCCCAAAGTCTACACTCGAAAGTAGTGTCTGAGACGATGGCACGTGGCGGCAGAAGGTTGGCAGGGACACGAACAGATTCTTCGTGAATGACCAAAGTCTTCAAGCATCAGTGTTACACAAGACTTAAAAGCCCGTAGAATCGGAAGAATGGGGGGAGGCGTCGTAGAGGAAGGTCGGGAAGGGTGTGGATCACGCAGCTTTAAGACAGTTGAGGTAAATCTTCCTCGCCTCAAAGCTCCTCATGACATCATAGGAGTGGCGTGCCCGGCTATTGGTGCCACTAATGGGCACCTAGGGGGTGTTGACGAGGCAGTTGGATGAACGTGGGGCGTGTAATGGGCATCTCACCAATTTGTATGAAATCGTGCCGATGTTCATATCACCGTGGGGAATGGGGCTCTCGGGAGACAGTTGCGGTAGAGGGTAGGAAGAGGAAGGGGGGAGGGCGAGCGGGGTCACTGGCCGAGGCGTCATGGCGGCAGCGGCGGCGGCGGCGGCGGCGACAGGGAAATTGTGCATGTGTGCCAGTGATCGGTCATGCACGCGGAATCGATGTGGTGCTCACTCTCCTGCCACACCGGCTCTTCATAACGCGTCGTAGTCTTCTATGTTGTGACCACGAAGAGAGAATCGGGCTCGGCTGAATTGACGGATGTCGGCCGACAGTAATGGGATCTAGCCAAGCTCAGCTGGTACGAACATCGCCACGGTTACGCAATACGCTCAGACATTTGTTGTGCGTATACCTGTTTATGCTTGAAAGGATACAGTTTAATTTTCTGTTCATAATATCTGAGCCGTTGGAAATAATATTTCTATCATGTGAACACGTATCATTTTCAAAAGCGGAATGAGGGATTTTAGTAACCGATATAAAATTGAGGCTCATCTATCAGAATTCACCTCTGATTTCCAGCCGAACCCATCATCGTAACACCTCCACCCCATCACCTTTAACGCACAACCCACAAACATCCCAATCCCTAAGCTCTGCTGACCTTTAGCTATTACATAAATTCAGCCCTCACCACAGAGTAGCGTCGATGACAGGTCAGCTAGGGAGTGGTAAAGTCGGCAACGGACTCACGTAAGGCTTCTGGTGGCACATTGTCAGCACCCAAGGTCTTCACCGGCCGAACACATTCTACTAATTTGACGTTGGTATTCAATAAGGAAATAATGCGTTTCATAAGGTATTTGTTGCGGTCATTTTTTCCGTCGGTATCTTTGTTGCAATTCTTCGAAAATAATGGAATTTGAATAATGTTTCATTTCCAAAAAGATATGGAATTTATTGAAATATCGAGAACCTATAAAATTATTTTCATTATTTAACAATGAATAAATAAACGAATAAAATTTAGTTGAATAAAAAGTTGTATATCTCTGGAGTCCGTAGGGAGATCCTGCATAATGGGCGTGGCGAGGACAATAGGGCTTCAAGGGGAGAGAAATCTTCCTTGATTGAGAATGCGACTGAGAGTATTAAATGTCAGTGTTGGGGAAGAACGAGGCAGACAGAAGAGAAGGACGGATAGACAGATAGAGGCAGAAACAGAAAGGAAGGAAGGAGGGAAGAAAGAGAAAGGGGGGGAGGATGGCTTTTGAAGAGCTCAGATACTTCTCAGAGAACAAACACTTCCCTTTAAAGGCAAGTTTTAGTGCGGGCATGAATAAACATTCAGAACGGGGTTATATTTAGGTATTGCAGTTGGGAGTTATAGCGTTTACGAATTGGTCATTATGTTTGTGTATTCAGTATCATTATGCGGTGTTTATCAGCATATCGCCTCACTGTTATATAGATAGTAGAAAAGAGAAGTGTAGATTCAAAGGTTTCCTTCGCTCCACCTGGACGGAAGTGAAGAAACCAGAGACGAATTCAATCTGTTTCATTTTTGCATCTTCCTAAGTCACCGTATGTGTAGTATGTAGTATGGTTATAAATGTTATGGTTACGGTATCTGAATTATTAGGTTTCTCATTTGTTCGTGGTAGAAATCGTGATTGGCGTCGCGTCTGGACATTGATTCCCTGAGGTAGAGGAAGAGAGAGTATGCATTGCATGTTGACCTTGGCCTAGACCTTTTCTCTCCTCCCCCCCTCCGCCCCTCCTTCTTACCCCCGCTTCTTTACCTCATCTTCATCACCTCATGATTCACATGAGGATTGGTGGATGAAGTGTCGAACGACCCTGCGAGAGAGGGAGGCCGGTTTGCTCGGCTCGTTTGGCGATGCAGAGATGTTTTTCCCTTGCTCAGTCTGGCGATTTACGAGAGCGTGGTATTGATTCTTCTGTGCTTGCCGCAGGTTGTCTTAAGGTGATTGCCAAGGGAAGCCGCGTGGAAATGTCACTTGACACCGCATATGCTGTCTTTTCCCACATGCGTGGGCAAGGTCGTACTCGTGTCGTTTTGAATC
>BOPN01000211.1:185000-200000 GCA_017312705.2 Penaeus japonicus
CATGGAGCTGCTGTTGATGCCACAACCAAGGACCATTACACTGCCCTACATATTGCTGCCAAGGAGGGTCAGGAGGAGGTGGCTAGCGTACTCCTTGAGCATGGTGCCTCCTTGACCTCCACAACAAAGAAAGGTTTTACTCCTCTTCATTTAGCAGCTAAATATGGTAATATGAAGGTAGCCCGCCTGTTGCTGCAAAAGGATGCCCCTGTTGATGCACAGGGGAAGAATGGTGTTACACCTCTTCATGTGGCAGCACATTATGACCATCAGGTGAGCCTTACTATCAGTTACTTTAATACCAACTGTACTTCAAGACCAGTTGCCTTCTGATTCTGATATTGGTGTTTATCTTTCATGATTCAGCTGTAATAGCCATAATAAAATAGATAGATAGTGAAATTCAGTTATATCAGTGTAATTTAATCAATAAATTTCTTTTCCAGAATGTTGCCCTATTACTGCTGGATAAGGGTGCATCTCCCCACGCCACAGCTAAGAATGGTTACACTCCTCTCCACATTGCTGCTCGCAAGAACCAGATGGACATTGCAACGACGCTGCTTGAATATGGTGCAAGTGCCAATGCTGAATCTAAGGCTGGATTCACACCTCTACACCTTAGTTCCCAGGTAATATCATATAATATAATATATGTGATTCTGAAGTGAGTTATCAATATTTACAATTTTATATACACAAAAATGATATATGATATTATATGTATTTGTATCCACAATTTTCTTCTGTTTTTCCAGGAGGGACATACAGATATGGCAACACTCTTAATCGAGCACAATGCTCAAGCAGGAGCTTGTGCAAAGAATGGACTGACCCCATTGCATCTATGTGCACAAGAGGATCGTGTCAATGTTGCCGCTATTTTGGTGAAGCATGGAGCCCAGGTAATAACTCCCTACCAAGACTAGACTAAATGTAGAGATATTTGAAAGCAAAATTTGAATGTAGGATTCTTACTCCAATTACATATTTCAAGTTGTCTTTTAATATGGTAATTATAAAATTTAAATTTCTTTTTTCAGATTGATCCATCAACAAAGGCTGGTTATACACCACTGCACGTTGCCTGTCACTTCGGGCAAATGAACATGGTGCGCTTCTTGCTACAGCATGGTGCCAAGGTTGAGTCATCGACACAACTTGGGTGAGTGATATTGCCTTTTTTTAATGTGTATTTTGAAAATGTAGCTAGAATTTAAAGAGCTCTGCTTTGGATGTAAGTGAACATGACTATTATTGAAAAAATCTACACTGGCTCAGCAGCTTTAATGATTTTGGTCTTGAATCTGGCAATCATAAGTTTGACTGCAGCTTAGCTAGCTGTAGTTCTATCATTACCCAATATTATTCACATAAACCAAAGCTGACTTACAGTGTTTGATGCTTCTATTTCTGGATTACTGATATTTTGCCCCCATATATACTTTCTAAGAGACCACATGTGTATTATTTGGACTTATTTTTACTGTAAGCTTCACTATCAGAAACTCCATAACTCTGATACCATCTAGTCCCAAGCTTGCCAGACCAGTGGAATTCAACCTGTGTGTTTGTATAGAAATATGAGTAATATGAAAAATAGATAAGAGTTGATATTTGTTTCATGAAGCAAATTAATATATCAAAATTGCTTTTTATACAGTACTTGTGGAAGTTGACAGGAAATACCTAGTTGTGAGATAAAAGCAAATATCTTGAGGGGTTAATGCAAAAGTCAAGACTTTCCTCAATAGCTCTTGAAAGAAAAGTGTAAAGAGTACCTGATATGATATCAGAGGAGATATGGTGGAGATAGTGACAAAGACCCAAGATATTGCTGATAAGATATGATTCCTATGTGTCACTTAACAGTCAGTCTCACGCAGAACCTAAACAACTGAACACAGTATTATTTGGAGATCTAGATCCAGTTTACTTGGCTTGTTCTTGTTCATATTAGATGATAGATGATATTATTTTCCCAAATCTTCAATAGGATTTTTTTGTATAAGGGTCTGAGTTTCCAAAACACATTGCACACCAAAAGAGCAAGCCAAAGCCACTGAATATTATTGATTATTTTTTGTTATTGATGATTTTGCAAACGTAAGTAAAAGTGGTGTTAGTGTGTATTTCGTGTCTGTATCATCTGTCAATTTTGTAAAATAGTCTTTTATCAGTCATATTTTCATATACACATAGATACTGTAGTTTTTAATTATTATATTTCTGTTGAGAATACCCAGTGCAAGAATAATAAGAGGTTATTTAGAAAAAGAATCTGGAGAGTGTGTTATTCCTAGCCAAAACTTTGTAGCCAGAGATGATTACTAAAATATTGTGATATGTTTCCCAACAGGTACACTCCTCTCCACCAAGCAGCTCAACAAGGCCACACTCAGATTGTCAACTTGCTCCTTGAAAACAAGGCTGAACCCAACGCTGAAACAAAAGTTAGTTTTTTTTCTTGTGAAGATATGTGTTTGAATGAAAGCTTTCAAATATGTGGATGAATCTCACTTGTGTACCTACAAGTAAAATCCATTGCATCTATTTGCAGTGGATTTGCATGTGCAATTACAGGTGCTTGGCTACATGGAAATGAGTGAGCATAAAAGATTTTGTATGTGCCTGAAATGTGTGAAGAAAATAGTCTTCACTTTTAATCATTATTTGTATATAACAATTTATTGAAAACCAAAATTCTTTACCTAGTTGTAAAGAAGGCTTTATAACTTACTGAAAAAATCTTATTTTTTCTCTTTCTCATATTGTAAATTTTTTACTTATATGAACGATGATAATGCTTCATGAAGCAGATGCATTCTATACATGATTTATATATTTTTTACAGTATATTCTTTTTAAAGTATTTAAGATAAGTCCTAATTTATGAAAGAACTAATGCATTTTTAATCTATTCAATACAGGACGGCAAGACGGCTCTAAGCATTGCACAACGTCTCGGCTACATTTCTGTAGTCGAGACACTGAAGATTGTGACAGAAACGACCATTACTACCACCACCACGACTGTCACTGAAGAGAAGTACAAGGTGGTTGTGCCAGAGACAATGCACGAGACATTTATGAGTGAATCAGAAGATGAAGGAGGTAGGTGTTTCATTGTAGATTAAGGATACAAGTTGGTATAATTTTTTTGTGTATTTCATTTCATCTTGGTCTGGAAGTATTGCAAAGAGATCTATTTTGGATTGTTTTCTTCTGTTGTTATTTTTGTACTCAGTTGCTCAAGTAAGGGTGGTGAATAGTGATCTTTGTTTTATTTTTGCCTTTTACATCAATATTCAGTGAGTTTTTGTATTTTATGTTGATGGTTTTATGGATTAGTTATTCTAGGTTTTAGCCTGATGTATTATCTTAGGTTTAGTGACTGAACTTTAATCTCAGCTTTTTTGATAGACATTATGTTGCAGTATATCCTGCAATTGCTAATCATTGTATCAGTAGGCGTGATCACTTGTGTACATATTTCACTTTTAACCTGTTGCCGACGGGGCTATTTTGGCTCCAAATGGTTGAAACATTGTGGTATTTCAAGCGTGTAAGCCTAACGCCCCGAGCTATTCACCCGCACTGGCCGCGGCCAAGTGCTACGCGCCCAATCACCCAGTACTCTGGCCAGGAGGATGGCCATGACAAAATATCTCGTCATAGTCGGCTGATCCTGCCACCATTTGACATGATATCTTGTCACCCGATGTTAACAGGTTAAATCTGAGACCTTCTTATCGAGCTGTTTTATTTGTATACTTTTACAGCCAAATAATGTCTCTTTTACATGATTTAGAAGAACATTGACTTTTCTATTATTTTTGTCTTTTGCTTAATTGCTGAAGCTGTTGTATAGCTAAGCTTGACGTTTGTATATATGGTAATCAACTGCTTCACTTTAGCGCAATGAAAGAAAATTATTTGCCTGAAAATTCACATATATTATAAGTCTTTGTCATTGCCTTTTTAACACATTTTGGTAGACGTTGTTATCTAAGAATTCCAGAATAGTTATGAAAACAAAGTCAAGTGAATGAGAATGGAACCTTGTCATGTGCTGGCATAGTATTTTTTAAAAGCTTTGCACTTACTGATATCAGTATGAAATAAGGTCATTAGGGAGAATGGATGGTTGTTTGTGGTTATGAATTTGTGATTAGAAGGTTGATCAGAGAAATGAGTGCAAACCATCATATTTGTATTGTTTTTTAAAGCATGGTCTAGAATGCGTTGAGGGATAGTTTTCATTGCTAGGTACAGTTTGAATAACCGACAAAGCCCCTATTTTCCTTGATTATTTGACAAGGTGTGTTTGATGGATCTTTAGTTAACAATCCCAGGATAATAGATAATTGGTATTATTTAGTTGGAATGTTATGAGTGCCTTCAATGTTTGGTTTCCTTTGTCCCTGACTTGATACTGAAGGAGTGTGATGTTATTTTTTAACACCTTATTGTTTGAACTGTTAATATCTTTTAGGATATGTTATTGTTTTCTTTTTATGTGTTTATTTAATACTTTTTTTATTACACAAACTGACTTCCATATTTTTTTAATGAATGACATATTGACTGGCACACAGGACGTCTGCTTATGTTACAAGTTACCTTTGCCAATAATTTAATGCTTTTTTAATGCACATCATTGCATTGATATGGCATGCAGCCCTTTTAAAGCAGCACGTATTTATATATTGCAATTTGTTTATATATATATATATATAAATATAAATATATATATATATTTATTATATTGATATATGTCTATAAGTATATTTATATTCATATATACATGTATATATGTATGAACATATGTGTGTATGTGTGTGTGTGTATATATATATATATATATATATATATATATATATATATATATATATATCATGGCACCGACTAGCTGAAGGTTATAATACTTTTCTTTAACTTTTTTCACTTTTTTGTAAATATTAGTGTTTTTGTTTGACAAAGACACATAATGTTACTGTTTCATTAGCTGTGTCATGGAAAATATACTTTTTATGATTCCCTTTTAACAGTATAGCCAGAATTGTGCAAAAAGGAAAATAACGTTGGCTTGATTTTTAAAAAACACTTTAGATTATTAAAAGACAGCTAACTATTTGTTATTCATACTAAAGAGAGTACTATATAGAAGGGAGGTCACTTTAGAAGTTTAGATCATAGGAGTAGGTAATACAGGGCTTGCAAACTTTATGAATCCACATAAGTAGATACTTACGTTGCATTTATTTCTGTTGAATAGCAGCCATACTATTTGATGCTTCATGATATACTTTGTAGGAATGTGAATGTGGAATTTACAAAAAAGTGTGTAAATAGTATATGTATTTTGATATTGCTAAACAATCATATATATAAATGGAAACCTTGTATATATACTTTGACTATTTATATATGTCATTTTGAAATTGTTTCATTAGATTGATAATTGAAGATTTAATGCTCATATTCTGGCCATTTGTTTATTCAACATTTGCGATCATATGCCTGTATGTTTTATATTTGTTTTTCTTTTTAGAATGGCCTTAATGCCCTGCACCTCGCTAGCAAAGAGGGACATGTTAGTGTTGTAACTGAACTGCTGCAACGAGGTGCAAATGTCGACGCAGCTACCAAGAAGGGCAACACAGCCCTCCACATCGCCTCCCTGGGTAAGTTTTCAGTGTTTACAGGCGCAATCAAATTTTATTTATTTTTTTTTTTCCATTATTAACATGAAACTTTGAAAATGAAAACATAAAATAATGTTTAAATTTACTTAAAATAATTCTGCGTATCTATGAATAATTGTTCTTCAGATCTGTTATATAAAAAGTTTCTAAGAAAATAATTTTTTTATCATATTACCCTGTTACTTTTAAAGTTGCTCATAGTACACAACCTTTGTTGATGTTGTTATTTGTTATTGTAATGTGTAGCTGTGGGCTGATACATTATTCCTGTACTTAGTATTGTATTTTTATTTGTCTGAGAAAACATAGTTTTATTACTTGGATGGTAATATTATTTAAGCAAAGATCCTGTGTAAATAATGCAAGTTGCATGGAGTTACTAACTGAAGATATTTAACCCCAAAGTAATATGAAATACATTTTTGCTAAAATAATTTCAGTTATGAAGAATTTATTGCAGTCCTAAGCATGATTAAGAAGTCAAGACTCAGAGACCCTGTTTGATAACTGACACTTTCCTGGTGCTTGCCTAAGTTTTACAATGTATGTTGCAGTCATTTTGGATTTGAACATGCACTTGATTTTTGCTGTTCAGATTTGGAAGAGCAGTATACCAATATTTATTAATCATATATGGCATATATAACCATCTGCAAAAAAGGCATTAATTAAAAAAAGACTTCAGCAAGCACTCCAAGACAGACATAGACCTAGGCGTGACAACACTGCAGAAAGCTGTTGCTGACTAACCCTTGTCCGTTGTGGGTGTTGTTTGTGTCCAGGTGACGACAATCTGGTCTCCTCCATGTTTGGTAAGCAGCAGCACGTCACGCTCCCGTTCTATGAAGGACAGTTACGCTACACCAGTAAGTCTTCATTATGAATGATAATATCAGGAATGTAGCTCCTCTATGCGCTATTTGGAAAATCCAGGAAAAATTCAGAACGTAAATAAGAAACTGTCAAATATTTATTGTTCATCAGTTATTTTATGTTGTTTTTTTTTTATGACACTAACGAAAAATCTGTAAGAATAACATGAAATTCTAGATTTAGGGTATATTAACAGTGCAGTTCTTGATTTTTCCTGCATTGATATCTTGTCAGTGCATGACAAGTTGTCCTTTTCCCTGTTAATGGTGGCTTATTGCATGGTTACAGAATCTCAGTTTATTAGTGTTGCTTATGCTACTGTATCAGCTCAGTATTCAGGGACAGAATTATGTGCTTTCATGATTCAGTGTTAGCATAGGGACAACTTGCCTCTCAGTAAAGGTTTATTCTTGCATGCCAAAAAGACAAAAATATTATTTCTAATATATGTACCAAGATCTCAAGACATCCTTGAATGGTATGGGAAAAGGTTTTCCCAATTACTGGAATGGAAACCCCTATGTAGTATTTGTCTCAGCTATATATTAGCAAGCTTCACATTTTTATATATTATGTTATTCTGGTCATGACTAAAGCTACTGCCTGTAATTGGGCAAATAATTCTGCAATGTCTCTTTGAATGTCCTATAACGTGTTTACAGCCATATGTAGTACACAAAGCATGGAGATCTGCTTGGAAGGTATAAAGGAAGGTTGATGTTTGCTGAGACAAAGTATGGTTATTTGATGTACATGAGTACCTGGAGGATTACTTAACAGATGGTAACAGTGATTACATATTAGATAAAACTTAACAGAGTTATATAAACCACATGTTTTCTTCTTTTTACATTATATTTTAATACCATTACTGTGAGATGAGGTGGTGGCTATTGTTTGCACTGGTGATAAGATCATTCAGATTACACTTATCAGGTTGGTGAGGTGGTTAATAGGTACTGAACCTAATGTAGGATTTGGTGATTTAGCATGGAAAACAGGTAATTTGTAGAGGGAAAGAGAAGGGACCTCCACTCACAGGTAAAGGCATACTTGGATTGGTAATACTAATACCCACCATGAATGATAAATATTATCATCTCTATTGTGAAAGTGTTAGGTAGATACTTAGATACTTATTCACATGTAGGGGAATTTTTTGCAGTTTGATGAACATATTTTTTATTGTGATCATTGAATTTCACATTTTCATTACATTTATATTCCCACCTTCATTACCATGTACATGGAAACAATTTTAAAAGAGGACATTATTTATATATACTATTGTGTATGCATGTGCATGAATTAATGAATATTATTTAAGAGTGTGTGTGTGTGTGTGTGTGTGTGTGTGTGTGTGTGTGTGTGTGTGTGTGTGTGTGTGTGTGTGTGTGTGTGTGTGTGTGTGTGTGTGTGTGTGCGCGCGTGTGCACGTGCGTGTGCGTGTGCATGTGCGTGTGTGTGTGTGTATGTTTTCTTGTGTATAATGTGTCTAAATGTGATGGTGGGTGTGATTCTCTGTTTGTCTATCTATCTATCTTTTTCTCTATCTTTAGTTTTTCTGTCTATATATCCATTAATCGTATTGTTGGTTTATTTGGCCTTTTTCAATAACAATCTAAAATTCATCCTGTGTAATTGTTTGACAAGGTAACTGAGACTGCATGTATGCATTGAACTACTCAGAGTCAGTAAGAACTCACATATTTTATGTAGACACTGATTCTTGAAATCTCATGGAGAGTTCCAGACAGCTGATAGAAATTTGAATGCCTGAGTAAAATGGTTAAGAAGTTCTGGGATAACTTGCAATCAAAGTTTGATGAAAAATGTGCATGTACTGTAACAGTAAGAAATTTTTGAAGTGCATTGGGTATTAGAATATGGCTTGCTTCTAAATTACATTGTTAAAGTAAAGTGAAGTGCAGTTGGTGTGTGTGTGTGTGTGTGTGTGTGTGTGTGTGTGTGTGTGTGTGTGTGTGTGTTTGTGTGTTTGTCTGTCTGTCTGTCTATCTGTCTGTATATATGTCTGTGTGTGTTTGTCTGTCTGTCTGTGTATGTATGTGTGTGTGTGTGTGTGTGTGTGTGTGTATGTATGTATGTATGTATGTATGTGTATATATATATAATATATGATATTATATGTATTTGTATCCACAATTTTCTTCTGTTTTTCCAGGAGGGACATACAGATATGTAGCCTCTTAATCGAGCACAATGCTCAAGCAGGAGCTTGTGCAAAGAATGGACTGACCCCATTGCATCTATGTGCACAAGAGGATCGTATCTCAATGTTGCCGCTATTTTGGTGAAGCATAGACCCAGGTAATAACTCCCTACCAAGACTAGACTAAATGTAGAGATATTTGAAAGCAAAATTTGAATGTAGGATTCTTACTCCAATTACATATTTCAAGTTGTCTTTTAATATGGTAATTATAAAATTTAAATTTCTTTTTTCAGATTGATCCATCAACAAAGGCTGGTTATACACCACTGCACGTTGCCTGTCACTTCGGGCAAATGAACATGGTGCGCTTCTTGCTACAGCATGGTGCCAAGGTTGAGTCATCGACACAACTTGGGTGAGTGATATTGCCTTTTTTTAATGTGTATTTTGAAAATGTAGCTAGAATTTAAAGAGCTCTGCTTTGGATGTAAGTGAACATGACTATTATTGAAAAAATCTACACTGGCTCAGCAGCTTTAATGATTTTGGTCTTGAATCTGGCAATCATAAGTTTGACTGCAGCTTAGCTAGCTGTAGTTCTATCATTACCCAATATTATTCACATAAACCAAAGCTGACTTACAGTGTTTGATGCTTCTATTTCAGGATTACTGATATTTTGCCCCCATATATATACTTTCTAAGAGACCACATGTGTATTATTTGGACTTATTTTTACTGTAAGCTTCACTATCAGAAACTCCATAACTCTGATACCATCTAGTCCCAAGCTTGCCAGACCAGTGGAATTCAACCTGTGTGTTTGTATAGAAATATGAGTAATATGAAAAATAGATAAGAGTTGATATTTGTTTCATGAAGCAAATTAATATATCAAAATTGCTTTTTATACAGTACTTGTGAGAGTGACAGGAAATACCTAGTTGTGAGATAAAAGCAAATATCTTGAGGGGTTAATGCAAAAGTCAAGACTTTCCTCAATAGCTCTTGAAAGAAAAGTGTAAAGAGTACCTGATATGATATCAGAGGAGATATGGTGGAGATAGTGACAAAGACCCAAGATATTGCTGATAAGATATGATTCCTATGTGTCACTAAACAGTCAGTCTCACGCAGAACCTAAACAACTGAACACAGTATTATTTGGAGATCTAGATCCAGTTTACTTGGCTTGTTCTTGTTCATATTAGATGATAGATGATATTATTTTCCCAAATCTTCAATAGGATTTTTTTGTATAAGGGTCTGAGTTTCCAAAACACATTGCACACCAAAAGAGCAAGCCAAAGCCACTGAATATTATTGATTATTTTTTGTTATTATTGATGATTTTGCAAACGTAAGTAAAAGTGGTGTTAGTGTGTATTTCGTGTCTGTATCATCTGTCAATTTTGTAAAATAGCCTTTTATCAGTCATATTTTCATATACACATAGATACTGTAGTTTTTAATTATTATATTTCTGTTGAGAATACCCAGTGCAAGAATAATAAGAGGTTATTTAGAAAAAGAATCTGGAGAGTGTGTTATTCACAACCAAAACTTTGTAGCTAGAGATGATTACTAAAATATTGTGATATGTTTCCCAACAGGTACACTCCTCTCCACCAAGCAGCTCAACAAGGCCACACTCAGATTGTCAACTTGCTCCTTGAAAACAAGGCTGAACTAACGCTGAAACAAAAGTTAGTTTTTTTTCTTGTGAAGATATGTGTTTGAATGAAAGCTTTCAAATATGTGGATGAATCTCACTTGTGTACCTACAAGTAAAATCCGGTAAATATTTGCAGTGGATTTGCATGTGCAATTACAGGTGCTTGGCTACATGGAAATGAGTGAGCATAAAAGATTTTGTATGTGCCTGAGAAATGTGTAGAGAAAATAGTCTTCACTTTTAATCATTATTTGTATATATTTCAATTTATTGAAAACCAAAATTCTTTACCTAGTTGTAAAGAAGGCTTTATAACTTACTGAAAAAATCTTATTTTTTCTCTTTCTCATATTGTAAATTTTTTACTTATATGAAAGATGATAATGCTTCATGAAGCAGATGCATTCTATACATGGTTTATATATTTTTTACAGTATATTCTTTTTAAAGTATTTAAGATAAGTCCTAATTTATGAAAGAACTAATGCATTTTTAATCCTGTTCAATACAAGTTGACAAGACGGCTCTAAGCATTGCACAACGTCTCGAGCTCATTTCTGTAGTCGAGACACTGGCATTGTGAGCAGAAACGACCATTACTACCACCACCCGCGACTGTCACTGAAGAGAAGTACAAGGTGGTTGTGCCAGAACCAATGCGCGAGACATTTATAAAGGTGAATAGAAGATGAAGGAGGTAGGTGTTTCATTGTAGATTAAGGATACAAGTTGGTATAATTTTTTTGTGTATTTCATTTCATCTTGGTCTGGAAGTATTGCAAAGAGATCTATTTTGGATTGTTTTCTTCTGTTGTTATTTTTGTACTCAGTTGCTCAAGTAAGGGTGGTGAATAGTGATCTTTGTTTTATTTTTGCCTTTTACATCAATATTCAGTGAGTTTTTGTATTTTATGTTGATGGTTTTATGGATTAGTTATTCTAGGTTTTAGCCTGATGTATTATCTTAGGTTTAGTGACTGAACTTTAATCTCAGCTTTTTTGATAGACATTATGTTGCAGTATATCCTGCAATTGCTAATCATTGTATCAGTAGGCGTGATCACTTGTGTACATATTTCACTTTTAACCTGTTGCCGACGGGGCTATTTTGGCTCCAAATGGTTGAAACATTGTGGTATTTCAAGCGTGTAAGCCCTAACGCCCGAGCTATTCTACCACGCGGCCCAAGTGCTACGCGCCCAATCACCCAGTACTCTGGCCAGGAGGATGGCCATGACAAAATATCGTCATGAGTCGGCTGATCCTGCCACCATTATTTATGATATCTTGTCACCCGATGTTAACAGGTTAAATCTGAGACCTTCTTATCGAGCTGTTTTATTTGTATGCTTTTGCAGCCAAATAATGTCTCTTTTACATGATTTAGAAGAACATTGACTTTTCTATTATTTTTGTCTTTTGCTTAATTGCTGAAGCTTCATTGTATAGCTAAGCTTGACGTTTGTATATATGGTAATCAACTGCTTCACTTTAGCGCAATGAAAGAAAATTATTTGCCTGAAAATTCACATATATTATAAGTCTTTGTCATTGCCTTTTTAACACATTTTGGTAGACGTTGTTATCTAAAATTCAGAATAGTTATGAAAACAAAGTCAAGTGGTGAGAATGGAACCTTGTCATGTGCTGGCATAGTATTTTTTAAAAGCTTTGCACTTACTGATATCAGTATGAAATAAGGTCATTAGGGAGAATGGATGGTTGTTTGTGGTTATGAATTTGTGATTAGAAGGTTGATCAGAGAAATGAGTGCAAACCATCATATTTGTATTGTTTTTTAAAGCATGGTCTAGAATGCGTTGAGGGATAGTTTTCATTGCTAGGTACAGTTTGAATAACCGACAAAGCCCCTATTTTCCTTGATTATTTGACAAGGTGTGTTTGATGGATCTTTAGTTAACAATCCCAGGATAATAGATAGTGGTATTATTTAGTTGGAATGTTATGAGTGCCTTCAATGTTTGGTTTCCTTTGTCCCTGACTTGATACTGAAGGAGTGTGATGTTATTTTTTAACACCTTATTGTTTGAACTGTTAATATCTTTTAGGATATGTTATTGTTTTCTTTTTATGTGTTTATTTAATACTTTTTTATTACACAAACTGACTTCCATATTTTTTTAATGAATGACATATTGACTGGCACACAGGACGTCTGCTTATGTTACAAGTTACCTTTGCCAATAATTTAATGCTTTTTTAATGCACATCATTGCATTGATATGGCATGCAGCCCTTTTAAAGCAGCACGTATTTATATATTGCAATTTGTTTATATATATATATATATAAATATAAATATATATATATATATATATATATATATATATATATATATATATATATATATATATATATATATATATACATATATATATATATGTATATGTATATGCAATTGTTTTTTTTTTTCTTTTCTTTTTAAAGTTTGCATGCAGAGTCAGTGCTTATTATTTTACTGCAAATATGATATGGGGATTTATATTGTTTTATTGCTCTTGCTTTTTTTTCTTAGTTTGTTTCCATCAATAAGCAGATTTATTCAGAATTCATTCTGTGTTAAGTAACTTGAGATGTGAAGTGTAATTTTAGCATGTCATTGCCTCTGTATGAATGATTTTTTTTTAAGTAGAAATTCTTGTTAAAGAAATAAAATTATATGCATGAGAGAGCAACAGTGCAGGGCATTCTCAAGAAGCATCGTCAGCCAGAAGGGTAAGGAGCAGCCATTACTCTAAAGAGACGTGACGAGTGACAGCATCGTGACAAAGTGTAGTTTAGATTTTGCTTATAATCCTGGTTTATCCTTCATTTCTTGAGTCCTTTTAGTGTTTGCACATATTGATCTTGATATTGGTTGCCCATAGGGGTATTTACTTTATAGTCTCATTATTTATTGACTTAGTAAAATATATATGCAAAAAGGGCTATGATGATTAGCACTGGGCACAGAATATAATCCATGTTGCTTATGTGACTGTAAGAGATTGTTCTATAGAGAAAGTGAACTTGATTTATATTAAATGATTTGCATGGTTATACCCTAGAGCCCAACTGAATACATTTGCATTAAGTTGAATCTAATTTACTTAAAAACGAAGAAAGGATATCAGGATCTAGGTTGCTCTTTTCCAGTAACCTTGCATGTGATGAATATCCAAAGGAAAATAATTCACAATGAAAATGAAAGACAATGAAGTGTGTTGATAAAAATTTCCATCCAGAATTAACCTTTAATGAATTTACCAGACTTTACTTCTTTTTTTTCATTTTTTTATCCTGTTAGTTGCCCATTATTAACATGAAACTTTGAAAATGAAAACATAACACAGTTTAAATTTACTTAAAATAATTCTGCGTATCTATGAATAATTGTTCTTCAGATCTGTTATATAAAAAGTTTCTAAGAAAATAATTTTTTTATCATATTACCCTGTTACTTTTAAAGTTGCTCATAGTACACAACCTTTGTTGATGTTGTTATTTGTTATTGTAATGTGTAGCTGTGGGCTGATACATTATTCCTGTACTTAGTATTGTATTTTTATTTGTCTGAGAAAACATAGTTTTATTACTTGGATGGTAATATTATTTAAGCAAAGATCCTGTGTAAATAATGCAAGTTGCATGGAGTTACTAACTGAAGATATTTAACCCCAAAGTAATATGAAATACATTTTTGCTAAAATAATTTCAGTTATGAAGAATTTATTGCAGTCCTAAGCATGATTAAGAAGTCAAGACTCAGAGACCCTGTTTGATAACTGACACTTTCCTGGTGCTTGCCTAAGTTTTACAATGTATGTTGCAGTCATTTTGGATTTGAACATGCACTTGATTTTTGCTGTTCAGATTTGGAAGAGCAGTATACCAATATTTATTAATCATATATGGCATATATAACCATCTGCAAAAAAGGCATTAATTAAAAAAAGACTTCAGCAAGCACTCCAAGACAGACATAGACCTAGGCGTGACAACACTGCAGAAAGCTGTTGCTGACTAACCCTTGTCCGTTGTGGGTGTTGTTTGTGTCCAGGTGACGACAATCTGGTCTCCTCCATGTTTGGTAAGCAGCAGCACGTCACGCTCCCGTTCTATGAAGGACAGTTACGCTACACCAGTAAGTCTTCATTATGAATGATAATATCAGGAATGTAGCTCCTCTATGCGCTATTTGGAAAATCCAGGAAAAATTCAGAACGTAAATAAGAAACTGTCAAATATTTATTGTTCATCAGTTATTTTATGTTGTTTTTTTTTTATGACACTAACGAAAAATCTGTAAGAATAACATGAAATTCTAGATTTAGGGTATATTAACAGTGCAGTTCTTGATTTTTCCTGCATTGATATCTTGTCAGTGCATGACAAGTTGTCCTTTTCCCTGTTAATGGTGGCTTATTGCATGGTTACAGAATCTCAGTTTATTAGTGTTGCTTATGCTACTGTATCAGCTCAGTATTCAGGGACAGAATTATGTGCTTTCATGATTCAGTGTTAGCATAGGGACAACTTGCCTCTCAGTAAAGGTTTATTCTTGCATGCCA
>BOPN01000211.1:205000-207500 GCA_017312705.2 Penaeus japonicus
TCTAAAAAAATGTTGTTGTTTTTTCTCTCTCTTTATAACATTAAGTTTATTACACTATAATATATTCCATTAGTAGATATATTCTACAAATTTTCTATGTTGAAAAGCTCTCAGATGTTCTTTTGTAGTCTCTGATTAGAAACAATATTATATATTTCTTAATTTAACAATGTTTTATTCTGCAGGTAGAGTAAATATTTGATGCTTTAAATGAATGTGTTCCTATGTAGTTTTTTATTTCAGGTAAAGCTGGCTTTTAGTAGAATAATGGAAATGTATGGTCACTGATAGGCTAATTGCTCATTAGTATCTTGCTCCCACTGGTTTATTTATTTATATTCAAAGAATAAAGTCAAAATTTTGTAGCAAGTGCTGAATGAGCTACTAACCATTTTGGAAAGTGCATAGTAAATAGTTATTTAATAGGATAATTGATGCTTTTACTGAAAGTCTGTGATTATGTCTGGCATTGGTAGGCCGGAGTCTCTCAACACCACCCTCAACACTACCATTGACTCTGCCATGATCGAGTCACAGATCATCCCAACTCAGGTAGCAAATCAGTTATCTGCCCAGGTGAACCAGACTCAGGTGCAGCAGACTGTAGGTCAAAGTGCCAAGGGTCAGGTCCCTGCAGACCAAGATTCAGTACCTGAGAAGGCTGCAGAGATTCTCAGTGGGTGGGAAGGGTATGTCCTGCAGATGTTGTGTGACTCCAGGAAAGAGCTCTGTGTAGAGAAGAGGAGTATAAAAGTGTGATTTTTTTCTTTTAACAGATAGTTAGATTCATTACCTAATTTTGCAATTGACTAAAAGGAACTAATTTTTACAACAGTTGTTTATTTATTCCCTTTTTAGTTGCCAACTGATTCTCCTTCATTTATGATGATCTTGAGTTAAATCCAAGCTAATATTTTACTGAAATTATTGAAAATGTTGACATATTTTGCTTTTAGAAAAGTATTTTAAGAGTCAGGTTTTGCTGCTCAATATAAGTTCAACTCCATCACCATGATATAGGAGGACTGGAATGGCAAAAATGATTTCAAAATACACTAATATATAAAATATAATCACATAAAACTGCAAGTTTAGGTACATGATTATTAGGTGTTTGCTTAATTTTAGGTCAGAGAGATTTATTATTAGAAAGAAAAGACTGATATTAATGAGCTCTCCTGGAGGAAACATACACTTTGATAGAGTGACATTGATGTGTGCGTGTGGTTTGGACCATCCCCTCATTCCCTGGCCGAGCTCAGAGTTATATCCTTTAACTCTGATTGAGAGTTTTATTTTAGGAATTTATCATACCCTGATGACAGAATTGCTAATACTTCATACTTATATGGCTGAATTTGCAAGTAGTTTACAAAAGCTTTAAGGGGTCTCATCTTTGATGCTTTTATTGATTTACTCTTTAAATTTTCCATTTATGATTCACAGACAATTTTTTTCTCCTTTTTCAAGTGAATACTGCTTGTGAAATCAGCTTTTTTTGCTAACCAAAGTCTCATGAGTTGTTTGGTGATACGAACAATTACATTTTTTGGTATAATACAATACGTATGTCATAATTTCTGCTCTTCTTACATCCTGTCTCTGTCTTATATGAAATCAATTATTATAGAACTTTAAAGTCCATATTGTTATAGACAGTTACTGAGTTATATCAAGGAATGAATTAAAGAGAACTAATATATGGTGATAGGATGATAACATTTGTACAGTCAACAGGTTCATGAGACTTATTTTTTTATACTGACGTGGTGTTAATGATTAGTCATATTCTGCAGGCAACAACTGAATGCAGAGTCTAGCTCTAACTCATGTCTTTGTTTTGTGTGCGTGTCTTGTCTTGTACTATCTGTCCATTTATATTTGTTACCAATAACTGTGCCAACACGAAAGATATAGGGAGTCTGAATCTCCTTTGAGGTGATTTATTTTTTCCTCATCCGGCTTTTTTATCCTAGAAAAGTGCTGTTTGGGAGGTCAAATTTGTTGTTCTCTTTTTATAAATATTCACCTCTTTCCTATTGGGTGGCCCAGCTACAAGAGCTTTCAGAGTCTGGGGAGTGGAAATCGCTCTTCAGTGTACTCGTTTCTCACCAGCGACTCTGAAAATCCGGAGAATGGTTGGCCTTATGTACGAAGGTAAAGGGTTGGGAAAAAGGATTACTTAAATTTCTCAGTGCTTTCTACTGTGGGAGGAGCTATGTTGCTGGATCTTAACTTGTCTGGGATATAAATGTGGTGCCACCTGGAAACTTGGTTATTGTTTAGTTTATTGGGTCGGTGATAACTAACATTTATTGTTTCAAAGCTGTGCTGAATCTTCTCTTTTACTTATTGTCTCAGGCTTCGCTTAGGGATATTTCATCCAAGTTATGTGTGTGGAGAAATTATATGTTGAGCTTTCTGTATTTTCTGATTTTGTTTTAATATTTACATTTATTAATCACTCCCAAGTAATCAATAATAAAAGAAAGAACTATTC
>BOPN01000211.1:212500-217500 GCA_017312705.2 Penaeus japonicus
CCGCTATCTGAAGAAGGACAAACTCGTTCACGCACCACCACTCATGGAGGGAGAAGCACTTGGTTCCAGAATCCTTGAAATGGGTCCTGCAGGTGCCAAATTCTTGGGGTAAGTTGGCTATTTAAGATTTGGAGTTTAATTATTTACTTTTTATTTATTTTCATTTTTTTCATGACAGTTTGTAACATGGACTCTCCCTCTATGTCTCTGTCTCTCATTATATCCCATTATAAACAGATGTAAATGCACTGTAAGTATGATCTAATTTCCATCTCGTTTCTACAGCCCTGTTATTATCGAGGTTCCACACTTTGCTTCCCTACGTGGCAAGGAGCGTGAGATTGTGATCCTTCGCTCAGACAATGGAGAGACCTGGCGTGAGCATACACTAGAGGCCACTGAGGAAGCTGTGCAGGAGGTCCTGAACGAGAGCTTTGATGGTGAAGGTTAGTGATTTTAAACCTTCTTGATTTTTAGATAATTTTTGGAAGATAGAATGTCCCATAAAAGTCATGACAGAAATATCTGTAGGTTCTGTTATGAAGAATTCAGAAAAAAGAAATGAGGCCAGGCAAATTTAAGATTACTGTGTGGCAATATTTATTTTGCTCTGTAACTATTATGATATATTGTTTATTGTTAAGTTATAATCTTTGTAGTAAAGTAGTTTGGACAGTCATTCTCAAATATAATTTGACAGAATTGAAGCAGCTTGAAGACCTCAACACCAACCGCATCACACGCATCCTCACAACTGACTTCCCACAGTACTTCGCAATTGTCACACGCATCCGACAAGAGGTCTGTAGTTATCTGTTATTTCAGTGTCAGCTATTGATTAGTGTAGTATGAGTGTTTATTTTGATTTCTCATAGGATTCTAGAAGCAGGGGTTGTTAACAGTAATTTGATGAATATCATATATCCAGTAAATGGCAATTTTTATTGAAGTATAATATTTCTGTGATGTAAAAGTTACTGCTCACTTTCTCATCTTTGGTGTTTTGTTTTACTTTTTCCAGGTCCATGCCATCGGACCTGAGGGAGGAATGGTGTCATCAACAGTTGTACCACAGGTCCAGGCTGTGTTCCCCCAGGGAGCCCTCACCAAGAAGATCAAAGTGGGACTCCAGGTAAACCTCTTCAAGCCACGCAAAAACCACACTGGACCTATGAAAAAGATTAGCGTGAATAACATCCCAAAGAAGAAGCGATTTAGTCTTATCTGGTGAAGTAGTAGCTGTTGAAAGAGATTGAGGAAGATCAGGGAAATGCTTAAAATATCTTTTCATTCTTCTATTTTTTTTTTATGATTCAGTACTTTACAACAACAGAATGAGGAAGGTATTAGATTATTTCCTTTCTAGGTAAATAATAGGCAAATGAAAAACAAATCTACCAATCTTTAATAGTAGAAGAGAAATAAGTCTAGTAAAAAAAGAGGATACTTGTAAGTTTTAGAAGTGATACAAAATCATTTGCCAAATTCAAAGCTTTTCTCAGAATCCATTTTTGAGTAAGATTTCAAAGGATGGGCTGGGTCTTCAAAACTAATTTAAACAGACAGGCTTTATCAATAATAGAAAAGAGTTAATTGATAGATTAGATGATAATAGAAAAGAGATTTATACATCATAAGTTCACATGCACATGTGCACACGCACATACACACACAGAAACACATGCATACATTAAGAGCAAACAGACATGCATAATCAGACAATTGAACAAATATGATCCCTACACATTATTTGGTTTATGTTTATGGGAATGTAATTTATCAATTTTTTTCCTTTTTTGTTTGTTTTTGTTTTTGTTTTTCCCCCTCTTTTTTTTTCTTTATTTATTTTCTGTTATTTGTTCCAAGTGAAAGAACTAGTCTTGAAGTTTAAATTTATTTACAGTATTTAACTTTTATTCTAATTTTGACGTTATCTTTCTACATGTGTAAACTATTTTTCTGTAGCTCATATGTTTTACAAAAAATACTTTAAATATTCAAAAGATTTTTAAAACTTTAGTGCCTGCTGTGAAAATTGGAGTCATCGTCAAACATCACGTAATGTACATTCCTACAGTTGAGTCCAATGTGGGGCACAAGTTCAATTCTGCATGAAGGTGATTGTGTTGGATCACTGTCTTTGTTTGAAGAACACTGCTATTTTTTCTGTTTTGTTTCTACATGCATGTTAGAGGATTTGCATGGGTATTAATTTTGTAATATTGCTTTTTTATGCCTTTTATCCCCCTTTCTACATTTTTCTTTTGATTTCCCCCCCCCCCCCATTTTTTTTCAAGAGTTTGGGTTTAGAAAAATGGAAACAAACACTAGTCATTTCTAGTCAAAGAATTAGTTTATTGGACACACAGATTTGCTTTAGGATAAAGAAGATTTTAGGTGGCAACTTACACAAGGAACTTCTCATTAACGAAGGTAAACAAACTACTATGATCAAAGGAATAATGACACAGGTAATGTATAGGGAAGAACTCATGACTGATGTGAGCCTAGTAAGTCTGTCAAGATTATGCACGGCCATTGATTAGAATAAGTAGTGCCTAGACTATGAGAGCTAAATGATAGACATAGGATTATTTCTTGCTGGTCAATTCACCATACTATAGAGGCTGTAGTAAAAAAACAAGCAATCCATTTGCTTCTCTTTTAAAAAACAGATCAGCAGAAGATCACAGTCAAGATACAAATTCTTCACTACTGTGTCATTTTCACTGATTTTGTCAGTTTTAAGGGGACTGAAGCTCAGAATCGTCACAGAAATATTCTTTCTGCAGACATATAGAAGAATGAAACACACATTACTCTGCAATCAATATTTTATAAAATTGCCATCCCTTTATACTTGGTTGAATAATATTCTGTAATAGACAAACAACCATCAAAATGCCCTACTTCATACAAATAATTTCCTTTTTTAAGACATTCTAAAAGATTAACCAGAAGTTCCCTCTCACTTGAATGTAAGGCAGAGAATACATAATGAATATTCCCTTTGTAATCTGTGGGACCAATTTTGTGCAGTTGCAAAGCTTCTGAGTGTCATGAGATTCTAGTTAGAATATCATGCAGATACAAAGTTCAAAAAAGCACTTTTGTACATATATGCACATGCACATGCATATGTACACAACCACTCAGATATGCCAGTAAATTTCATCCATTTATTGTGATTAACTTTTTCAATCGCCAAATGTTCTTTGTCTTTTTTAACCTTGTGAGTAGAGTACTTAATGGTGATTGATAAAACAGTACTAAGACCTCTATAGTTTGGAGAAAAGGCTTCTAATCGCTTTCATTCCTTCTATGGAGCAGAAAGAATGTAAGGAATAATGTTTTATATCTTGAAAAGACATTAAGTTTTCTATCCTAGCTGGATAATTCATTCAAATATTAATTTTCTCCAGCTTTCATAGCATTTATATAGTGATTACCTCAAAAGATTAGTCCTCAGTTACTGAACATCAGTTAATTTGTATTGGACATATTCTAACCCATTGCTTAATGGTAGTATAATAGCCCAAGGGAGTGAATTAGGTAGCAACCAATTCTGAGCGGATAACTATTTCTGACAAATTCATTAGATATTCATGATTGCAGAAATTATTCTGATCCATACCATAGGGATCCCAAATGCTATGAGACCAGTGACTTCAGGCCATAGAATCAGCTTCAGTAAGGCTCACTGTCCTAGCTATGGATGTAAAGTTCAGCCTTATTGTAATAGCCTAAGGTCAGAGCCACTGGTGGTGTCACTTATATATATATATATATTGCCTTTTAAAGAGGATTATTTTTATATGTAGACATGACACCTATGCCATATACTGTAGAGGTTTTAATGTGTTTAGAGACAAAATGTGATTATCAAAAGAGTGTAATGTGTACATTTTGCTTATTCACGAAACAAAATTGCTAGATGGTTATATACGTAAGATAGCCTATGATATATGATATTAGGATATGATGATGTATCTTATTGTAGTGTAAAACTTAGTTACCATTTAATTCAAATGTTTAATTGATAGTGATCGTATCTCATGATATTTATTTATCTAATGTTCTAAGCATAGTGAATCTCAAAAAAGAAATTATGATAGAAATATTGCTCAAGAGCAAAGTTGCTTAGGTCACCAGCATTTTCTCTACACCATTACAGAATGATTAGTAAAGCAGGTCTGTAGACAGTAATAAGATGATAAAACTCAAATATTAGGAACATGAACGGAAAGTTTTGTAATTATTTAGCTGTGTCAGTGGAAGACTATTATTACTGTCTGCAGGACTAACACCTCTTTAGTTTAGAAGCCAACATCTTGTTATCCTCATTTCTTCTAACAGCACATGCCAGTGAATGGATTACACCAGCCCATTGTTTCATTTAAGGCTTGTTTTAGTCATAGCCTGATTTCTTCATATATCAAGTCATTATTGAAACACAGTTACCTAGATGTCTCATTTCCTGGTTGACTTGAATACCATGATCAGGGATGGTCATTGATTCTTATTTGTATTTACTATGTCAAATTTTTTGATTAGTGCCAAGGCATCAGGTAAATCAGGCTGGAGTGTCCACTGCACTGATGCAGGTAAGAAAGATACTCACAGCTAATTACAAATCATGTACAGCGCACATGTAGTTTCTTGTGCAATGCTAGGAACTTCCAATGTGAATTGTGGTGCTGTATGTGAACATGTAACTCTCTGTGTGTCAGTTTTCCAGTCACTTGAGAGCATGGTGTGAAAGCAATGAATACTAAGACAGTGAATACATATGTAATTTAGTTTTCACTTTGCACTTACTAACTTGTACTAGGTTATTTCCCTGTGCTCTTAGGGACACTAGAATGCTAACTGGTGACTCGATGAGGACTGTATGCAGTTTACCCAAATCTGCCGAGTCATTGTCGAAAACAGGAGTAACATTGGCTATGATCAACTTATTAACATGGCTTGGCTAACTATTGGCTTGCTACTAACTGCAG
>BOPN01000211.1:230000-232500 GCA_017312705.2 Penaeus japonicus
AGTGACCTTTTGACTAGTGATTTAATGTAGTGTTGTTTCATGGCTTTCTACTTGATTCTTCCACAGTACATTTTTATTGCTTCTGATTTTATGTTTACAAAAAGGAAAAAGGAAAAAAAAATTGTTCCTGACAGTCAGCATGGGAACATTAAAGTCTGTTCAGAAAATGAGTTCAATATAAATGGATATTTGATGGAGTTTACTCTTGTATTCTCTCTTGGCATTTCTGTATTTATTGCAAATACTCTGACCATGAGGACAGTGCCATCATGTACACATTCAAGTGAGAAATTGTTTTCTGAACAGAAACACTGCTATTAACTTAGTTATATAAAGTGAGCATCACAATAACATACCTGATATTTAAAAAAAGGATATGAAGTTAATTCACTGGCAACCCAACTGAGGCTAATTATGAGGAAATTTAACACTGTTGTAACTGCAAATCTCAAGATGACTCTGAAGGTAAGGGCAAGGCAGGCCATCATAACACTACCTGTTCACTGGAATCTTTTGGCCAACCAACTTCTATTTAAGCTTGTTAGATGCTATTGTTCTGAACTTTCAAAAGTCTTTCACTGAATTCATAAATTTAAAGCCTGTAGTGAAGCCCAAAACACTAAAATATGGTAGCACTGTAGTTGAAACATATTTTATTGATGAATTAAATTATTATTATTTATTATTATTATTGTTGTTATTATTATTATTATTATTATTATTATTTATTATTATATTTTTTTTTACTTGTCAATTCTGGCATTTTGTATTGGTGAATTATGAAGAGATGGGGCTTTTCTTTGTGTTGTGTGAGAGATTCCTGTGTGCTGGTGTTGAGTGTATGATCTGCCTGGGAGGCCCCCCACCACCTCAGTGACAACACGGAAAGACCAACTCTGCTCTCCCACTGTTTGTTATGCTTGGACGCTTCAACTTGTCAGTTTTGTTGAGGCAGTTTTATTGTTTTTGTCTCTGTACTGCATTGTTTTCCCCTTCATTCTCTCTGACTTGTACATGATGTGTGAGACTGACCGTGACAAAGCTGACACTGGCTGAGCGCAGCTGGCTGGGGGTGGCCAGTTCATTCCTGTACGTCTGGGACTACGAAGGTTTGATGACAAACCTATCAGGAAAAAGAATTCTCAGCAAGTAGACCTGATCATAGCATCAGTATCTTCAGTATTTGAATATACTGAACTTTCTCTCAAAATTTCAGTGTTTGATATTCTTCAGATGGTGTTTTTTATATAGTCCCAAGAATTTTTGGTCTAGTGTCAGATACAAGGGAATTTTGAGTTTGGTAGAGGACAGGGATAGTCCCTAGTGCTACAATCTTGTATGTTCATGTGTCCCTAGGGGGTATGAAACCCTTTCTGTAGTTGGTTGGAATCCCCTAATTTTTTCTAGGGAAGAAAGGTTACAATAAACAGTGTAGTGTTCACATAGCAATTTATTATAATAGATTAGTGCTTGTGGAAGTATGAGCCATGTATTTTCCTCATTCCGTGTAGAAACACATTCATAGATGATCCCCAGTTTCTGCATCTATTAGTTGGAATTAATGTTTTGATACTTCATGTAACAAGTCATCTTCACTAATCAACCTTTACCGTACCTGAGCCCATTGACCCAAAGTCCCTAAGCTCTGTATGATAGAGATCAGTATCAAGTATTCCAGTTACAGGCATACCCTCTAGACAATGTTTCAAAAGATGTCGTATACTTATTTCTTTTCCTGATGTTCCCTTGGCTATTAATCTGAGTTTAACATAAGATATTTAACTAAACCTTAATTGGATCCGTTACCCCAAACCTTTCTCACATACTAACCAAGAAACACTTCTACTCTTGTTATGCTGCACATGTGGGCGCCTACTGTAGGGGTGTTTCGGAAAAGATCTTTGAAAGGTAAAAATTCAACTCCAAACGAAAAGGAATGGGCATCTGGGTGGAATCTTTTAGTTCTCTTTTTTAATGCTCATACTGTTTTGTTTTTTCTGCAATAACCCCCCTAACTGTGGTCGTTGTAACCCCTTTTGAGTACTGTATATATGGACATTTTCATATGAATTCTTGTACCTTGCACACAAACAACTGTGGTCTCTTTCTGTTTTCCAATTAAAGGTCCTGTTTGATTTGGCTGGTGAAAATATCCATACATTACAGACAGCACTCAAGTTTTTAATGTTGTGCCTTGCAGTTTTAAGCAGTTTAAAAAGGAGTGGAATGCCCCCAAATCATTAACTACTTATACTATTACAACTGTTAATACTACTACTATCACTATAACTATTACTTCTACTTCTCCCACTACCACTACTTCAACAGTACCACAGTCAGAGATACCTCTAAGGCTGTTGCTGCTACTACTTCTACTATTACTACTACTACTACTATTGTTACTATTTCTATTACTACTACTGCAAACTTCTCAGACATTCTGTAGCTTATGTGGTTCCCTTATAAGATGGGAGTCCCACGAAAGGCCTTGAATTTTTCC
>BOPN01000211.1:237500-245000 GCA_017312705.2 Penaeus japonicus
AAATTTTTCCTTTGTAGTTACCTCTTTGATGTTATCCTCAGTTTTCATACAGATTATGTTTCCTTTGTTTGTATAGTCCTTATGTATATCAGATTTAAATGTAATGTCCAAGGTGGATAACATCTCCCAGCCAATTAAAAAGGCCAAAGGCCTTTGTGGCAGACAAAACTATGCATAAATGGAGAATATTCTTTCTGATTTCATCTATAAATTTCTTCATATTACTTTTGTGTTTAAGTATACTTGGAAGAGATGTAAGAAAAAAGATGTGTTAGGTGTAAGACGGATGAGAATTACATTTATAATTTGCCCCTATATGTTTGTCAGCATTTGATTAGATAGACTAAGTCATGTAGTATAGAATTGTCCAGTAACAATACTGTAATATCCATTAAAATGTTTTTGCAGTAAAACATTGTGAAATAAGACTTCAACATTGATGAACTAACACAGTAATGTAATAGAGTATAAGATGTCTCTAAAGAAAAATAAAGGTAAAAAGAATACATATATATATGAATGATAACCTAACAGGAGAGTGCCAGAAAAGTGCCATGTGAATCTTATTAATGTGAGCAGGTTTATGTATCATAGTTTTGTCTAGCATGGAGGTGTGGTTTGTTTATTTTTCCTTGCTAATGGGAAAGGGAGGCAATTTGGGAACACACCAGTGATCAACATTTTACCAAATAAGAAAGAATCTAAATTTCAATGATTATCTTTCTAACTTTCCAAATTGATTTGGTGACTAAAAGAGATTGGTGAGAAAATATTATAAACAATTGCCTTCTAGTTCAATCTGAAAAGCAGTGTGTTGAATCTGCTCCATGTGAGGAATCTTCGTAAATTTCACTTTCATGGTATTTTTGTTTTTTAATAAAGATATCTCTTCAATATACAGTATGACTACGTACAATAGAGTAGTATATCACATATGTGACTAGGACATATTAGTACCAAAAGTAGAACCTTATTCCTCCCTTAATCCATTATCACTCCTTTGTATTGTCAGTTTTTCCTACGTCTTTTTGAAAGTGTTTAAAATCACACTTTTTTCACTATTTTCTTCTTTTTTTTCTCTTTTTTTCTACTTTTTTCTTTTAGTTGGATTCTCATCTATTTTTCTGTTAGAATGAGTAATATTGATGGCATGTGTATACTATATTCACAGAGGAGTCATGTTAGAGTAGTGCTTGTTTCACATTTTTAGTTGTAGAAATATATATATTATACGGTATATATATTTATATATATATATATATATATACATATATATGTATAGTTTTTCATTCCTTTACATTAAGCTTTTAAAATTCTACATGAGATAGTGACCATAGTGATAAGATGTTGGAGCTAGAAGTATTAATTGTTTTGAATATTGGTTATCATTATTATTACAGTTATTATCAATGTTATTTTTTATTGTGATAATTATTTTTTGTCATTATTATTTTTTTTTTTTTTTTTTTTTTTATGACTGTAAACTGCATTGTTGTCTTTATTACTGATAATGTAATTGTTATTAGTATTGATTCAATGTTTTTGTTTTCCTTATTATTATCACTTTTTTTCAGTGTAATTAATGTTACTGTAATTTTCAGTGTAATGTTACTGTTATTTTCATTTTTATTAATTTGTCACTGTTATCATGATTTTCATTATTTTATTATGTTACTAGCATTGTAATAGATGTTTGGACTGATAATTTTAAATCTTTTATTATTGTAATTATTACTATTACTATGATCATTATGGCTATAGAATAATAATTATTAGTCGTTTTAGATGTTTAATACCTTTTGTGCTATACATCATTATTGTAGATAGTCTGTTTTTCTTAGACTGATATGAAAGCAAGATTTGTTTCCTCGTTTTGAATTCATCTCCTTAATGATGAAATAGTTTTACACTATTTAACTTTTGCCTAAGATATTTTAGTCAGAGTTAGTTCATAGTAAAAACGTATAAAGATATAAGTAATTTGGATATCAATTTCTCTCTAGACTGGTTGAATTTTAGACATTAGGTTGTCTTAATCACAAACCAAAAAAAGGATATTTGTAAAAGTTCTGCACCAGAGTTCAAGGTCACTAACAAGAGGCATTTACAGGCGGAACAACCCGCGCTCAGTGGGAGGACGTGACGGGCTCAACACCTCTCACTTTTGTCAACGATTGCGTCAGCTTCACTACCACTGTCTCCGCCCGCTTTTGGCTCATGGATTGTAGTAACATACCGGAGGCCACCAAAATGGCCACTGAACTATACCGGGAGGCCATTCATGTACCATTTATGGCTAAGTTTGTAGTCTTCAGCAAGAGACATCAGCTGGAGGAGGCAAGAGTGCGGGTGTTCTGTATGACAGACGATCGTGAGGACAAGACCCTAGAGCAGCAAGAGCTCTTTGTTGAGGTAAGTTGGAAGAAGTGGTTTTAGCAAAAAATTCAATCTTATTTTATGAGTGAGGAATGAGTTGATTGTGTGTATATATATATCTATATATATATATATATATATATATATATATATATATATATGTATATATATATATATATATATATATATATATATATATAAATATATATATACATATATATATATATATATATATATATATATATATATGTATGTATATATATATATATATATATATATATATATATATATATATATATATATATATATATACATATATATATATATATATATATATATATATATGTATGTATATATATATATATATATATATATATATATATATATTATATATATATATATATATATATATATATATATATATATATATATATATATATATATATATATATATATATATATATATATATATATATATATATATATGTATATTTATATACATATATATATATATATATATATGTATATATATATATATATATATATATATATATATATATATATATATATATATATATATATATATACATATATATGTATATATATATATATATATATATATATATATATATATATATATATATATATATATATATATATATATATATTTATATACATATATATATATATGTATATATATATATATATATATATATATATATATATATATATATATATATATATATATATATATATATATATGTATATATATATATATATATATATATATATATATATATATATATATATATATATATAAGGTGACTCATATGTGTGAATGTGGGTGTGTTTTTAATTCTGTAAACATGTATGGTTGTTCACATGAGTGTCACAATTATATGTATATACATATATATATATATATATACATATATACAGACACACATTGATACATTTTGATTTGCTGTTTAGCTCTTTATTTCTTTATTTCATTGATTAGAAGGACATGTATTTCATCCTAAGCCTTCGTAAATTTATAAAATTTTAGATATAGATTTTAGATACCTACTACTCTTAAAGATTGTTGATTAGTCTTCTCCTCTTTTTAAATTTCCATCTGTCATAGCTTCTAAAAAAGTTATAATTTTTTTCTCTAATATATGTATAATTTATGTCAGGTTGCTAAATCACGGGATGTAGAAGTGTTGGAGGGTAAGCCTCAGTACCTTGAATTCGCTGGCAACTTAGTTCCAGTCACTAAATCAGGGGACCAGCTTGCATTCAACTTCTACGCTTTCCGCGAAAACCGCCTTCCATTTACCGTGCGTGTGAAGGATCAACATGCAGATCCCATCGGAAGGGTGGCCTTCATGCGACAGCCCAAGGTAGGCGTGTAGTGTAATTACATGGTCGAAGATGTATGGTGGTATGTAACATATTATTCTTGGAAAGTAATGATGTGTAAGTTGTATATAATATATACAAGAGCATAATTCATTTATGATTGATATATGTAATTAAGAAAAAAAGGAGCAAGATTATTTTGCTTATGCTTGTGTATGTGTGTGTGTGTGTGTGTGTGTGTTTGTTTGTTTGTCTGTTTGTGAGTTTGTGAGTATTTGTATGGACATGCACAATGTCTGTGTATGTGTGCATGGTTACACTTTTATATGTGATATATGGATGTATTTCTGTAGTTGAATAAATGTTTGAAGACAGACATAACAACTTTATACTAATTTCATATATGCTTAATGCATAGTTACACACACATACACACACACACACTTACTAGGTATGATAGTGTTGAAATATGTATGTTCATGAAATATGTAGATTTCAAGTGTGAGTATATAAGTTACTAATTACAAAAGTACTGGCTTGCTCTAAAACATGGTGCCCTGCTCTCCCTTTGGTCTTCCAGGATGGGCGCTGGAAGAAGGCCTCGCTAATGAGCTTGCTAAAACCCCCTGTGTTTCAGGTTGGGCGTGGTGACCCCCCTCAGACCCCCATCTGTAACCTGAATATTGCCCTGCCTGACAACATCCAGCCTGAGCCTGCGCCCTCAGAACCTGACCTCCTCGCCCTGGAGAAGAAATACTCCTTCCTCTCCATTAGTGAGTAGCTACTGTCTCTGTCTAAAGATCCTTAATCCTTTACCCTTTACCTGTATATTGTGGATGCTTCTTTTTGTTTGCTCTCTGACAGGTACAGAATTTGTGAAGGAACAATAGTTTTCTCTCATTCTCTTTAGATCATTTATTGGGTGATTGATAGAATTGTAATGGGAATCTGTAAGATGTGTTTTTGATATGAAATTTTCCATAATTTCTATTTTAGGCAATTCATCCTGAGATGATATGTTAGATTCTGTCCCTGCATAGTGAATTATTTACAATTTCATATGTAAAGTGTCTAAAACGATTATTTCTAACTAACTCTCCATCAAAGGGGAATGGCTCACCTTTTGACAACCATTTTTTGAATGGCCACAGCATGATTTTTTCTGTCTGTGGACTGTTACAACTTTACCCGTCCTTACGCACTGCCACATAATCCTAGTCAGTCCTGTTAATTTTGCTCTTGGATTGTTATATTATGTATCCCAGATTTTATTTCGCTCAAGATTTTATGTGATTTAACCTTTCACGGCAATAATTTAGTAACATATGTTACCGTTGTCTCATGTCTGTAGTTTATTAATCAAAATAATAGCTAATCTTGGCCTAACTGCCTTTCCTTAACATGGGGATCACTAGCCCAATCCTGTGGAAAAAAAAAAATAGCGCTAAATATTGCTGGAATTGAAGAGACGTGAGCCTCGTCATCAAAAAAATAAATGTGTGAGTATTAGTAGTGTGTGACAATGGGACTGCACTGGAGCCACTCACATATGACTGTAGACAGATAAATGCTTTACATCGTGGATATGTGAATACTGACTTCTCACTAGGCTACAACTTCTATTGTGGCAATGGTCAGTGTGTTTTTTATTAATACTGGGTAATTAAGTTTAGATGTATGTCAATAACAATGAATGTTAGATTTTATTGTTCATTTCATTGTTTTTTGTTCAGAGTTGTGATGGAGTAGCTGTTTATTTTATTACTACTTTTGATATATAATTTGGTTTAAGTTCAATTTAATATGCAATGTGTTTTTTTTTTTTTTTTTTTTTTTTTTTTCTCTCTCTCTTTTTTTTGGTCAAGTGCATCCTTAAGAATATATATATGGTAATGAAACTGTCTGGAAATTATGATATAACTTCATATTTTTACAGCTGTTTCCTCTTTCTCTGATTAAATGCATGTCTTGAAAGGAAAAATTATATAGAAATAATTCCTTATGACCAATTATCTTTTATTGTTATTTTTAAGGCAAGTGGCTATGAGCAGCAAGGAAAAATTAATTTGATAACTTTATGGGACACCTATGTCTTTCAAAACAATTTTGCGTATTTATGGTAATAACAAGTATTATTATCTCCTTTAGGCAAAGCTGACACCATCCACAAAGCTGACCTACGTCTCACAGACATCTCGAACATGCTTGGAACTGACTGGGTTGGCCTAGCCCGGGAATTGGAGATTAGTGACTCTGATATTAACATCATCAAATCTCAGTACCCAGATAATGCCCCGAAACAAGCAATTGTCATGCTTAGACTGTGGATGCAGACATCGGGGAATAAGGTAGATAGATTTTACCATTTGTATTAAAGGTTTATATAAAGTTAATGAAATAGTTTATAAGAAACAGAAATTGCTGTTGAAGTGTGAATATATAAAATTCCTTTATGTCACTTATATTAGCCTCTCTAATATAAATCAGTCATTAGGTTATTATACTATATAGACAGGTAGCTGTGAAGGCCTGTAGCATATTAGTGATTTTCTTTCTCAAAATGTATTCCTTTACAGGCAAATGGTAACACTCTCGAGAAGGGACTGCGTAAGATCGGTCGGGATGACATCGTGAACCAGTGTATATTTAACGTTGAACTGGTCACTGATGACATCGAAAAAGCAATGGCCAAGGCTCACCTCGACCAGTCTGGCTTCGATGCTTTCCGCTATGAGCTAGGACCATCAAGAGACACCACACTCAATCGAGATGTCTCCCTTGATGTTTCATATGATGAGCAAGATATGATGAAAGTGAGTATGATGTGATGCCATGGTTATCACAGCCTGTTGATGTGCTATTCTGAATTGTAGCTTTTCTCTTTCTCTGTCCCTTCCTCTTCTATCTTCCATTTCTCTATCTCTATCTCTGTCTCATTCTCTCTTTTGGTTTTCTTCTCTCCCTCTTCCCTCCCTCCCTCCATCTCTTCCTCCTTCTCTCCCTTTTCACCTCTTTTTTTTTTTTCACTTTCTCACTCTTTTTTTCTGATTCTCTCATCCTTTCTTCTACTTGGCCTTGCTTTACAGATTTTGGCTTTTGCCAGTGGCTGTATAATAAAGCAATAGTAAACTAAGGCTTGAGAATATATCATAGTGCCTGGCATGTCTGTTCTAACAGAATCTTACCAAAGACCATGAAGTAGACACCTGTTGGAAAGGCCTAACAGATTCTTGTCAGGTTTTTCCACATGACTAAAATGAATGTAATATGCTAGAGCCTTTTTTTTAGGTATAAGTGATATATATATTTTTTTGTTCTTTTTTTTCTTTTTGTGAAAACCTTCAAGTACAATCCTAACAATTGTAAAATAGTTACATGTGCCACACCAGTGAATTGAACATGTGATATAAAATTAGAACCTTACTGTTGTCTTTTTGGGTAATCCCTAGTATTTGTAAATGTGGTGTTCCTAAACAGTGCTCTTAATGATAGTGTCTAAAACCCCAATACTACCATTAAAACCTATAAATTTTAATTTGTCAAACCTACTTTTCACCACAGATGTGTATGTTAATGATGGAATAAGACCTTTGATATATTTTCATCATCCTTATTACATTAATCAGAAATGAACAAATGGGAATTTTAATTGCATCATATGAAAAAAAAAAATTATATATGTGGTGAAAAGAAAATAATGTTCAAAAAGTAGAAAGGTGTACATGTTTTTCAAGTCTTAGTCCAAGGTGCTAATGAGTGCTATTTTTTTTTTTTCATTAT
>BOPN01000211.1:250000-252500 GCA_017312705.2 Penaeus japonicus
GCTAGGCAGACTGGATGAGCAGTTGGAGGAGAGATTCAAGGAGAAGAGAAAAGCAGTTGAACCTGAAGGTAAATGTTAGTGTGCACGTCACAAGGGTTTGGGGCCATGAGAGTCGAAGTTAATCTTAAATTATTACTCTTACGGTTAGCACGATCATGCCTCGAACCTATGTAGGAACACTCCCCTCTTGCCTGCTGTAAAGTATCCATCAGTGTCACCTCTACCTAGCCAAAATTGAACATTGTATGTAGACCTATGATGATAAGAACCTCCTAAATCCTGGAATACACTCATGAAAAACATTGTTATCATTTGGTCTGTATGTTAGTGTCAAAATTATTTATAAGATTATTTTGATAATTGACAACTCTGAACTGTGGTTCTGCTTGGATTTAGGATGTTAATTTCTATGTGCACTGTTTATGTGATACCATTCCATTATGATTGTGGTGGTGGGCATTTTATTTCACTCTTAATGTGTATTGTGTTGGAAAAGTGTTACACATCCACACTAGATACTGAGGCTTTAGATACAAATATAAACTTTAGATGCTTCTCATACACAAAATTGCATGCGGTTAAGTGTTCTTCCTTAGAAAAGGTCACGCTTATTCATCCCTTAAAGGCATGAAGTAATTTGCACACATCACTTGCTCTATGCCTGATTCAATCCTTTTTGCGTGTTCAATCCTAAAGGTTTATTTTTTGCAGATGCAGTGATATTGCAGAGAGGAAAAAGTTGAGATAGGGACATATTCAGATAATTTTAGAATAACTTCTTAAAGTTGTATCTTCACTTTATGCTCATAAAGTTACAAGCATTGAAATGTTTTTATTCTAGAATATCAGCATATTATCCTTATCAGAAATCTGTATGATAGTTTCAGTCTCAACTTCTTTTTAAGAAACTCCATACAAGAAAATTATGATAGAGAGATAGGATTTTATGTTTTCTCCTTTGTGGACAAAGATCTTTAGTGTGGAAAATTGATTTACTGCTTTGTGTTTTACCTGTCTTATCTTGAGGCCTTCATCATATCTGGGAAGTAGACGTGTATTTGTTGTTGAACTACTTGTTGGCTCAATGTGGCACTCATTCATTGATCACCATAGTGGCACAAGAAGAGGTGAGAGAGACTACAGTTGTGGCAAAGCGTCGTGAGGGTCAGGCCGAACCCACCTCACAGGTTGTGGTGGAACATAGCCACCAGCCAACCAGTCTCTCTGCCACCATCACCAGTACTACCACAACTACAAGCATCACTCCCACCCCAGGTAGAATTGCTTGTCTCCAGCTTAATATTTCTCTGCACTCACAGGACAATTTTTTTGAGGATTGTATTTCTAAAGGCATTTCTTGAAATTAGATTTACTTGTTTGCTTTATTTTTACCAGTTTCATTTCCAAAAGATATCTTATTCCTGGTTTTCCATACCATTCCCCTGCAGAATTCCTTCTTCCTTCAGATTTAGCTACCTCCTAATGTTTGTGTTGATATACATTTTTACCCTTACTCTGTTCATTTCAAATTTGTCTGAGAAAACAATCCTCAAAGATTATCAATAGCAAGAAATATTAGCTGGACAGATGTGTGGTGTGAAGCTTTGAAACTCACCTTGGCTTTCATATCAACTCACGCCATTGCTTTGTACCAGCCGTGAGAGTTTTTATTTTTATTTTTCTAATATTGAATAAGTTTGAGGTTCCCCAGTGGCTAGGAACAAACAAGGATTTGATTGGTAGTCTTTTAGGTGTGTTGCATATTGTCATTGAATAAAATATCCTGTGAAGCTAAGGTATTCAGTGAACAGGAATGCAGATATTTAAGAATTTTTGTGAGAGCGAATAATACTAGTGACAATACTAATGACTGTAAAAGAAGAAATTGATATATTTAAACATCGTCATAATCACCTTGGCGATACTAAAGTAGGTGTACTTTGAAATGAAAATGCATAATTTAGGACAGGTAGAAAATATCTATATAATTTGAGAGACAAGGATATATTGTAACATTTTGTTCATTATATAACTGTTCACCTTCTTGTTAGTTTTAGAAACAGTATGAAACTTAAGTTGAAGAAGCAAGACAAAATAATCAAAATGTATTAAAATGGAAAACTAAGAATTAATAAAAGTAAAATATTGCAAGTTACACATTTGGTAAAATGTGATACTAAAATGTAGATTAGAAATTAGACTATTATGGTATAGGTAAGTTGAACCTTTTCATGTTAGAAATAAAGGCATTATATCTTATAAAAACGAGATTTACATAGAATAGCCCCCCCCCCCCCTCTTTTATTACCAATAGTATTGCCTGAAGTGCTCATGCTTATTTTCAGTCAAGCAACTATTAGTGTTTAATTTTGTTTCATTAAATCTTTAATTTAGTTACAATGTTGGTGCATGTCAATGTTTCATAATGTTCCCTTTATATGCATGCCTCTTGCACAAGAGATTTAAATAGATATTTTGCTTTATAACTGCAGTGATCTTT
>BOPN01000211.1:260000-295000 GCA_017312705.2 Penaeus japonicus
ACTAAATGAGTTTCTTCACCCTTTGAATTCATGATCTTTGCTTGTATCATTTCCATTCATTTACTTAAGAAACAAAGTGTCACCATTTACTGATTTTAAACAACAGGGGATAAAGATTTATTATATAGAAATGATATATTGATTTGTATTAGAAATCATAAGGCAAAAGAGATTCAAAGTCGCATTAAATTGCGTCACTTCTGCCAGTTTCATTGACTGTAAGTGTGAAGAAGTTATTACTATTAGTATTGTTATTATTTTCTTTTTTAATACCCCCCATAGAAAATGCAATGAAGAATGATATAAGGAGTAGGGTCTTTGAATATGACAAAAGTAATGTTGTTTAAGTTTTAAGAAATATTTTAGTTTTCACCTAAATACTTGAAAGATAGTTTTTGAAAAATCCTGTAGATATATTTATTTTTGTTTATGGTTTAAGGAGGGGGGGGGAGTAGCCTTTACTTTTGTCAAAAGCTTTATCACAATTGTTCCGCCTCTCTGGAAAAAGAACTACTGTATGCATATTTGGTTGTTTGTTTGCTTGTTTTTTGCTGGTTTTTTTTCTTTCTTTCTTTTCTTTTTTTCTTTTTTTTTCTAATTCTTCCTTTTATCAACATTGATTTCCGACTTTTTTCTTTTAATTCTTTCAACTATTTCTTTGCTTTGATTCTTTGGCCCGTAACTTTTTTCTTTCTTTCTTTTTTTCTTCTTCCCCTCCCTTACCCCCCCTCCACTTGCACCTGCACCAATGAGTCGATTATCTTCATGGATATATTAGATGGCTAGTTAAGATAAATATATACATCAATTTTTTTTATTGGTTTTTAATATTCCAATTGAGTTCATTTGATAAAAGCAATTAATATTTGATAGAAATCTGTAGTTTGATAATAATGTTTCTTTATGAAGAACAAATTTTCACTTTTTTTAAACATAAGATAAGCGACTCAATAAGTCTAAATTTTGGGCTTCATTGTTTTTCTTGTTTTTTTGAAAATATATAGATATTTTATAACTGATATCTTGTGCCTAGTAATGCCTCTATGTAGTCACATTTGCTTATATGATACATAAACTGTTTGTCTTAGGTGAAAACTTTGTATAATGATCCACAGATAAATAGCTTGATATGTCCTCAGTTTGTGAAGAGCTGCCCATTTGAATTCTTTGTTTGTTTATTGATTTGTTTGTTTGTTTTATCATTAGAGAGAGAAATTTTAATAAGAGTTCACTAGCAGACCTGAATCCCCATCCCCCTAAGAAGCAAATTTGTTTTATCTTTTTTTCTGCTAATGTAAAGAATAAATCCCCTTGAAAGATGCTTAACTTTATATTCTTCCTCATACTTTAGCTCTGATATCCCCCCTCCCCTCCCCATGACTATTATAACAAGTTGAGATTCTAGTTTTTCATATAATTGTGCTATGCCAGTCTTTCTCTGTGGACATCACTCTCATGAGTTGTGGTAGTTCATGTACAGGAATCTAGTGAATGTATGCTAAAGTACTCAAAAGTCCATGTATGTGACCTTAACAGATATAGAATCATTGTATGTAAACCTGGCTACTTTGTACAGGATTTTAGTCATCGTATGTGACCCTAGTTATTGTAAGTAATTTTTAGTATCCGTACTTGACCTTAGTCATCGTACGTGTACCTAGTAGGTGATCCGAGCTGTAGTTGGTAATCAAGATCCCTTAATTTTGTTAAACAATATCTTTGCTCTGGGACCGTGAGTGTGACCCCTGTGTTGTTATCAGGTCCTCCGTCTGCTGCCCTAATCTTCCGCCCTTATCTCCACTTACACTCATCCTTGATCCCTCTTCCTGTGCCTATACCCTGTCTTCCTGAGGGGAATATCAGTTTGAAGCTACCACTCACCTTATTACCTCAACACTTTCATTTTCTTCTTCTTTTTATTACTCTCTCTCTATCTTTAGCCACAAGCCTACAAATTGTAGATATTCCCCTTTTTAACTCTGAGCTGCAATCGCAAGTTGTGATCGGTCTAAAGGTTTGAAGATCAAATTTATATCAGAGGGGAAGAATGAATTGAATCTATTGTCTTTGCAGATTTGCATTAATTCTTTGACACACCGATGATAACTTGGCCTTTGCTTCTAAATCCTAACTAGAATTTCCTCATTTTATCCATCAAGTCCTTTTTTTTAGAATATATATATATGTATATATATATATATATTATATATATATATATATATATATATATATATATATATATATATATTTTTTTTTTTTTTTTTTTTTTTTTCCCTGATTTTCACTCTTAGAACCCTTTAAGATAATGCTTTTATGTTGCCTGCTGCTTGTTATGTCTTGTTTTAGTTGAGGAGCTTGTGATCTGTAGATATTTTTTGTGTATTCTGTTTCTTTTTCCTGACTTTCTTTTCTCCTTATTATTCTTGTTTATATATTTTGCCTTTTTTCTTTTCTTTTTTTTCTTTTCTTTTCTTTTTTGTATTATTAGATAGAAGAGTGCTAGTAAGTTTGCATTTTAATGAAAATAGATTGTTTGGTACATAGTAAATGTTGCTAGAAATGTTATGAAACTGGCGGTGGCAGACTTTTAGAATCAGGTAAGACAGTTGGTTCACACAGAAATTAAACAAAAGAAAACATAGCAAGTAGTAGAAAACATGGGAACATTGTGCTAATGACTTATATAAATATATATATATATATATAAAGATCCGCTAGTACCACTATAGTTCATACAGTGTTACTGGACTACAGATGAACCCTGGCAGTACCTTAAACCAGTCCTCTGCAGTTATTTTTAGTCCCCTCATGATACACATTGCACGACAGAGCATGGCCAAAATGAGGAATGTATTCTGGGTACGGTAATCTCAACTAGAGCAACGGTAGGCAGGTATCCCAATGGCTTGTACCATGATCACTTTTTACAATCGAATGGCTTACTTCTCCTCATTATTATTATCATCTATTCCACTGAATATCATTATCCTGCTTGACACAGTTTAGTTGGTGGTGTGCTGCTACTACTGTGGGTTAAGTTGTAGACTTTGTGCTTGAGTTACCACTATCACATTATCACCACCACACCTGCTCCCCCTCTACCACCACCGCTCCTCACCATCACACCCGTGTTCTTGGCGGCGGCGAGGAGGCAGCAGCAAGGAGGGCCGGTAGCTCACAGGTGTAGAGGCATTGCTTACACCCAAGACTCCAGTGTCTGACCTCTTCTTCTGTGGCAGCCTTAATCCAGCAGAGGACGTCCCGGCCCGACAGCAGAAGGGCAGCCCATGATGTGCTTCAGTGGGACACACCTCTAGAAGACAGTGCTTACAAGAAACGACTGGAAGACGGTAAAGAGCAGGTGCTCTCCGATGACTCCACAAAGGCTGGGCGAACAGAGGAACGTGGATGTAGTCCAATAACTGTGCTGGAGGCACGAGCTGAAGTGGACCATGTGGCAATGAGGCCTCTATCAAGGGCCGGCTCCCACACCATTACCACCACTACGAGCTGGGGAGCACCAGTAACCACCACAACCAGCATAGAAGTTGATGATGATCAATCTGCTCGCTGTGTACAGCTGACTCTACACTCAGAGAGTCGTGTTACATTACATGCTCCTGGTGGTGTATGGGAGGGGTTACATGTTGAACAGGAGCCAGAACATCAAGATGAAGAGCAGCAGCCACAAGAAGATAAAAATGTGGGAGACAATGATGTTCCAGCAGAGGCATCACCTGATTCAGGGCCTGTACATAAGAATGAAGGCGAGACATTAAGAGAACAGGATTTAGATGGTGATATCTACCAATATTCAGCTGAAGATGCTCATGAATTAGAAAGCAAAGTACAAATAAAGAAATCTGAATGTAGTCTTAGTCAAGGAGCAGATGCTATAGTATCAACCACATTAGAAGAAGTTAGTAGCACTGAAGCACCAACTTATCTTATAGCAGAGAAAATAAGAGAAGATATTGTAGTAGATAGCAGTAAGACAAATGAAGATTTCCAGCTTCCATCCATTACAGGTGCTCCTGATGTCCAAGTAGATTTAAGTATGGATGAAGTTCAAATGCCAATACTAAGCAGTATAAAAGACAGTATATCTGAAGGTTCAATTCCAGATATTGGAAATTTACCTTCCACTAGCAAAATTAGTATATCAGCTGAAAATATTGTTATTGCTCATAGAGATAATACCTTATCAGCAGAATCAGTCAGCTCTGATAAGGAATTTGGAGATTCAGCTGAAGTGGAAGATGCAAAAAAAGTAATGGCTGAGTCAGCACAAGATGTTGTAGAGATTGCATCTCGGCCACTGTCAGATGAAGATTCAGAAAATGTCTCACCTTCATATGATGTTATAGAAACAGAATGTGCAATCCCTCCAGTATCAGGTGAAGACTCTGCTTATCTAACAAGTGAAGCCACAGCACCATCAGCACACCGTCCAACGACTTTGATGATAACTTCGAATTCAAACGAATCAACTGACGATGCAGAATGCACGGCGAACGACCTTACCAAGCTTGGTAGGGAAGACGATATCCCAAAGGAACTGAAGGAAGAAACAAGTGTAGCTGAAGTAGAAGAATTAGAAGAACAAGGGATGGGAGAGCTGGCAGCAAGTGAACGGCCTCCTGGAAGTGAAAGTGGCGCTGTGCCCAGGCCAGAGCGTCCTGCACGACCAGCTCCTCGAACAACAACCTTGGTTAAGGTTAAAGTCGAGAAGAGGCCTGTTGGTAGCCACCTTTTAGTACGGGAACGATCCGTCCATGAACACCAGCCAACAGCCCATGTACCTTCAGTTGAAGAAGAAGTGCGTGGACTTATGCAAGAAGTGAAAGAAGCAACTAGTCAAATAAAGCAAGAAGTAAAGGAACTACGCCAGGCAGACACACCTACTCCTGATACCCCAACACCTCTAAGGGAATTCAAAGAGTTCCTAAATAGGGAAGAAGAACAAGAATTGGAACGCTTGCCAACGATCAAGGAGATGTGTCGTGAAAGTGAGGAAGATGCTTCTGGTACAGTAGGAGGTGAGCACCTTCGTGGCCATGAGCATTTACGCCTGGACCTTGATGTACCTACTCTGGGTCGTCCCATCCCTGTGCAAGCTGTCCAGCGTAGTGGGGATGACAGCAGTCATCCTGACAGCGGGTATTCCACTTTGGAGGGTTATTATGCTGTAGGTGTTGATCCTTATCATACTTCAAAGTATAAATCCTGCAGTGATCCAGTTCCCGAGGGATCCCCAAGCGAACCTAGTATTAAGTCGGAGCTTGAGAGCCCCTCAAGCCTTGTAGATAGTAGTGATTTATCTCCTGTAGATTCTGTAGGTAGTACTACCTCTCCAAGTAGTGAGAACCAGGGCAAATCTAAGTTTAAGTCATTTATCAAAAAAGTGCGCAAAATAACTTCTAAGGGGCTTCAAAAGTCAGATAATAAAAAAAATGATAGTCAAGGGAGTAAGTCACCAGACTCAATTACAGCTGCAGATTTTACAGTTCCCAAATCTATCCAGACCCAAAACTGGGAAACTAGCACAGCAGTTATGAGTAGAGGAGAACGATTGCCCTCTATGGACCGTGGCAAGGAAAGCTGGGGTTCTAATATATCTGATCAGCTGTTGTTAAAGGGGAGAGAATATTCACCATTTTATATGGAAAAAATTAGGAAGGGAAATGAAGAGTCACTGGAAACAGTAGCAGATATTCATGCAAGTGAAATGCCATTAGAAAAATCAGTAGTTACTGATTCACCTGAAACAGATACTGCCATAATTGAATCTCCTGTTAGTGTTGCATCATTTTCTGTGTCACCTATAGCAGAGGTTCATGATATCACTGAGAGTCATGAGGTAAGGATGGCTATTGATCAAGGAAGTAGACCTGATGATTATAGCCCAGATCTTCATGAAAGGGAGGTTGGTTCTACTACTGACCCAATCCTTTCCAATGAAGAGGACACACAGTTGTCAGATGCTGCTACTGGAGAGATTGTGTCTATAACTAGGTCTCTTCCTGCAAAATCATTTGCAGAGCTATCTGCAAAAGATGTGGCAACTACCGAGTCTCACACTTGTGAATCAATTGAATCATCTATCAAGGTGCCACAGTTTGCTGAGCCTTTTGTGATTGATTCTGTTGTATCTGACTGTTTCAAAAGGGTGTTTGAATCAGATACAGTAAGGCAGGTTATTTGTAAGAGTGAACTAGAGGACAAACTAGAGGTTGTTCCAGTTGATGTTTTGAATGCTAAAAGGGAAAGGATGCAAAAGTCAAAGACACATAGTTTGGAATTTGAAGAAGTAGAACCAAGAAAGTCATTACCCCCAACTTCACCAATTCTTCTAGCTTCTGGCGTTGACAATGTGAGATTTGAATATGAAGACGATGAAGATGATGATGATGATGATGATGATGATGTTGATTTACCATGTACAGATGTTGTTAAGATCTTGGAAACAGTGATTGAACTAGATGAGCCTGAAGATGAGGACGATATAGGTCAAGATGAACAGAGACATGTTAGGAAAGATTATGTTGGAACAGTAAAGACTAGGGCAATCCCTAGGGATATAGATATCATAGAGGAAGAACCATCTCAACTGCTAGGTCAGATGATAAGTCCTGAATTAGATTTGGGCTTATTACTTGAGCAGCCAGATGAAGTTGAAGATGGAGATTCTGTCAGGAGTGTCATTGCTGATTCAGAATTTCTCTCAATTGAGGAACTGTTAAGAGAAAAAGAATTGGAAACTGGAGGAATAGATGTTGATGCACAGATATCTGAAGCAGAAATTGTGATAGATAATGATCAGATGCAACTTTGTGTAACAGAGGCTTTAATACATAGTCATGAAATGCAGCTCTCTTTAGTGGAATCTGTCGTAGAAGGAGATGAGATGAAGTTGTCGGTCGCAGAAAGTATTGTCCCTAGTGATGATATACAGCTGTCTGTCACTGAAACTCTTGCAGATAGTGATGAGATGCAGTTGTCAGTGGCTGAAGCTGTGGTGGATAGTGATGAAATGCAGCAGTTGTCTATTGCAGAGACTGTAATTGATAGTGATGAGATGCAGTTGTCTGTTACAGAAACTGTGGTAGACAGTGATGATATGCAACAGTCTGTTTCAGAAGCCATAGTAGATAATGAAGACACTCAGTTGTATGTATCAGAAGCCATAGTAAAAAATGATGACTGTAGGATATTTCTTGAAGGATTTGATGTAGGCATGGATACTGAGGCAGATGTAGCAGATGGTGATGAAATTCAAATGTTATCAGAGGTAGAGATTTCAGGGGATGTTGGTGCAATGCAAATGTCTTCTGGGTCTTCAGCCTTTACTGGTAATGATCAAGAAGATAAAGATGCTGACCTTTTGAAATTTGAATATGACAGGAAAAAGCAAAGGGAAAGTTCATGGGAGAAGGAAAAAAGAAGTATGAGAAGGAGAGGATTCTATAAACCTCCAAGAGGTGATGATGAAGAAAGTAAGACCAGAACTATCATGTCAACAAGTGAAACACATTATGTTTATGATCCATCAATTGTGGATGAACCTCACCACACCGAAGCCTCAGAACTCCACTCAGCCATAGTTGAAGCCTTATCATTTAGATATTTTACAGACTCAATAGGAAAAACTGAGACAGAATTGACGGAAGATGAATTAGTGGATGTCGATTCAAATATTTTAGACCAGAGTGATTCAGAAAGTCAGCTTACAGGGTTGACACTGCATGAACCAGGTTTTGCAAGAGGAACTGAAATTATTCACGATTATCCAGATATGCTAGCATTACCACCGGATGTTTTACAGGTATCTGAAACAGTATGTCAGGTGGAAGAAGTAGAAGGGATGGATAGAATGCTTCAAGTAGAGGAAATCATTTCTCCTGCTGTAGATCTGGCAACTGGCAAAGAGAGTATACATGTTAGTGATTATTCAGAAGAGTTTGATAAAGTTGTATCAATTGTAACTGTTACATCCTCAAGTGAGTCAGATTCAGATCAAAGGATTTTCTTGATAGATGAGGTTCACAATATATCAGAAGTTGAGTCTCCAGAAGAAGATGTCACTGCTGATATAATATCAGATTGTCTCACTGAAGACATGGAGGCATATGCTACCGAGTCTGATGAGAGCATGGCAGATATGGGAATAGTGGAAGTTTCTGAAACTGTCTGCCTTGTAGATGAAATTCAGGAAATGTTTGATTTAGAAAAGATAGGTGAAATTAAGCCTTTAGCAGAAGAATGGAGGAATAGTATCGAGATCATACACCAAGATGAGGAAGCAGAAAGTTTTGGTGCTGTTAATGTGAAATCTGTTTCTGAAGGACCTTTGTCTCAAACAATGACTGTAGATAAACATCCCTCTATAAAGAATAAAACTGAATTTAGTACTGATGAGGAAATGAGTTCTTGCACTGGTGAGATGAGTTCCTGCTCTGGCGAAATGAGTTCCTGCACTGGCACTAAAGCTAAAGTAAAACACATTTCAAAAGAGAGAACCACTAAAACATGTGGTGAAGTAGAAATGAGTAACATCACTCAAGATTTTGAATCTGTAAAGGAGACCAAGCAGTGTAAGGAAACTAAGAAACCACATTGTGGATTGCATGGCTGTGAAAGTGTAGATGGCGAAATATTTAAGCCATCTGGTAAGATGAATATGGAAAGTTGTGTTGAGAGAGAGAGAAAAAAAATTCCTCCAGATGACAGCGGAGGGATAGATGATAGTTTCACTATCAGCATACCAGAAGTTGGAGAAAGTGATAGCTGGTTAAATGTTATTAAAGCCTATCAAGTTCTGTCAACAAATGCTAAGCAGGAATACCTAGAACCTGATGAATATAACAAGGATGTAATCATAAGTGACATAAGCGGTAATGAAGATGTCAAAGACTCTGGTTTGGAGACATTTACAGAATCATCACATGAATCTTATGTTTCCAAAATAGATTGTGAAAGTTTTGATAAGGAACTTGGTAAGACAGCCCTTGAAGAAGTTCATGATGATGTAACAAGGGTTGACCCATCAGTAGAATCCTTAGGGTTGAGAGCCACTGACAGTCTTCTGGAACAAGTATCAGGTTCAGTATCTAATAAAACAGCCAGTGAAGTAGAGCAGCAATCAGATATAGTGGATGAAGAAAGCTTAAAACTTGGAGTGTTAGATCGTGTCTCAGAAGAGTTAAAAGCTATGATAAGTAATTTGGAGCAAAATCTAGCAGCAGGAACAAGCAGAAATGTGAGAATTACTCCTATACTTGCAAGGTTAGAACAGTTAGAACAGGAGGTCGCCAATCTTACTCCTGTATCTGAAACACAAGAGTCCAGTATTCCTAATTTCTCATATGCTATGCAAACTCATGATTTAGTGTCTACTCCACAGGCTTCAGCTACAGAGGAAAAAGGAAGACGATTCCATGCTGAGGACTTGAGCATTGGGGTTAACAGATCTCTTGCAGTCAGCATGCCTGTTGGAATACAAACAGAAACCACCACTCTTGGTGTCCCAGGGGGACAGAGTCCCATTGGTGAAATGAATGGCCAAGATATTCAGGATGCTTTAACAGATGTAGAAGACCTGAATATGGATGGGGAACAGTCACCAGTACCTAAACAGAAACCATTGCTTCTTTTGCCTGAAAAGGAAACAGGTGCTGTAACTGATACTGAAGATATGGATCTATCTGGAGATGAAAATGACATAATTCAGGAAAAGACAAATCTACCCACAATTCAAGATCTTGGGATCCTTCCTGAACCAACTAGGGAGGTCATTAATCTGACAGAAGGTTATGCTAGAGAAGCTAGCCCTCTCCTCCTTTCAGATTCTGATTCTGAGAAAGAAGATGTCCAGAATAGGCACAGGAAGAACATCCAAAAAGTAGAAAAAATGAGTAAGCTGGATATTCCAGCTGACGATGAACCTGAAGGAGTAACTGATGTAGAGGATATGGTAGCCTCTGGTGATGAAATTGAAGAGCAAGTTCAGGTTGAATATTCTTTACCAGACCATTATTTAGACCAAGGTGAGGGAGTTTCCAATCAGGAAAAAATGAAAGCAGCAGCTCCTAAACCCAAGGTCTTCAAGCATCAAGAAGATTCAAGTGATGATGAGAAGCAATCTAAGAAGCAAGTAAGGCGAAGGTCAAAAGCAAGTCTACAGAGTCTAACAGTTCAGCCCAAAGAAGATGGTGCAACTGATGTAGAAGACTTAGTTTTCAGTGATTTAGGAGAGAAGGAAGAAAAAGTCCCTATTGTTAAAAAAGATGTTAAAGAAAAAGTAAAGCGCAAGAAGCAATTAAAGAGCAAATCTCTACCAAGAGTCCAGGCTGGAAAAAACCTTTCAACCCCTGTTGGTGACACAGGTGGGGCGACAGACACTGAAATCTTGACTGGAGACGATGATGAGAGTGAGTATGATGAGGATGATGATAACCTTGGTGTGCCCATGTATGACACAGGTGCCATAACAGATTCAGAGGATGTAGCAGCTTCAGATACTGAAGACATAACAGATATTGTTGCAGCTCCACTTAAGAAGAAGGAATCTTCCATTATTCCTGAACCCCATGCAGAAAAGATTAGAATTACTGAGACAGAAGAAGCTCCTGAAAAAGAATCTGAAGGTGAGACTGATGAAGAAGGATTTCAACTGGATGAAAAGGATGATGAAAAGCCTTTAGTACCTCGAAAGAGAGTAGTCTCTGAACCCATTGAAAAAGTTGTCAAGGAAGCTCTAGAAGTAGAAGAACCATGTGAGGCTGCACTTACTGATACTGAAGATTTTGACCTTGAAGACAAAGAAGAAGAGGAGGTCATCAGTGATATTGCAAGTCGTATTCCAGCAGAAGGAGAGATATACACAATAAAGGAATTAGAATCAGATTATGGTCAGGTTACAAAAAAAGAAATGGTGAAAGATACTGATGCAGAGTTAAAGGAACTGATCAAAGAAGCTGAAGCAGGAGGGCTTACCCTACAGGAGGCTTTAGATTGTGAGGCTATAACAGATGTGGAAGATTTAGATGATGATGAGCCTGGAAAACCCAAAATTAAAGCAGCACCATCTAAGAAGGTTCAAAAGGATGAAGGTGCCACTGATGAGGAAAGTGTTGATGAATCAGACATTGAAGAAGAGATAAGGAAGCCCCCCCCAAAACGAACTAGACATAGGGGCAAGAGACTGCCTCTTGTTCCCCAAGTGTCAGAAGTCCGTTTTGTGGAGACAGATCAAGGTCCCTTAAGCATCATCATTACACCAGATAACCTTGATAACAACCCAAATCAGGTGGTGAAAGACCAAGTAACAGGTGTTGTTTTCTTGGAATCAGAAGAGAAGGAGGAAGCAACCACTGACATAGAAGAGCTGCAGTCATCAGATGAGGAAGGGCAAAAACGGAGAGCTAGTATTCTTAATGCACCTCAATTGACAACAGAACCTGCAACTGACACAGAGGATTTTGATGTTGATGCTATAGAAGTAGACAGACCCCTGAGTCCCCTGCCCCCAAATGTGAAATACAATGTTCTGTCAAGCCCAAAACGTGAGATTATTCACATCAAGGAGGATAAATATGGTGTTCCTCAAGTTACTATCAGGAAGCTTCAAAAAGATGAACTATTATTATCAGATGTAGAGGACCTTGCTGTAACAGATACAGAAGATATTGAAGTGTCTGAGGCAGAAGCTCTGCGGCTAGTTGGAGCTACAACTGATAGTACAGCAGACTTTGAACTCCCTGACACTGGATTGATAGAAGTGTCTTCAACAATGAGGCAAAAAAAGCAAGCTTTGCAGATCGAAGCAGATGAGGAAGAAGGCAGCACTGACATTGAAGAGTTACAAATGACAAAAAAGGCCAAACGTAAGGGTAAAAGCCGAGCAAGATTAGAACCCAAAGGCCAGGGAGAAGATAGTCACACTGATATTGAACTTCTAAGTGACCAAGATGACAAGGGTCTTACAGTTCGCACAGAAAGTCCAAGAGGTCATACTGACACTGAGGACTTTGTGGCATCAGAAACAGAAGACTTGGGTATACCAGAAAGAGATGATGCTCCTACACCAGATGTTATTAAAAATGCTGCCATAAAAAAAATCATCATTTTAAAAGAGGGACCTCACGGTGTAACTCAGACAGAAGAGGCAAGTGTAGTGCTAGGACATGGGCTACGTGTAGAAGATGAGCCAGAAGGGGTTACTGATATTGAAGATATGGAAGCATCAGGAGCAGAGGATGACGACATCCCAGAACACCCTGGTGTGGAGTTACCAGATCAAGAACATTCAAGTGTGGACATATCTGAGAAGACAAGTATTCCAAAGGATAAGAACGAGGCAAAACATATAAAAGATAACCTGCTTCTCCCAGAAGATAACTACAATAATCTCACTGATGTAGAGTCCCTTGATGGAGGGGAAGGTAACAGGTGTGCATCTAACACCAGTTTATTGTCCGGTCAGCAACTAACCTACGCTGTAGAAAGCTGTATTGTAGAAGAGCTTCCTTATTCCTGTTTACCTTTGACTGACCCAACACTCTCTGCACATGCAGGGTTATCCCTAGAAAATGACCCTTTTTGTTCAGAGTTGACCAACCCATTAGTTGTAGAGGCTGAGCTAGAGCAAGTTTACTACCATGCGCCCCAAGAGGAACCGCACCAAAGTGAAGTTGAATTGGCAGCAAGTGATGGCTGTGTTGTCAGGAAGAGGCAGGTGGTGGCATCTATGTGTCAGGCTAGAGAAATTCGTAGATTCTGGTCACAAGATCGCAACTCCCCTCTTCAGCAATCAGAGATTAGTGAATTTGCCTCTCCATCTATTCATAAAAAAGGTTTTAAGACAATTTTGTATCTAGAGCAGCCTAATCTCTTAGACACAATCAGCATCAGTGACACCTTATGTGATTCAAGCTACTTCAAGAATGAGCGACTCATGGATTTTGATTCTTCAAGTATTGAGTCTTTTGATGATCACTTCAGTTATATAGACTCAGATATTGTCACTGTTGTTGATCGTTTCAATCAGGAAAGGGGTAGTAGTTTTGACGATCTTCCAAGTCCACATCTTAGCAGCATTGGAAGCTCAGGGGTTATTGATTCCCTATGTTCTGGGAGATCTTTCAATTCAGATACTCACTTCTTTGATTCTCCTTGTTTGAGTCCTCAGCCTGATGGTGTTTCTGGTCGCATCAGTAGTCAAGACAGAAGGTTGATACATGAATCATGCACTGGATCAAGCTCACCCGTTTATACATCCAGTCCAGAAATAAGACGTCAACATGAAGCTAGGATGCAGAATTTACATGCTTCAAATAGGGATTATGGTGAAACTCATTTTGATTTCCACGAAAATGTCATAAATAAGAGTTTGGTAAGGAACTATTGCCTGCCAGATAATAAAAAGTCAACTGCTCCATTAGAGCACATGGCATCTACTGGTTTCCTTGGAGGAGAAATGTTAGATGAGAGTGAATATGTAGATAATTCCACTCTTTCACAACCAATTACAGTTTCAGAAGTTAGGAAAGGTCCTGCAATAGAATGTCATGAGGGATTCACAACTGAGTGTATTGGGGGATATGCCAACAAGCATTATAATGTATCGGCAAAAGAGTCAGTTGAAGAAAACATCTTGGCCGATAATTCAGGTATTTCTTCAGAACGTATAAAAGGTTATGCTTCAGAATACGTTGAAGCCTCCAGAGTAGAATGTGTGGAAGAGATGTCATCAGATTATGAAGAGATACCTGCTACATCCTGTCTAAAAACTTCTCCAACTGGTTATATACAAAGATCTATTACAGAGTGGGTTGTGGCACATAATAATGGGAAGTTTAAACATTCAGATAATGTTGAAGAGCCTCAACTAATTCATAGAGCAGCATTTTCTGCCAAAGAAGCTGAACTGAGAGCAGCCTCAGATCAAATTAAATCATCTGTTCCAAGTCATATGGATCATAGACCAGTTTATGTTGCTAATTATCAAAGTCCTCAAAAGAGAAATTCTATCACAAGAAGAGTAATGCAAAGTGGTCAGTCACCTCTCAGGCAATCAAGGGAAGTATTTGATCAGAAATTAAGTACATCATTTGAAGACTCAGGCATTCACATGCATCAAACATCTGGAAGTTTCACAGCATCTATAGATACTGAAGATGAAAGATTAATGAATGTAGGTGATGACAGTGACCATGTAAGTGTGGCAGACAGTGTCTTAGGTCTTGAAGAACTAAATTACCAAGATCCAGATGATCAGGGTATTCATAGAAAATCATTCTCTAAGCTCATAATGCCTGCTAGTTCCCAACAACAGAAATCAGAAGTAGGTTCAAGGTACTTAAAGACAGCTGATAATGATTACAGTCTGGTGACTGCATACCCAGCTACGGTGGTTCCTCCACAATGGTATTACACTCAACCAGAATCAGGCAAACACGAAATGTCTCAAGTTGTAATAGGAATCAATAAGGTTACAGGCAATGACTCTAGTAGCACTGATGAAACAGTTAAGGATTTTGCTGGTGTTAAAGGGTTGATTGATCAGTGGGAAATTATTGTCCAAGAAGAGAAGCGTAGGTCTCTTCCTGCATCTCCAGCAGTGGGAAGGAGAATTTTACCACCTTGTGAGGGTAAGAAAAAACATGGTTGGAGCAGTGAGACAGAGGGGAGCCATTTTTCTGACACAGAACAAATGAGGGTAAGTTCTGACATTGTAGGACATTCAACCATAACTCATGATAAAACAGAAGAGTTAGAAGGGGCAGTGGGTGGTAATGTAGTAGAAGAGGTAGCAAGTGTTGGGGATATAATCCAACAATTCGAAGGAAGAGTTGGTCGATTAGACAAGAAGAGTGCCCACAAACAGAGGTTACAGAGAGGCTCTCAGTCTCCAGCAAGCAGGAGTCCTTCACATCCTCGTCAAGTGGCAACTGTCAAACCTTTACGTGAATCACAGTTGCAGCAGCAGGATCGTAATTGCAGAGTGCAAGAACAGCCTGCAGAACCTCAAGGGACTGCTCTAGCTTCTGGGTTTGTTCCTCGGGTAATGGAGTCTCTTTCAGTCACAAAATCCTCACCAGAGGCTTATGAAGAGGACCCCACCCATGCGAGTGTCCCGTACCCAGAAGGTGAATTCTGTCAGTTTCTTTTGTGCAAGATGGACTATAGGTACAGCAGGGTTGTGGTTCTAGTCATTGTAGAAATGGGAGTTGTATACAGAAAAGGCTGATAGCACTGCTACAGAGAAGAAAAACAGCAGTATAGAAATTCAGAGAAACTATCATCTTTTTTTTTTCTTTTTTTTTAACAATGGCTGGATTATTACCGGGTTGGAAATATCACAGCATGAGTTGACATTTGCTTATATAAGTTGCAGTGAGGATAATTTCTAACCATGAATTACCCTCAGTTGCTGAGATGCAAGTTGCAACTTGGTGACAGACACATTATATTTCTTCCAAATAATATTTGTATTACCTCTACCTCGCCAGATTCATAGGTTAGTTGTGCTTATATGCTTTCTGTGTGTTTATAGGTGTTACACTAGTTGTAATTCTGTGTCATTGAGTACCATTGGTACTTAATGTTTTTAGTGTGTGTATGTGTGTGAACTGTAGCAAACTTAATAGTATATTTCTGTGCTTATTTATTTTTTATTTTTTGTTTATTCATTTATTTATTTTACAGTGATTGTTTAGAAAATCTGTCCATTATATAAAAGCTGCTCTCTGTAGAGTTACATGCATATTGGTGTGTCTTAAAGTAACACCATCTTTTTTTTATTTCATACACACTTTCTCTCTTCTTCCCTCACTTCTGTCAGCTCCTAGTATGTTTGGTAAACGCCCAGGAATAGAGTCCTTCTTCTACAAAGGTTTTTTCCTTCCACAAGGTAAAGAGGTTTGGAGTCATGAAAGCTTAGACCATTGGAGTGCCTAGATGTTATGAATTGCCATGTTTGTTGTTCAAATTAGCTCTTTAATTGTCTCATGGATGTGCAATAGAGGTCGCTGATGGGAAGGTCTATATAGGCTCTCCATTAGTTGGCTTGTTTTGGTAGTTTTCCACTTGAATTAAGCATAATTCTTGGCAAATGTTGCTTTGTTTGGTGGCAGATAGAGCATGTCCTAGCTTTTCACAAAAATTGAGCAGAGACAATATGTAAGTTACAGTAAAAGAGGTAGCTGATAGAAATTATGATATATTTGAGAGTGATATTACCCTATTGATTAACACCATGAGGGAAAGTAAAAGAATAACATTTTATGGTGCAAAACTTGTTTTTAGTTTATGAACTTCAGTAATAAAACCTTCAAGTGGCAGTTAGTTCCTAAATCAGACTAGCCTTTTTTTTGTATCCGGGACTCATATTTTAGTCATTGTAGATCCAAACAAAAGCTGAACATTGAAACTCTCAGTTGAAGAATGTTCTCTTAGGCCTCAGGCAGATAGTGGAATATCTGTCTCTTGTTGTTGCCTTCTTTATGTTTTGTTTTTATCTTCCATTCAAGAATAGATGTGATTATAGGGAAGATTAAATATCATGGCTTCTAAAGTTTACATATTGTCATTAAAAATTAAATACGAAGTTCAGATGTGATGATATCATATACCTTGCTTTTGACTGTTTAGCTTGAGGATGGGCCAACATATTCTGGTCAGCACATGCCAGTGCAGTGTAGTAATGATTTCCATAATTTTTTTCATAAATCATCCCAATTATCTACTCTCCCACACCTACTACCATTATTACTTCTGATTTATTTCCTTTGTTTCTTTTTAAAAATACAGTTACTTTGATGTCTTCCAACTCTTGTAACTACAATTTTTAAGCAGATAAAACAAAACAATAGCATATATTTCTATCAGTCCATACATAAACATGATAACTAAAAAATATAAGGATAGATATTTTTGTCTTTCTCTTGTATATTAATTTAGATTAAACTTACTGATGAAATGGTATGCTTTTGTTCACCAGGGACCCATGAGGCAACCCAGATTGCTGAGCATCAGACAACCACTGTCTCACAGGAACAAGGTAAATAATCCCATCCTGTGATTTGTATTATGTAGCATTGGCATGTGGTCATGTCAGTGCCAAGAGACACACCCTTGTCATATGCTTGTTATTGTACACCAAATTTTTCACTAGTGTAATAAGCAAGATAGAGATACCACATACCACCACCACCTTCACAAATAGAGGTTCAGTCCATTGTTTTGTACCATTGCTGTAACTGCCCAAATCACTTGTCACCATAAAGAAAAAAAATGCATTTATTTTATTGCCACACTTTGTCTTCCAACACCACTTCTCCCATTACCTAAACCTTCATGACTATGTTACTTCAGCCTGCATTGCCTCTCCCCTCTGTCCTTCCTGTCAGCCTGTCGCTGAAGGTTGGATTATCTCAGATACTCTCGCTCATAGAAGCATCACTGATCAAATCCACCTCGGCAAAAGAATATCATAAGTATCTGCAGGCACTTGTAGCTGTAACACTGTGGCCAAGATATATTTATGTATGTCTGTTTGTATGTCCATTCTGATGAGTGTCTGTGTTTGATGCATATATATTGATATTTTTCAGTATTACAGGGATTTGTGCATATGTATGGTATTAGATATGAATATATTTTTATGTGCAAAAGCATTTCGTGTGTGTGTATGTGTATGTGTGTATATATGTATATATGTATATATATACATATATGTGTGTGTGTGTGTGTATATATGTATATATGTATATATATATATCATCATCATCATCATATATATATATATATATATATATATATATATATATATATATATATATATATATATATATATGTGTTTGTGTGTGTATATATATATATATATATATATATATATATATATATATATATATATATATATATATATATATATATATATATATATATATGTATATATGTGTTTGTGTGTGTGTGTATATATATATATATATATATATATATATATATATATATATATATATATATATATATATATATATATATATATATGTATATATATATATATATATATATATATATATATATATATATATATATATATATATATATACATATATATACATATATATATATATATATATATATATATATATATATCGGGTTGTGTGTGTATGTCGACATATTTATGCATTTGTTTATGTATGTGAATAATTATATGTATATTATATTCATATATATATATGAATATGTATATGTATATGTATGTATGTATGTATATACCACTTATGAATATATACACACACACACATATATATATATGTATATATACTTGTGTGTGTGTGTGTACAGGGAGATGCATATGGATACCTAGACACGTATATTAATGTGATAAACAAGGTATGAATTTTTTAGTACTTTCATATGTTATCCATTGATATTTATGGATACATAGCCCAGGGGAGACAAATATGTTTTAGTGTTTGTGAAATTCTTGATTAAACATTATATACAAGTTGTGAAGTACTTTACATTTATTTACCAATGGGTAAACATAAAAAAAACACTATATTGACCAGTAATCTTTTAATTATTAGGTACATCAGATTATGTTTTTCTTCTCATTATAAATTTAGAAAGTCATTTTCCTTCTTTCATCATCAGTGATTTGTGATATACATTTAACAGGATGGTTTTCTAAGCATTGGTATGCCTTTTGAACTGTATTTTATTTATTGGATTTTGTTGTTTTTATCTTTATCCTTTTTTTTTCTTTTTTCTTTTTTGCAAACCCCATTTTTCATTCCGGTAGCACTAGAAAGTAGTCATAACCACCTTTTCATTACTCAGAAGATCCACAAGGGAGTTCCCGGTTGTTTACTAACGACCCATCTTTATTCCGACTTTCTCTTTCCACTGTAAAGCCAGTAGCGCTCTTGACACGACGAAGAAGAACCAAATGGCCTTTTGAATCCCCCCATCCTCCTTTTCATCCTTGAAGAAGAAGAGGCAGTTGTCTGGATAATCAGTGGTTGGTTGACTCAGAATAGGACTTTAATGCTAGACCTATTTTCCTTCTAGCCTCCTCCGGACTTCCCACTCCGGGCACCAAGGCAGGCTCAGGTATCTAGATTTTCTCCTATCATGCATGGGCCTCATTCACCCATCTCTATCTACCTCCCACTTCCCTCTTTCCCTTCGTGAGCAATAACATATGCTCTAGCCTCCTCACTTTTATCTTGTCTCTTCAGTGTTATGTCTTCTTCCCTTGTGGTCATGTGGCCCTGAACCCTTCCACCTCATCTGACCTTTCACCACCACCTTGTCCTCTTGTCCCTCTAGCTGTGTACTCTACGTGGATGTCTTGTCACAGTCTCTTCAGCAGCAAGTTGAGCTGAGTTACTCTCACCACTGATTGCCTGTCGTTTGTTTGATTCTACTTTTAGTTACAACTCTTTGAACTACTGGATATCTAAAGAGAAAAAGAGATTGTTACTATTCTTTGGTTCAATTATGATTCAGTTGCCTTGGCATGGTGGCGTGGCATGTCCTAATCAGATGGGCATCAGAACGCCAAGCCGTAGCTCCCTCTGCTTGCTTACTAACTGTCGTATGGAGTCCTCACGTGTAACCACACTACCCAGACTGCCCTATTCCGTGTGTGGCGCTGCTAACATGCATGACTGCCGCTAATGGATGCTGAAGCTGCTCACCAACTTGGTTATCTCTCCCCCTAGCACACGGCAAGAGTAAGCTAACAGAGGCAGATCTGGCCGTGCTGGAAAGTATGGTGATAGCCCAGGAGGCAGAGGTTGAAGAGATGGCTTTCGCCCACGATCAAGCAGAAGCTCAAGCTAAGGCACAGGAAGAACAGTTACAGGCACGTAACCAAGGACAGCAACAGAAGCCAAAGGTTAAAGGTCAGAAGAAACAGGGTCAAGCAAAACGTCAGCAACAACAAGGTAAAGTTGAAGAACAATCACTGCTTGACAAAGCACAAGGTCATATACAACAAGAAAAGGGCAAAGGCCAACTTAAAGACAAGAAAGGTGCACTTCCTGAAATCAAGAGTGAGACTCAATCAAAAGTAGGTCAGGTTCAACAAAATGAAGAGGGTCAAAAACAACCAAGCCATATAGAAAGCCTGATCCAGCCAGCACAAGCACAGCAGGCTCAGTCAGAAGACCTGGCACAGACAACACAGGTTCATGTAGAAAGCCTGATCCAGCCAACACAAGAAAAAGGTCAGGTACAACAAGTCCAAGTAGAAAGCCTGATCCAGCCAACACAAGAAAAAGGTCAGACACAACAAGTCCAAGTAGAAAGCCTGATTCAGCCAACACAAGAAAAAGGTCAGGCACAAGTCCAAGTAGAAAGCCTGATCCAGCCAACACAAGAAAAAGGTCAGGCACAACAAGTCCAAGTAGAAAGCCTGATTCAGCCAACACAAGAAAAAGGTCAGGCACAAGTCCAAGTAGAAAATCTAATTCAACCAACACAAGTAAAAGGTCAGGCACAACAAGTCCAAGTAGAAAGCCTGATTCAGCCAACACAAGAGAAAGGTCAGGCACAAATCCAAGTAAAAAATCTAATTCAACCAACACAAGTAAAAGGTCAGGCACAAGTCCAAGTAGAAAGCCTGATTCAGCCAACACAAGAAAAAGTTCAATTAGAAGACCTGTCACAACCAACATCTAAGAAAAGCCAGGCCCATAGTCAGGCAGGAGTAAAAGATCAGATACAACAAGGTCAGGCAGAATACATCATACAACAAACTCAAGAATTAGCTCAACAGCCTCAAACTGGCGAGGCAACACAAGGACAACTTGGACTAACCCAGCAGCTACGAGTAAATGGCCATCAACAACAAGTTCAGCTGGGCCAGATATTTATTCAAAAAGAAGGCCAGTTTTCACAAGATCAAGCACAGACATTAGTACAGCAAGAGACACCAAGTAAACAGGTACAGCCTGAAGCAACAACCAAGGTGCGGCAGTCGACCACTAGAGTCACGTCTCCAGGGAAAGGCCATAGCGCTACTTTGGCCTCTGCAGCTACACCTGTTGGCCAAGAGAAACAGCAACAGCAGTTTGGTGATTTGACAAAACGTGTAGCAGACGTGGCCTCTACAATGGCCTCTACCTTGGAGAGCATAACAGCTGTTGCAGAAGGCCTGGAGGGTAGTCATCTTTCTAGCGATGAAGGAGAGGAACAACTGATGCTAATGAGGGATTCCCCTCGATGGGAAGATGAAGAAATTCAAGCAGAAGACACGGATGAACCGAGAGCCATCAAGGCTGAAATCAAACTTCTAGTTAAAACTACTGAAGTAGGAAAAGAATCAATTGAGATTAGAAGCATTCGTGAATTTGTAGAATCAGATGAAAAAAATCTGGCTGGTTTTGGAGGTGTTGTTCCATCACCAATTCCAGAGGCAGGGCGTGTAACTCCCCAGGGTGACCGGGTGTATACCCTACAAAGAAGCAGCCCCAGTGCACGAACCCCCAGCCCCAGGTTTGTTCGTCAGCAACAGTCATCCCCTGTGTCATCGTACATTCAACCTACGCACGACGAGTTTGATCTCATGGCTCAAGTGCGAGGTAAGGCAGGCTTTTAGCTTGCTGCTCTCTAGTACTTGTGCTGCTTCTTAGCGATCTTTTTATGTGTGACTTGCATATTTAACCAAACTAAAACTCTGAGGAATGTATTTGACAAACTAACCAGTAATAAATTCAAGAGGCGTGGCTACACACCATTAGCCTTGCTCTGATATATTGAAACGAAGGCTAAGACAAAAGTGAAAGGCTTGGGCCTGTTGATGATGCTTCTAATCTCCAGGCTTTACAGACCTTCTTCCCTCATGTGTTTCAGACGGTGTCCTTCATGGTGGTTGTCCTGAAGCACAAGGCATGGACTGGGAGGGGAAAAGTGTAGACAGCATGTATACTGAAACTGTGGTGCAGGCTAGAATCTCCATGCCCCCTGCGGTGGACACCAGCGAGGGTGTCGCCCCTACCTTCTCTCCTACCACTACCCTTCCCTGCGCCGCTCCTCAACCCTCAACTTCCCCTCACACGGACTTGACTTTCCAAACCCACGACCTGACACAACAGCCTCCCTATTCCCACCTAAACCTGGAACCTTCCCATCTGCATGAATCTCATCTTGTCGAACCTCAAAGTTTCGACATATCTCCATCTTCTGTCACTAAGTTATCCGACCCTCTCTTCTTAGAAAAAGGCTTTACAAGTGCTGCTGAAGGTCTTTCCAAACTGGTAACATCTCCCTCAGCTGCTTCTTTGCAGTCTGAAAGTGTTGCTCCATTTACTGGGACTGATGACATGGCAGCTGCCAGTGTGACTTATAATACTAGTAGTGCTGTGTTGTCTATAGGTCCAGTCTCTCCTACTGAAGACTCGAGTGAGGATCATGCAGAGATTGATCGCACAAGCACAGAACTTTCCCCAGACAGTGTAAGGTTTGAGCAAGACATGTTGGAGACAAGGACTGAAGATGAAGCCCCAGATTTAGATGATGATATGATGGCAGGATCACCCATGTTAGGACCAGAGCTGAGTGAAAGAGTATTTTCTGTGGAAGCTACAGAAGATACAGATATCACAACACCCATGGAAATGCGTGACTCTCACACTGAGCGAGATGCTACTGCTTCAAACTTAGAATCTGTAGATGATAAAGAAGGCACTGAGGGAAAATCAGACCTCAAGGATCAGTGCTGGGATAATGAAGATAATATCACATGTCTAGCCCAAGAAACTGCAGAAATTCATAGTAGAGTAATAAAACTTCAAGAAAAGGTTAAGGCTCAAGAAGTTGACCTAACTACTGCTAAATCAGAGGCAGAATTAATTCTTAATACAGTAGCAGACATAAGAGAGGCTGTTAGCAATGGGAAAGGTGAATCAGATGTCCAGAAGAGCAAAATGGCACAAAATATACTTGAGAATATATCCTCCATATCTGATACTGTTGCTAAGATAATACAAAACCTCAATCCATCAGATGTAGAAACTTCATCTCTCTTAATGAAGGGAGAAACTGGAGTGACAAAGACTGAATCCACAGTGAAAGAAACTGGGTCGCCTGAAGAAGGCAGTCCCTCTGACTCTAATATACGTGATCAAACTTTTTCTGATCTCTTGGATTCAGACGACATCAATCGCGAAAGCTTAGAGGATGAGTTTGAAAAGTTAGCTGCCGAGATGAGCCTCTCTCCAAAGGCAGAAGAGGCACTTGTACATAAACCAGAAGCCACCATAACAACTGTTCCTTCTGATGCCATAACTTACCCTGTCTCTTCTTCTATTATTTATCCCTCCAAAACTCCTGATGCCTTACAGGCCACACAACGGGAACCAGGTATGGAACTCGCTTGTGGTTCTTTTGTAGTCCATCACCCATCATACTGACAGGCTCTTATCCTAACACATTTTTTTAATGATAGGTTTTGTTGTACATATCCATTGTTTTCAGAATTCCTTCAAACCATTTCTATCATGTTTGTTTTGAATGTTTCATAAATATATTTGTATAATTTTTAAGCTGAAAAGATATGGGCATTTCATTTCACAGCTGAGGATGATACATCTAGACAACAAGGTGTCCAGTTAACAATGGTATCTGGTGTTACCCATCAAGCGGGTGGGGAAGCTAAGCTTGATGAACTTGAGGAAAAAGGTTGTTTTACATCTTCACCAAACAAAGTTTCTGCAACTCAGTTAGCCAAATCAATCGAATCTAAAAGTGATGAAAAGGATAGTGAGCTTAAACATTTCAATAAGTCTAAGGATATTTCTGAAACCGAAGGCTTAGTTGACACTTTCAACACTATTGGGGAGGCAAGTGTAGATGAGGCATCTGAAGATGGCATTGGGGATGTTGTTGTCCGTCGAGCCTCAAGTAGGAGTGGCCCACGCCCCACCACCTTCCCTTTGTGCCTCCTGCAGCCAGAAGTTGTGGGCTCCTCTCCAGAAGCTCAGCAATATTTCCGGCAGCAGCAGGAGGTACTGGAGGAGATGGGACGCCAGGGTTCCTTACAGATGGATGTAACTGACTTGAGAGCCTTAACTTCACCAGAGAGTCTGGCTGGTGGTAATGACTTTGAGGATAACGAGGCAGAGGACTCGAGCCGGGAGACTAGAAGCAATCTCCGAAAGCTTGTCAAATCATCTTCAAGTTATGAAAACCTTTATGATGGTGCGGACCTACAGGCCGCCAGCAGTGAAGATACCCCAACCACTTCACAGCTGACAAGCTCCCTCGGAGATCCTTTCAATACCAAGACACATCTCCCCCCAGAAATGTGTTCCAGTTTTGAGAACTTGTACATGAAGGCCAAAGAGGCTGATGAGAAACTTGTTCATGAGGCTAGTTTGCTTGCTGGGGAGATCCTGGATGAGGCAGTACAAGAGGCAGTACAGGAGGGTGGTGTGGATTCTCCCACATCTCTCGGTACAGCCACTTTTCATACCTCTTCAGGCAATCATTCTCAGCAAGTAAATGTTGACTCTGAATTACAAGGCTGTCAGCATGAAGACACAATAAAATCTGGTACAGCAGGTATTTTGGTGATGTAGCAGCAGCCACTGCTTTCCCTAGGGCACAAAACTGGGCTGCTGTCTTTTCAGTTTGTGTGGTGTGATGCTAACCATTTTGAGAATCAGGAATTGCCTAGAGAAGATCTTTCATTAGAGGAGTGACTAATGACTTGTGTTTTATAGTTGTGTGAACAATAACATTAATTGATTTCTTTCAGATAACAAGTGACGGCATGTACTATGTTGTGTAGTAGCTTGTGTTGGGTCCAGGGATGCCATTCGCTCACGTCATCGTTTTGTATTAGCTTTTATACAATGAGCATTTCAAGATGTGGGGACTAGAATCCGCGTCCTCTTTCTACTTTTGACAAAATTCATAAATGTGTCCTGTCTTTTGGATTTATATGGCATTTGTTAGTGTCCTGGTATAGGTCAAATGTGTGGCCTATCAATGGCAATTTTGTCAAAATACCAGGCATTATAATCTGATATTATGGGGGTCCAGTCAACACCATTTCCTCATCTATGAACATATTTCATGTTCAGTTTAGGTCGAAGTAGCCAGGCACAAACAAATGTAGGACAATTGGTAAGTAGTAGGTTTTTTGATTGTGTAGACTTATAATATGCACGTTGGATGACAGATGTGTAAATGTGGAGGGTGGGTGGGTTCCGTTGACGATCATGAGTTCCCACATACCTTGAGTGAATGAGCCAGCCCAGTTTGGCAGCATGTGGTATGAGTGAGACCTGTGCCATAACAAGTGTGTGTGACGTTTACTAATAGTGTGCTACTAACTCTTGTTCTAGATGTGGGAGTGGTGTTTACAGAGCGTAAAGAGTATGGGGGCGGGGTGAAGCCATCTGCAGAGACGACAGGCGGACACTCGCACATATCACCTTCACCTGTTCCTCATCCTTCCCAATCCTCATCCCTTACCACAGACCAAAAGAAAGTCCCAAGCACTAAACCAGTATCTCAGGAAGAGGGGCAGCGACCCACTGATGAGAGCACTACGCCTAGTCGACCAACAAGACGACATGAGAGAACATTTTCCCAAGCAAGTAATATATATACTGGAGCTATTCCTACCGAGCCCAAGCAAGAGGGAAAGAAAGGAGAGAAGGAAACTATTCCGGAGGAAGCAGATGGTGTTAGTGAATCCATTAAACCATATTCTGAAAGAAAACAATTTTGGGAGAGTGTCACTGGCCAATCATTTGAAGCCAAAGGTACTCAATTGATCAAGACAGAAACTGAGAGTGACACCGATACAACAGGTACAGATGGTACAGTTGTGGAGCAACAGATTCCAGAAAAGAAGCCATCTGTAGGAGAAAGTTCTGATTCAGAAACTGAATATTTAGCTCACAGGGAGAAGCCAGCTTTCTATGAAAATCAAGCATTCATAGGCACTGAAAAGATTGATGTCCCCAAGGAGGAAGAAAGAGATGGAGCAGTAAGTCCATTTGAAGTCCGGCGAAGGATGGAAAGTCAAGACTTGCCCTCACCTGAAGATATAGCTTTTAAGGATGTGTCTTCCAAGAGAGCACTCTTTGAAAAGGAAATCAAAAGACAATCGATGGAGATCGAAGAAAGTCAGTCATGGAAACGTTCATCAAAAGAGTATGATGAAACAGTTGTCATTTCTGAGGAGTCAGCATCTAGTACACTTCAAAAGAAGGAAGAGAGGAAACAGACATTGGAGGAGACAGTACAGAGCGAAAAAGATCTTTCAAAAATTAAGAAAGAAACCAGAGAAGATATTGTGTCAAAAACTGATGTTGAGAAAGTTGAAAGCGAGCAGAAGAAGGATAAAGTTAGCAAAAAAGACGATGTCTCTGAAATTACAGAATCTTCAAAGTTACTCAAAGAAAAAATGCAAGTGAAGGAGAAAAAGTCACTATCAGAGGTTAGTACTGGTGATAGTAAAGTAGTGACGCAGACTGATTTATTGTCAGAAAAGAAAGAGAAAGAAAGCACAGAAAAAGCAGGAAAAGTAAGCATGGTTGATAAGAAGATTGTATCCCAAACAGATATTTCAAAAGAAAAAATAGAGAAAGAAATTGTAGAGAAAGCAGAGGAAGTAATTCATGAGAGTAGAGAGAATGAAAGTGGAATTTTGTCAAGAACAGTATCCAAATCAGAAGAAAAGGCAGAGAGCTTATCAGAAGCCAGAGAGACAATCCAGACAAGATCCACAGAAGATCAGGATACATCCCGAGATGAGATCACTGAGGAAGATATGACAAGAACCGAGGAAACATCAGAGGAAGAGGCTGATGAATTGATGACAAAAGAAAAAGTAACTGTAAATGTGACAGAGGAGACTCGACAACTTGGAGACACCCATGAGACTGTAGTGCGAGAGACTACCACCACTCGAGATGGTGAACAGGAACAGAGGATCATCAAGGAAACCAAAACCCAGCAAACTGTGATGGCCGATGGTTCGACAGTCAAGACCACTTCAATCACCACCTTCACAACACAGCTGGACACAAAAGAGGCTGAGGATTTTCCAGACACATCCAAGATTAAGAAAGAAATATTTGAAGTAATGACTGATGAACCAGCTGCGTCCATACCTGAGGAAAAGGATGTATATAAAACCATGACAGCAAAGGAAAAATCTGAAGCTTTTGTAGAACAACGCATGAAGTCAGACATTTTTTCTCAAGAGCTGTCATCCTCAGCAGAGGATCAGAGTCCTGAGCATAAGGTCATCACTCCAAAGGAAACTGGAGCTCCAGTCTCTTTACAAGCAGAATCTGCAGAACACCCACTTACTAGTCCAATTAGAGTACCAGAGGAGAGTGTTCAGGAAATTGTATGGGAGGTGTCTCAGGAAAGATCAGAAACAGTTTTATCTGAAACTGTAGAAGACATTCCATCCCATCAACCTATCGAATCTCACCAAGTGAAAGAGATTTCACGAGAGGAACAAAAGAAGCCAGCAAAACCACGCAGGAAATCATCTGGCTCTACCGAAGGTAAATTGAGTGAAGAAGAGGCTCGAAAACTTGCCATAGAAATTGTTGAAGAAGTGAAAATGGAAGCTGTTAAAAGGTCACCCATAGCACCTACAGCAGAAGGACTTGGAGAAAGTGATGGAGCTACACAACCTCCATTTCCCAGACCTAGTCCAGAATCAGCCTTTACAGAAGAAACAACCACGAAAATAGAAAAATATATCCAAGAACAGTTGGGAGATGAAGTTGATGAAAAACAACTCAAGTTAATAGAATCAGTTACAGCCAGAAAAACAGAGATGTTGCAGAAGAAGATGATAGGAAGTGAATATCAACACAGCATGGAAATTACTGATGAAGATTTGCGATCCAGTGGAGCTGAACTTTCACCCATTGAACACCAAATGGAGAGGCTTCGCCAAATGACTGAGGAAGATGACACCCAGCGCTATGCTAGGGAACCTTCAGAGGCAGATGAGAGTGAGAGCTCCATTATCATTCACGAGACAGCAGATGACATCATGTCAAGTGAGTATGATCAGGCTAATCAGATGATCACCAAAACATTAGATGCCCTGAAAACCGCAGAACTAGCTAAGGTAGATAGGCCAATAGAAACAATTAAAGAAGTACCGGAGACAACTGTACATACAGCTGTTACAGAAACAAAAGATGTGACAGTTGGAGAGAAAACGGATTTTGCTAAATTAAGCAAGCTTGAAGTCACAGAGACTGCTAGACAGCTGGTGAAGGAGGTAACAGAAAAAGCCCAGGAATCAGAAGCAGTGAGGCAGGCATCTCTGACCGCAGCAGAACTTCGTCAAGCATCTGGAAGTCGGGAACACAGTCGTACACCAAGCCCAAAGCCAGGCTCTCGGAAAGGTTCGTGGATGGATGACGAGGACCTACGTCGTGAGTTCCGAAGAGATTATGAAGACAAAAAAAAAATGTTCAAAGAGGAGATGACAACTGATAAAGATGTTTTTGAGGAAGGTTCTGTCAAAGAATCAAAGGAAGTTAAAGTATCACAACAAAAGAGCAGTGATAGAGAAGTTCACATGGAGTCCAGCATGACTGAGAGTATGGAAGAATCAAGCACAGTTGAAAGTGTACGTTCAATAGAAGGTAAAATCAAAGCTGAAGTCATTACATCTGTAGTGAAGGAGGTCAAGGAAGTTGAGACAGAAAAAAAGGAAGAGGTAGTCATGAGAAAAAAGGGTCATGTTGAAGAGTTTAACCGAAGATCAGGTACAGATTTCGACACATACTCTAGTTCTGGAGAGAGCCACTATTTCACAGCAGCTGAAGGCACTTCTGATAGCCGTGCCGGAAGCAGACCATGTTCATCTGATGTAGAAGCACTCATTTCCGAGCGGACCACAGGCACCTCAGAATATGACACTGCACTCACTTCACAAGATGCTTCACAATATTCTTCATATTCAACTTCTTCTCAAGATTATCGTACTGCAGCTAGCTCTATAAGTTCAAGGGACTCCATGAAATCTATTGACTCTGAAAGTTCTGGCCATCTTGCAAGCTTTGAATTAAGTGAAGCTTCAGAAACATTAGTACCTTCTGCAGCAGAACTAGAGAAAGATATGGATCTTCTTGATCAAGATGTCGCTGATGAAGAGGCCTCTCATTCCCACCATCCCATCATCCCACAGCTAACAATTCAGTCTGACACTCCAAAATCTGAGGATGCACCAGGATCCTTTGAAGTTGAATCCGATGATGCTGAATTTGAGCAAGATTCTAAGGATACTGATAGTTATACCTCCAAGATGAAACGATCAATTGAAATGACATTCTATCCAGAACCTAAACCTTTGAGTTCAGATAAGAAAGGTAGTGTAACAGAGAGTGTAGCTTCAAGTTTAGAAGAGAGCACTGTTTCAGAGGTTTCTATGGCTACTGTGGTAGAACAGGATAAGAGCATGCAGGGTTCTACTACCACAGATTCTAACATGACAGCATCAAGTGTGTCAGAGCAGATGATGTCATCAGTTGAAGGTCAGGATTTTGATCATCAGGTAACTTGTACAGACAGTGGAGTTTTGACAACAGATACAGGTGATGGAGACATGACCTTGCATTCTGTTACCATAACTGCAACATCAGTTCCACCTTCTACAGATGACCAGAGTACAGCTTCAATGTGTACTCAGGTGACATCTGAAACCCGTGCTCAAGTAGAGTTAACAGAGAGCGAGCAGTTTTTTCGCGCTAATGGACCCACTGAAGTAGATTATGTGCCTGAGTACGACGATGAGGAAGTACAAGGTGCGCGGCCAGCTGTAGCCCCTACTGTACCTGCTTTCCAAGAAGCTGCAGGAGCTATAGCTGGCCCTTCAGAGGGCCCACAGAAAGTTGTCATTGTTGAAGAATGTTATGAAACCGAAGCCGATCAAGAATATGGCCAAATGATGAGAGAGAGTGAATATTCAGAACTGGCAGAGGCTGAGCTTCAGTATTCTCTAGAAGAACAACCTGAAGCAGAGATGAGTAGTATGTTAGTGATTGAAGAGCCAATTGAACGGCCAAGAACACCAGAACCTGGCTATATACCCTCACCCCGTCCTACTTCTATGATCATCCAGTCTCCTGAAGAACCTGAAGAATTCACTGAAGTAGATAAAAGGTTTAGTGCTGTATTTTCTACTACTTATGAAGAGAGAGATGAAGGTAGTCGTTCATCAGTTTCAGATGTGATGAGCATAGATGTTCCAGACATAACCGTCACAGAGCATACCTTACCTATGCCGAGCCAGTATTGTTATCCAGACCTTGAACGAGAGGAGGACTTTCCCGAGTGTCGAGCACTAGCGGAAGCAGAAGACCGAGGACCGGATATTCCAGCTACTCCGGGATCTCAGGAGTCTGCATCCACTTGTGCTTCACGCAAGTCGTCCTCAACTGACTCGGAGCAAGGGAGAGAGTACTGCCTAGATGACATGGCCCAAGGTCCATCTTTTGGGTCTTTTGAAATGGTGGAGGCTGACGAAATTGATGATTTTTCTGAATATGAACGAACACTATACATGCATGAAGAACGCATGATGGAAATGACACAAATTAAAGAAGAAGATGAAGAGGAAGTTGAGGAAGAGAGACGTCTTAGTAGCTCTCCGATACCAATCCCAACTCAACTCAAGGCTGTTAAGATTGACAATTCGAATACACCCAGTGAATCTCAAGCTAGTGATGAAACGGAAGACCCAGAGGAGACTGGTGATCCAACCATTGAAGAACAGAGAAGGTGGTTAGAGCTGCAATTTGAGGAGAGTGATGCAGCTAACTATGAATACCAGCAAACTGGCTTTATAGAGCATGTATATTCTGGCCCCCTTGAGGATATTGAGGAGGAGAGGGAAGATGCAGAACGCAGAGATCTTTCACATATCACAAAGAACTCATCGCTCTCATCAACTCCAGAGTATGATGTTTTGGCTGGTAGGAAATTTTTCACTCGTAGCGGGGAACATGATGATGTTTCCATGACTTCCCTTCAGGAATTTGAAAATCTTGAACAACAAGTTGCTGTTGAAGCTATAGCAAGGAGAGCTAGTTCAGGCTCACAGGAATCACTTAATGGCAAGAGACCTGAGAGTAAGAGTGGACATGGGGATGACATATCTGTAGGATCTTTTGCATCTCTCCAAGAATTTGAACGTCTAGAGAAAGAATGTTTAATTGTAGAACAAATAGAGAAGAAAGCTCAGGAAGAAGCAGCAATGCTTTCAGAGATAGAAGAGGGGCATGAAAGCCAAATGTCAGAATCTGAAAGTTGTGAGACACTGTCTGAGCCTGGACGTGCTTCAGTTGAGGGTGAGGAGTATGACCAGAGATTGTTTGAGATTGATGAAATAATACGCCAGGCACAAGATAATGTAGAGAAATTCGATAAAACTAAGGCTGAATATGAAGGTGTGAGACTACAAGATATTGTTAGTGTAGATGGATCTGGTTCAGGTAGCAGCCATGCTGATCGCACTCCAAGTGTAGGTCGTGAAGAAGGTGATGCAGACTCTTTGGAGGAGGCTCAGCTGCCAGAATTGGATCTAGACCAGACTGGTGTTACGAGTTTAGGGAGCTCAGCCAAGCAGGATACCATGAGTATGAGTGCAGACAGTATTGAAGCAGCTCCTAAGCACAAGGTACCTCGTGAAACAAGTCAGGATTCTTTAGAAAAGGCAGATGCTCGTTCTTCTGACCCCATGACTACTAGTGTAGATAGTATTGAATTTGTTTGTCGTCAAGATCTCATGACTACTAGTACCGATTCCATAGAGGCCCGGAGGAGACGTCCAGATGCAATGAGTGCATCCACAGATTCCATTGAACCCAGCAGGCGTGACATCATGGCCACCAGTATAGACAGTCTAGGCAGAGATGATTCTAGTGGTAGAGATGCAGATATAAGTTCGGGAAGTGAGCAAGTAAGGCCTCTGCCCAGAGATGGTGGAGTGATGGAGTGCAGTCTAGAGTCTTTGGAACCCACTTCCTCCCAGGCCACACATGCAACCTATCAATATGACACAGACTCGATTATGTCAGGCTCCTTCACTAGTGGATGCTCCAACACCCTTGTCGCATCAACAGATGATTTTCCAGATATGATGACCTCTTCCATGTACATTCCAGAAGGTGAATTGCCACCAGAAAGTGAAGAGCAATACATAAGATATATGCAGGCCAGTGGTGGCACAGCAGCTGAAATAGTCCAACCCACAAGTGAGGAAGGTTACTCTCATACCGTCACACGTGTAGTTAGACTACCGCCAGAGGCAAAACAAGTTACCTTTACAGGACCTGATGCTCAAAAGAAAATGGAAGAATACATGCAAGGTTTTAATGTCGGAGAACATACTACCCAGGAGGAAACAGTAGATGCTCAGGGCAATGTCCATATCCGTCGTGTTACGCAAAAGCGTATAGTAGCAGATCCAAAGGAAACAAAAGAGCATGGATTCTCTGTGGCAGACCCAAGTGTAGAGGAACTAGAAACTCGTGATGAGCACGGCAATGTAACGCGTATTGTGAAACGAACCGTGGTCACCACACATACAGTTGAGGTCGATCTAGATACTGGAGAACCAATAGTGCAGCCTCCTCCCACCACTGTCTCCTCCCCAGCCACATCCTTCTCCCGTATTCCTCGTCCAGTGACCAGTCCTCCTCTAGCCTCCCGGTCACCCCCTCCTGGTCCGCCCCCTGGGTCGCGCGGCCCCCGTGAGCCCGTCCTCCCCTCCCTGGAGCCCAACACAGTCTCAGGTACAGCGTCCCAAGCGTCACTGTGTTGCACCGCCCGCCGGGTGTGTCCCCGCACTCTGCACTCCTCCAGCCTTAGTTCTCTTTCAGCATGCTGTGTCCGCATGACGTCACGCCAACCATCAGCCCTTAGTGCTCATTTTGTTATCGTCTGTAATTAGTTTTATCTTTAAACTGCAGTATTTTGTCATCTAGAACCTTCATTTATTTGGTTTCCTTTCATCTACAAGCATATTGATGATGTATATGACTCTCGTAGATCAGTGGGGCTTAAGTATATCACATTTTTTTATTATTTCCCATCTGTCATTGTGTATATAGCGCTATAATAAGTGTCCCTTACTGTATGAAAAGTCGGTAATTTGCTGCACTGTTGAGTTGGCGATGCGGTCCAGCGCTTGACTAACGAGTCTCTCTCTCTGCCTCGCTCACCAGACGTTGTGCAGCCGGACAGTGGAGCGGGGGCGCGGCAGGCGCCAGGTTATAAAATCTCTTTGTGTGCTTTTGCATTTCTGCTCGTGCCCTGGTTGTCTCCATCCATACCCTTGGTGTCGTTGTTGTGTATTACTACTACTTAACTTACGTTGCAGTTGTGGAAATGGTGGCCTTACCCTTTGCATGAGTGGCACCAGGAGGGGAAGAATTTTTCCAGTTGAGTTTAAAGGCAAGAGTGGGGAGCCCCTTGTGGTAGTATGGAAGGGATGGTGCTGGCTCACACTCACACCTTCTGGGAGGGCCCGCCCCCTTATGTGTCATGTGGTGGCGGTGGGCTGTCATTCTCCTGGTGCCAGTGTTTTGATAATGAGCAGACTAGTAGCGGAGGTTCCTGGCTGTTGGGGCGGGCCACTAACATGGTGGTGGGGAACCCGCTCTCATGCCATGGCCAGGGGGGAGATTTGTTGCTGTTGGAAGTGCTCATTGCCTGCCTACTGTTCATCCATAGTTAAACTGTTGCAATCAAATACTCATTCCCAACCCGTGTAGCTTGTGCTCAAATAAAGGAACAGTATGCAGGAGTAATGAGATACCAAGGGTTACATTTCTCTAACTCCGACCTTACCCAGCACCGAACGCGGGCACAGGAATCGTACGTTTACCGCAATCGTACGATGAGGCATCAAACCAGTCAGACGGAATTCAGTCTGTAAAGCGACAATATCGGGAAGAGGAATATTTCAAAGAAAAATGTGATAGTGCCCGCGTTTATTTTGTTTTACTTATATGTATGATTATTTTGTATTTCTTTTTTTCTGTATTTACTAATGGTGTGGTATGGTTTATATTTAGTGTGCATTTGCACTTATTATTTACTTTTTACATGTCTTTTATTTCCCTTAGTTAAAACAATCATTGAGAGGCATGTTTCTTTATGTAATGTATTGTGATTAGTTCCAAAAACATTTATTAATTCCTTGCAAAGTTTAGTTGATTACTTGCATGCTGGGAGTTGGAGTTGTTGTTATTATTACTGTACCTTAGTGTCCATGTTTGACTGTTTAACATAAATTTGGACTCTCAGTGTCTTTCAGTCCATTCAATTGTAAAGTGATTTATGATATCTGACAAGCACTTACAGTCCACGCACCAGATTATTCCCTTATTGCAAACATGATTACCACTTGTGTTACATACAGATAAGAAGTGCTTTGTTCTCACTGTCAAGGTGTTTTCTAAGCGTAACTTTGAGTCAGAGAGTGGCTTTGCAGGAGGTACTGAGACTTAACAGGGCACAAATCATACAGATCCTGGGAATCCTATAGATAACCTTAGACGGCTCTGTTACTTATTGGCAGAAGCAAGAAGGAAAAACACCTCCTTTCCAACATTCTCCTCTCAGTTGGCAGAATTATTCATCTTTCATTTTATTTTTATTTTCCTTTCATTTCCTTATCATTTCTAATCACTCAAACAGTATCGCCTTTTTTCGAGATTATGATATAACACATTTTGAGTATATCTTTGAATATTTGTTTTCCTGCTCACCTCATTCCCAGCTGTTTTATATATTGCATACCTCAGATTTTTTTAAAAGCATACATATTATTCATTTTGCAGTTATTTTGTAGTAATTTCAATGCCATATTCGCTATTCAGCACTACACAAATTCGCTTTTATTATACATGGGGTAGCAGTATATACCTCAACAGAATATCAGTGTTAATATCCATCTGAAGATACGAGAGAAGTAAAACTCA
>BOPN01000211.1:300000-305000 GCA_017312705.2 Penaeus japonicus
TTATTTGCTGAACCTTAAAACGTACTGTTATTTTATCAAATGATTAAAAAAGTAGCTTGTGTTGCTGTGATGCTGATGCTGTCGCATGGCTGTTTAGTTATGAATTCAAATCTGGTTAAATTACACGAGCACGGATGATTAATAAATGATTGTATTTCATCAATTTGTGTACGACATTTATTTTAGTAATTTAGTAATTTGCCAGAATGCCTTACATCGGTTGAAAACATACTTGCCACATATCTGTGGTGTGACTGTTGCTCCAAATATTCATATATGCAAAGATGAGAGACAACAAACTTTCTAAATGACATTTGAAGAAAGAGCAATTGATATTGGTTCAAATGACATACCAGGCATAATCAGATTTTCTGGAGATTGAGAGTGAACCATAAAGGTTTCAAACGGAACGAATGTGAATAAAGAACGAAAGTGAGAAATGACAGAATATGCAGAAGCATCAGATTAGACAACGTTCGTGAAAATCAGAGCAACTGCAAGACCTGCGGCACGATTTCTTTGGTTCTAGAACCAGCTGGGATCAAAGGGAAAGGGTAATGATTTATAACAGAATAGAAAATAAAGTTTACTGAACCGAGAACAATTGGACTAACAACTTGCAATGAAGATAAAGAATTATAGTGTGTAGCCGTAAATGACAGTTTTGTAATCTACCTGCATCAAAAACGGTAAATTATTATGGAAAATAAATCACGAATAATACTGTTTAATGATACTTAGGTGATATCAATGAAAGGAAATTCGAGCTCAAGATTCAATACAGCCATAAACGAGTATTTGATGATGATAAAGATATATCCATGACAAAAGCAAATAGTACAACAGAAATGTATATATGGCTGAAACTGTATGAAGTAAACTGAAATATGCAATATTCTCCAAGTGGCTGGCTGCCTGAATCCAAAATCCATACTTTCATTTAACACAAAGAATAACATTACATATTTGATCAATAATTCTCCAAAAGACTGAAATGGTAAAGAGATGTATGAATTATGAAAATCAATATAGATAATCAATGAAGAAATACTATTATGGCCACCTGTAATTTATTCAAGGGATGATTGGCTAATAGATATTAAATATACCTGGCACATTTCATAATGGTCGGACCCTTGAGAACTTGCAGAGTAGGCTGAACCGAATCACACTAAACAGAATGATTAGAATCTTCATGCATACTCATCTATTGCAAGAGCTCCCATATCCACGTATTCTGAGCAGTCTGTATAAGAAGGTATGAGTTTGAAAGGGTTCATCTGAAAGGCAGAAGGTGCCCAATGACCTTCAACAAGTAATACTTTCGTCTGGCTGGAAGCGTTCATTGAAGTAGCATCCATAATTGCTCATTTCTTCAGATCACACCACGGTATTTGGTTCACATAATTGTTCAGAAAACAACCCGAAGAAAGGTTCCCGTAAACCGTGAGACACTTCTCATGTTGGCCGAGGGGAGATGATCTATTTATTAACTAATCATTATCATTAAAGTAACGGAAAAAGCCGAGTTGTAAATTGCATTAGAGAGATGATTACCACAGTTGTACCTCAGTTTTCATTTACTGAACTATTGTTTTCAATCGATAGATATGAGAAACTTCGTATCATATTCTCACTGAAGCCAGTCTTTTATGTTCAAATGATCCATAACATCTAAACATCTTGCGTCACGGGTACACAAAACATACCATGGATGGTAAGTTAACACCATCTCGGAGGGGGTGAAACCATGCTGCCGGCCCATGGTCTTCTAGAATAAGTTTATCTGCCAAATCAATTGCACACATCTTTGATGCTAAGATTAATTCCTTGTGCCACCTGATGATAGATCGTTGTATTTCTTCATGAGGTAGTTTTTCTCTTTAGTTGTGATTTTTAGCTTGTCTTCAAGTCTTTTGATAAGAGAGCTTCGAGCTTTAACGAGAGAGATGTAGTACGTTGCCAGCAGAACCACCACTGCTAGAAGAGCCACGGCCACAACCATATCGTCTAGCGTAAACAGCACAACCCTGGAGAACAAAGTGTTGGTATGAAATGATAAAGTCTTTCCTCTGAATTTTCGTTATGCATATTAAGAAACCTATTGTCATAGGATGTAGAGTAATAGTTTATATTGACTATAAAAAAATATTCAACACATTGGCATTAAAAGTTATATATTCATTGCGATAATAAAAGTCTAACATCCTTGACGAGTAATAAACACACCTGATCCAGCTGTCAGAAGAGCTGTCCAGATGGCAGATGTAGTAAGTCAAAGATTCCCAGGCGTATTCCAGACCCCTGAAGGGTGAGCAAGCCAGCGATGGCTTGATGAGCAGCAGCGCCAACCCGGTGGACACGACGCTCATGATGAGGGCGAGAGAGAGGATCGTCATAAACATGGCCGAGGAGCGCGAGGCCCGGAACACTCTGTTGGCTGGAAAACAAGTCACGGTGACGGTGAACAGCTTCAGGAGGAACATGTAGCAGAAATTGATCAGAGCAGCAGCGGCTAGCAGAGGCGCGTAGATCACGCCAATCCAACAGAGCGTCTGCGAGTACACGACATCCAAAACGTGTCCGGGGACGTAGAACTCCATCCTCCCGACCGTCTTGCAGATCTTGTTGTCGAATCTGAAGAGTCCTCGCCGAGCCACGTTGACGACGAACGTCATGCCGAACTGGATGATGGCGTCCAGCACCAAAACGGAGTATATCTGCTGCCCCATACGCGTCTCCCAGCAGATGTATTCGTTTTCAATGTCACAATTGCGGGCCTCGGCGGATATAACACTCAGTGTAGTGATGACGAGGATGCCCAGGGACGTCAGCCTCACTAACACGCAACGACTGAGTGTAAGGAGAAGTTCGCTTCTTCCGGTGTAATGCTCGTATTTTACCACAAAGTCAAAAATCAGAGGATAGACAAAATTGAAAACTGACACCAGAATAGTCGGGGCATATTCCCATGAAAATTCTTCAAAATCAGTGGCGGACACATGGTTCTGCTGCTCAATAACCAAGAAATATATTGCGACCCAGCCGCCAACGATCAGCGAAATGATCGCCAAATTGATAACGAAACGGGTCAGGTAGAGCTTGATTAAATCTCTGTTGGTGAGGCTCATTTGTTTGCTCCTGTAGTCGACGTCATCGAAGGCTGTCTTCACCTCACACACCACGAGATTCCTCTCAATTTTTGCGGCGTCCTCCTTGCTCACCGTGAAGTCCCAGCCCGTGAAGACAATTTTCGAGAAGGTCATCCCGTCGTCCATGGCGGAGGTCGACGACTGGCGCAGGAACTTGGCCACAAAATAGACCACGTACACGATAGAGATCAAATATATAACGAGCATCGTGAGGATATAGGCCAGGCTGACGAGATAGTTCTCACTCTCTGTGGCAGCTGGGTATCTGCCGCCGAAGAGAAAGGTCCACTCGAGGAAACCAGTTCCCTGAAGAAAGTTGCCAACGAGGCCGATAAAATCACTCGCAGTCTTATTTACTTCCTCCTGTATCTTGATCGTGTAGTTCGTGTTGCAATTGTACGCCTGTAAGGAGAATACGTGATTCATCACTCCAAGTACATAAAACCAGCAAATACGTATGATGTATGTAAAAAAATATCGTCTAAAAGAAGGGCATAGTTCCAATGACATCTACGTTCGAGATCAGTCACCTGGTTACCAAAGTCGAGCTGTATCCTCGCGCACAGATCCTTCGTGCCATTGAGGCTCCAGGAGAATCCCTGGCTGACGTCGCCATTGGCCAAGTAGCTGGACGGGATGACGACGCCTCCGATCAGCAGGAGCAGCAACAGCAGGTTCAACTGAATCATGTCGCGCAGGAAATTGAAGACGGCCACGACGCTGGCGCCGTGCCTGCCCTCGATCCTCTTCAGAATTCCACTCCAAGGCTGCCGCGCGAGTTGGCGCCGACATGGAATCACGGGAAAGGGGAATGATTGCGTGGAACTATCTATCGGTCTATCTCTTAATGCATCGGTATGTTTATCAGTTTCTCTTTCGCTTTATTTATTTTTCTCTCTCTGTCTCTCTCTCTCTGTCTCTCTCTCACTCTTTCTATCTCTCTCTCTCTCTCTCTCTCTCTCTCTCTCTGTCTTTGTCTCTGTCTCTGTCTCTGTCTCTGTCTCTGTCTCTGTCTCTGTCTCTGTCTCTGTCTCTGTCTCTGTCTCTGTCTCTGTCTCTGTCTCTGTCTCTGTCTCTGTCTCTGTCTCTGTCTCTGTCTCTGTCTCTGTCTCTGTCTCTGTCTCTGTCTCTGTCTCTGTCTCTGTCTCTGTCTCTGTCTCTGTCTCTGTCTCTGTCTCTGTCTCTGTCTCTGTCTCTGTCTCTGTCTCTGTCTCTGTCTCTGTCTCTGTCTCTGTCTCTGTCTCTGTCTCTGTCTCTGTCTCTGTCTCTGTCTCTGTCTCTGTCTCTGTCTCTGTCTCTGTCTCTGTCTCTGTCTCTGTCTCTGTCTCTGTCTCTGTCTCTGTCTCTGTCTCTGTCTCTGTCTCTGTCTCTGTCTCTGTCTCTGTCTCTGTCTCTGTCTCTGTCTCTGTCTCTGTCTCTGTCTCTGTCTCTGTCTCTGTCTCTGTCTCTGTCTCTGTCTCTGTCTCTGTCTCTGTCTCTGTCTCTGTCTCTGTCTCTGTCTCTGTCTCTGTCTCTGTCTCTGTCTCTGTCTCTGTCTCTGTCTCTGTCTCTGTCTCTGTCTCTGTCTCTGTCTCTGTCTCTGTCTCTGTCTCTGTCTCTGTCTCTGTCTCTGTCTCTGTCTCTGTCTCTGTCTCTGTCTCTGTCTCTGTCTCTGTCTCTGTCTCTGTCTCTGTCTCTGTCTCTGTCTCTGTCTCTGTCTCTGTCTCTGTCTCTGTCTCTGTCTCTGTCTCTGTCTCTGTCTCTGTCTCTGTCTCTGTCTCTGTCTCTGTCTCTGTCTCTGTCTCTGTCTCTGTCTCTGTCTCTGTCTCTGTCTCTGTCTCTGTCTCTGTCTCTGTCTCTGTCTCTGTC
>BOPN01000211.1:312500-330000 GCA_017312705.2 Penaeus japonicus
TTTTTTTCACTCACCCCCCCCCCCCCGGCCGTTCTATCTCTCCTTCCCACTGAAAAAATAAATAATTCAGTAAATTCCGTGTCGAACAATTATCTTTCTTCTTATCAAAGGATCACGATAAGATAACAGTGAATCCCGGGATCGGCTCAGTGTTCTTACCTCGATGATTGGGTTAATGTATGTCCGGCGACGCTGACTCAGGGTGTTGGAGTTATCATTTTCAGTATTTTTATTGTGATTTTTGTTATTATCTTCTCTTATTTTGATTGTTGGAAGTAGTAGTTGCAGTAGTATAAGTATTGTTGATGGCATCATTTGGATGATATGATCATTTTTATTATATTTGTTCACAATATTACTAATACCATTACTATGATTATCACCATCCCACCGTCAGTAACATAATTGTTATTATCATCATTACCACAAATGTTTTTATTGTTGTTAGTATTTCATTATAATCAATAACGATAACATCGCCACCATTATCATCATCGCCGTTTATATATATATATATATATATATATATATATATATATATATATATATATATATATATATACAGTATGTATTTATATCTATGTATATATATTTATTTATTTATTTATTTATTTATTTATCTATATATTTATATATAAGGATGATGGTGGTGATAAACACAATATACTATAAATCATTATCATTTTCCTTATCATCATTGTTATTATTATCATTCCTTCTATCATTATGATTATAAAGTTATTAATAATGAATATACCACTACATAAACATACATACACATATGCATATACATTTATTACACCCAAATACATACATATGTGCCTACATATTCGTAGATAAAAACGCGTATATATCTATTAACAACAAAAAAGAAATCCGTTTTACTTACACCAAAATCACCTGCAATTTTCCCTAAACACAAGCCTGCCTGGCCATGGCGTGCAACTTCTCACGACACTGAAATGAGACTGAACAAGCATGGCTACGTGCGTTTAGTAGCTAGTCTTATCAAGAACAGGAAATTATTATCTCATTGCTACGGAAAAAATGCAAAACGAGAGTGGTGTCTAGGAAGAAAGCTTATGTTTTTTTTTCACTCCTTGTGCCCGATAGTGGGTGCAAACAGATAATATGTAATTGTGTTTAATGGAATGTCTTCGGAATATAAACATGCTTGATTCACTTGGTTTCTAATTTTGTCAAAAATATGCTGATTAGCTAAAATTATATCGAGTACAGAATTGTTTCATATTATTATCTCATATGATAATCAGAATCATAATAATGCTGCCGATCTTCATCATTATTGATAATAGTATCAAAATGTTAACTATCATCACCTTTACCACCATGTAATACTGTCGTTACAATTACCAGTATTATCATTATTATCATAACTTTGGATATTGTGTTACCAACTGCTGTAATGTCCCTCCCTTATGCATCTGAGTTATAAAGAGACGACGTTTTTATAAAAGATGATCAAAGTTTACTTTCTATGATCACTCATTGGAAGGGACACAAAATTCAGTGTAGGACCAAATACTGTAGTACGTGTTTAGTGCTATGATAATTTGCAACATTATAAAGTAGTTGTTATCAGTAGAAATAAACTCTTGACGCCCGATGCCTTCCGTTGGTAAGTTGCAAAACAATAACGAATTGCTATACTGCAATAAAAAAATGTACCCTTCAGCATCTTTTGAGTTTTAGTCAAGCCCGCGACGCAATATTTTTACATTATCTACATTTCACTCTTACCTTTTTTCTCTGATTTAGCTTCAATGAAAAACAGTATTATTAAGAGACATTAACTATTTACTCAAAAGTCAACCGCAATGAAAAATCATGCATCCTTAGGTGTCCTTCGAGATATAATAGACCTATCATGCATACGTTTTTCAACATTTCATGACTGATAAGATGTTTATATATATTCATTTCTCCCAAAAGGGCTTGGAGTCAGCAACTCTGTCAATAGTAAATACCATAAACATTTAGTTACTCCTCAAGTACTGGTCTTTCGTTTTCTCTTCTAGTTCGTAGTTTCACGGGGAGACTCGTCCAATGTGAGGATCTCGCTCTCGGTTCATAATACCCTGGGTCCATTACACACGCGGGAAAGAAGAAGGGGGAGCCAAGTAGATTAGCAAGCATGCTGGTTGTGTGTTGGTTATGGGAGGCTTGTAAGGTCTGTGTGAACGAGTATTGAACGAGCATGTATATACATTCCATTACATTATACATATACACAGTGTATGATGTGTGTGTATGTGTGTGTAGAGAAATAGGTTAAATCAAATATATTAGTAAATGGTTCACATAAGTTTTTATAGTAATATTCGTGTTTCGTTAAAAGAGATCCCTCATTTCTAAAGACAAATCAAACGTGTTGAGGCTTTTTTAAAACGTAGCAGGGACGTTTAGGGTTCCCAGCAGCGCCGTGTTCAAGCCTCTTATTCTTGTTTTTATAGTTGCAGGTGACCCATCATGCAGATATTGTTGCATTTTTTCAAGGAAAATATATTATATATATATATATATATATATATATATATATATATATATATATATATATTCATTTATTTATTGTATGCATAGAACAGAGAGGTAATTCATAAATACATCAAAAGTTTTGAAATAGTTTAAACTTTTCCATTCATTTTCGTTCCTTCGATTCTTCAATAAAATTTTATATTTCATACGCTTTTGTTTACCAGGAATGATACTAAATTACAAATGAAAGCTGAAAAAAAATAATAAATTTGTTGGTTTCAAGATGACAATAGACAAAATTTATATTTCATGTCCCGTCCAGCAAGACTTCGTCATTATGAAGTTCTGATCGCAGAGCCTCCATTTTTGCCGTCTCATCGATCAAAGTTTGCCGGGAAAAGTCGCCCTTGAGGAGAGGTCTAAGAGTGCGGCATTTAGGAATGTGTGTGTGAGAGAGAGAGAGAGAGAGAGAGAGAGAGAGAGAGAGAGAGAGAGAGAGAGAGAGAGAGAGAGAGAGAGAGAGAGAGAGAGAGAGAGAGTGTGTGTGTGTGTGTATGTGTGTGTGTTTTACATCCCCACAATATTATACAAATAGGTAACATGGATAGGAAAAAAAATCCATATGTTTATATTATCATTTACCACACGACAATCTCATGCTAATCACTAGATGTACATAAAACTCATTCGATTCAGAATTGTACCGACATGGAAGAATTCTCGGCAGTCGTTGGTCCACTACGATACATAAGAGCCATCCTGGTCGTGGGAACTGGGTAGTCAAGGGCAGCTTTGTGATTGGCCATCTTGGGGCGACCTTTTCTGTCCAACCAGATCTTCCAGACACATCACTATAGCGCAGTAAAAGTTAGAGATCTAGAAAAAAATTCAGCAATACACATGCAACATCGGCTTTGTGGTCTGATGCCATCTCACAAGAGCGCCGTACGACTCCAGATAACCAATGGACAGATGACCTTCGTTGGCCTGACACCGGTGGCCAAGCGAAAACCAAGGAGCGGATTCAGAGCAAACTTAATCAAGGCCAATAAGTATCCTTTCCCACTGGCTGTGCACTAATCAGAATGACAGAGTTTTCATGAAATATCGTATTTTAGATTTGAAGATACGATGTCGATTTTTAGAAAGAAATATCACTGATTCGACTGGAAGATTTGCACTTCGTAAGGTCTATCCTTCTACTAACCTCTTCCGCTCTCTGGGACTCTAAAGTGAACGGCTGAAATTACACTTTTTTCAATACTGGGAGAGTTTGAATGAAAATTAATTCATGAATACTATAGACTTGATCAACAACATTGTAGATATAACTTCTAATTGTAGAGCGCCAACAGGATAAATTTGGTAATACCAGTAATACACTCTAAATTACCAATGGCTCTGGTAATCTTAATAAAAGTGAGTGGCCACATGGTAACCGAGTTAAGATGAATGACTTTTTCCAAGGAGTTTCTGATCGGTGACTGTGTGAGGTCGGTCTCTTTATAACTATCGTCCTAAATACATCTAAATATTTCCATTTATTATGGAATTATAGAACACTTTGCACTGACCAACTGCAAAATACATATTGCCGTTAACGAAGTCACATAAGCTTCACCAACTCTCTTGTTTGTACATCATGCCTAAGAAAGTGAAATAGAAAATAGTTGAAGTATGAAATGTCCGAGATTTATTGTTCACGCCACATGTCATATGTTTATTATGCCCCCATGTAATTAAGCGAGGAAAATTAATTCATTTCCTAAATTCAAAATGTTGAGATAAAACACTCTACAGTATCATATTTCATCCATTTAATAATCGTAAAATGCTCCTCCCTGACACACTATTAAATGCACTGCTCACTAAACTCCCGTAAGTCCCACCCAACAGCAACGACCTCGACTGAAGCGATGTTGCAGCGACTGACCGCCCCGGCCGCGGTTCGCCCTCGCGGCTGAGGTCGATCGCCACTTCGACGCTCTCCAGAGGCTGCACCAGGATGTGCGGTGATTTGGGACATTATTATGACACACACACAAACATTTTTTTAAATTATTGTCTAAGTTTGAGGGTTTAATAGTAATTGAATAACTAAGTCAGGTATAATCCGATGGAATGGCAGTTATCTTGCCTTTAGCGCTAATGCAAGCAATGAGCATTCTCGTTTTCTTAATTTATGGTAGAGGAAGGTCGAGGGAGGGAGGAAGAGAAACTCAAACTGACATGACAACGGACATATACATATAGAAATATATTCATATACATTTATATGTATGTATATATGTATATATATATATATATATATATATATATATATATATATATATATGTGTGTGTGTGTGTGTGTGTGTGTGTGTGTGTGTGTGTGTGTGTGTGTGTGTGTGTGTGTGTGCGTGTGTGTGTGTGTGTGTGTGGATATTTAGACAGACATAGAAATAAAAAACATAATGACAGATAGAGAGATATATAGATAGGGTCACGTACGGAATATAATATGTAGCACATGATACTCGTATATTCTCAATATATCACATACTGTATGTTCGCGAAGTACATCTGAGCGTCTCACCCCGCCCCCATTTCTCTCTCCCTTCCCGCCCCAGCCTCGTGTTAGTTCCTGGCTGGTCCGCGCCCTCTGTTGCTTGTAAGGGTAATTGGGGATAATGTCACAAACTGAAATTTTATCTGTCATGAGGGACGCGTTAGCACCGACGCCAGAGGCCCCTCGTTTCCCTTCCGCCTTCTTCGCGAGTCCTTTTGAGTGTTTGGTTTGTTGGTTGACTGGTTTTCGTCGACTTATCTGCCTGCAAGAGTCAAATCGCTTTCGGAGATGTGAAGATTTCAATGTTGCTTTGGGGTAGCTGTCTGATCACCCGTCTCTCATTCTCTCTCTCTCTCTCTTTGATTTTTCATGCTACCAAAGACCATGTTTATCTAATACTATATGATGTTTGTTGGAGAAACAGTATAGTGTTCAAGATATATATATATATATATATATATATATATATATATATATATATATATATATATGTGTGTGTGTGTGTGTGTGTGTGTGTGTGTGTGTGTGTGTGTGTGTGTGTGTGTGTGTGTGTGTGTTACACAGAATGTTCTCCCATTTCTCAGCTCCCTCTCCCCCGACCCTCATCCTCTCTATTACCGAAGACCCTTGATATAAGACCTCACAGGCTCTTAGCGATCGTTAGGAATTTGACAAGGTCTGGCACTGTAATGGCTGGAATTCAGATGTTAGGCGGACGTTATCTTTTTATTCAAACTTAAAAGGTAGACTGACTAACCCAAAGCTGAGTTTGGTGAACCTTATTTTGTTGCTAACCTAAAATGTATAAATATTCAAGTAGAAACCATATTCCATATAGATTTATTAACCATATCCTAAGTATCAGTATCAAAATTAGTGATATAAAATACAGTGTTGCTATTAAGCAATAACCAGATGAATCCAGATAACCGAACATACACTCTTATCACTACCAATGATTATGCAATAATCATCGTTTACCATTACTTTGCATGTGTCGGTTGAGGTGCAAGATATGGCAAGCGAGCTGTATCTTATGTTCAGTGATATCTTATATTAAGATAAACCATAGGTGTATTTTTACTCGTCTATGGAGTGTTGCAACAAGGCAGCAACTCTTTTTTCAACACAGGCTGGTAGAATGTTGGGAACGCACTCGTTGAAGTGATGCATGTGCCATGACGGTTTCTAACTTATTTGCATATTTAGCTGATAAAATTAGTGATTTGCCCCGCCTCTATGTTTTTTTCTGTTATTGGAAGGTACACAAATGCAATACAGTCGACAATAAAATATCTAGATACTAAAGGATGGAATACTGAAGAAACATTTTTCAGCTTTTCTGACCACTGATTTACTTTCGGAAATGTCAATGTTGGTTTAAGATATAGTCTGAAAACAGGGATTGCATGATTTCACCAAATGCGTAAGTGTAATAATGATAATATTCGTAATGGTATTAATGATAATGATGATACTCATGATGTCATAATCGTTATAATGATGATAATAATGATAACAATAACAATGACAATGAATGTTTTGGATAATACAGATGATTGATACAAAAAAATCAGACAATGTACTTTAGAAAAGAAAATGAAAACAGTGCCCTGCACAAACACCATAGGTTTTAATCCATCACATTAACAGAGTAGAAAAACGCCTTTAGCTACACCCGGAAGAGCTGCCTGAGGCTCATCGACAAGGCCAGTAGATATGTAAACATTAGACTCGTTTTGGAACTTCAAATTTCGCTGCTCGAAGCGATCTCTATCTTTGGTCGTCTTGCAGAGTGTAAGGGCTTCTGCCTTCCATTGTGTGGTGTTTACACATTGTAAGTATATTGCGTTTTAACTTTACTTGGATGTGGTGATATTCTCACTTGCGTTTTTTCTTTCTCTGTCTCTTTCTCTGTCTGTCAGTCTCTGCCTTTGCTCTGTCTATATTTCGGTCTCTCTCTCTCTCTCTCTTCTCTCTCTCTCTCTCTCTCTCTTCTTTCTTCTCTCTCTCTCTCTCTCTCTCTTCTTTCTTCTCTCTCTCTCTCTCTCTCTCTCTCTCTCTCTCTCTCTCTCTCTCTCTCTCTCTCTCTCTCTCTCTCTCTCTCTCTCTCTCTCTCTCTCTCTCTCTCTCTCTCTTTCTCTAAAAGGTATAGTCAATTTAATGCAATAACAAATATCTTTAAACCATATTCAGAATAGTATCCTTATTACTATGATTCTGGTCCAAACACTCTTGCAAAAAAAAGAAAATAAAAGAAAAAAAATGAATAATAATAGTGATAACAAATAAATAATCTAATCGTAAAACAAGACGTGTAAATCTGCCAATATATTTTTCTCGTCTTTCGTTGCTCTAAAATAGGGACCCACGAAGCAGCTTCCCCCCAATTCGCGCCAGTGTTCCAATTCGGATGCGCGGGGAGATGATGACAGTAATCACGGATTTATCGTTAATTTGCATGCCTGGTAGCGGGGTTATTATGCAAATCGGGCTGGGAGGGAAAAAAAACTTGCCCTTGATGCTACGATATGGAAGCAAGGCGGCCATCAAGGCTGACTTAGTGATTGGGCCAAACACCTACATTAGTCCTTTCATGGCGCCTTGAGGCCATCTTGTATAACCTAGCCCTTTTTACGCGCCAAAAGTATGACGTCATCTCCGGTCTCCGAATTGATTTTTTTTTACCCTCCGTTTCGCCTCGGAACCGATTGCCTCGAGACTGTTTTTGACGTTATCTGATTTCGGGACGGAGGAATCTGAGGATGCATTTTTTTGAAAAATTACATGGATATTTTCGGAACTACTTTTTTGTGTGTAGGGAGGGAGGAGGGCGGCTTTTCAATTTGATAACGGTGATGATAACTGCATTCCGAGTCAGATCAAGTTATGATACTCATTTGTACATGTGTGGGTCTCGTTATCAGTGTCCGGGAATCTGGATATACTTCCTTTAGCAGTTCCCTCCATAATGCCGTGTTGAGAATCCGGAATCTCTGCAGTACGTCTTCCTCCAAGTTCACTTTTTATTTTCTTTGTGTATCAAAGTTGCTCATTACATTAAACTTCTTCGCGGGGTGTTATTGACATTCTTTGCAATGTTTTGTCGTAGTTGCCAAGTTGTGTAACTATGTTTAACTATGCGACAATCCTGCATCTGCTTAATTAAGAAAATTTCGCGCGCTCGAAGTTAAATCGTTTACTATGCCATTTTCACAGTTCGGTTAAATTTACTTTTCTTTTTTGGGGGTCTGTGTACTAGGAGTCGGGTGGGGTAGAGGGTAGGGGGGGTAGATTGATTCTGATTAATTAAAAGTAAAAGAAAATAGAATGTGTTTTTACAAGTGATTCAAATAGCTTCAAAATTGAAATAGATAACTAAATTAGTACGATGAATTTGTCATTTATTTTAGAAATGGTTTTCTATAAACAAATATGAATTTTTTACATCATTTATCTGTTTTAAAAAGATCTAACAATTGCAAGCTGAACGGATCAAATGACATGGCCGCCAATTCAACTGTACTAATTCCGTAGAAATCTACAGTTAAACGAGGAAAAATTACCTTCAAATCCCGTCGTAATGCCATGGTTTAATCCACAGGGCAATTGTCAAAGCTTTTTTCATTCCCGACACGTATTGGGGTTGATATGTAATCCATTTTTAATATAGTTACTTTGGTTAGTTTGGGCGCAGATATTTCCCTTGGGATGGCGGGAACCAGACTGCACAGGCCACCACGGCAGCTTGTTGGCCGTGGTGGTGATCGGCCAGACTATGTATATCGCATTTATTTAATAAATGAAAATTATATATCCATGCCATCTGATTCCTCCCAATGTCCGAAAGTCTAATGACAATTCGAGACAAAGAAAAACAAAGATGCAAAGCAATGCATTTTGCCCGAGTTCTCTGCATATGGAACCATTGCAAATCTGCAATCACCGAGTCATTATAGCAAGGAAACTCTATCTAGTTCCTGGGGAGGTGAAATTTCCTGTTTTTTCCAGCTCAATTTGGCTTTATATTCCTGCGTACCTTTTTGCGTTTCTTGAATTGGTTTACGACTCTCGTTAGATAAATGTGAAAGGTGCTTTACAAAAAAATGATTACTTTAAAATCAGGATAATGATTATAATGATTAACGGGGTCACGATGAGTATTGTAATTGCTATAATCATGCCAATGATGATTTTGGTATTAGGGAATAATTTTGTCTAATCTTTTCACTTATTTATTAATGAGGTTCATCTTCGTAGTTACACCTATATCTCTTGTCTTTTCTTATTACGAGATTTTGCAACTAGCAATGATACAAGAGTGATGAACTACATCTCCCCTCCAAGTCGAGTTCTAAAGCATTTATAAATTTAATCAACCTATTTCACAAGGCCCAGAATTCTTTAACATAAGATCTCCAGTTACCGAATACCGCCCCCCCCTCCCTCTCCCTCTCCCTCTCCCCCTCTATGAAACCTCACACTATAAAAGTTACCCATAAACTTAACCAAAACCTGCTCCAGAAAGCCAATAAAGTTTATCCCCTCCTTCGACAAAGCTGTTGCTAGACCTGATAAAACTAACCTCGTAAGTCTTACCTCACTTGAACCATTATTGTTTATTTTTTATACGCCAACCTAACTTCCGAGCGAGGCAGAACCTGTTTACAAACTTCTCTGACTCATCTCCTACACTTTCTAAAGCTTTTCTTCTAAGGATAAGTAGGATAGACTTGGGGGGAAAGATCATTATTATGCGCCTGAAGAACACGTTGTCCAAACTCTATGTAAAAATAGTTCGTCACGAATAAATCGAATGAAGGACCTCGTGTCTCTTCGTAAAAAGAAAGAGAAAAAAATCTTGTGCTAGCTCCGTCATAAGACTTTGGACACAATTTCCACGAATTTCTCCGCCGGGGCAAAGGGTGACAGTTTCGAAAGGGAAACAGACTGCGACAGGACCAGAGTTCCCCCAAATCTGCCTCAGCGAAACCCAGGATTCCCGTCCTCGCCGGCGAGGGTTCCGAGAATACAGGTGACGTCACAAGCAGAGCGCGCATACCTGAGGCTTTTGTAAGGGCTTCGCGCCGCTCACAAGGTATGTTCATTAGTACCAGCGTGCCCTCTGTCCTTTGCCCGCCGGCTGCCGTGCCCGCAATTCACTTCCTATTCTTTATCCGTTAATTGTTATCATTACCCACTACCTGGAGTTCTCAAAGTAGCCTCACTATTTATACGTGTAAAAAATTCCGTTCAGTCACGCAAAGGGGGCGTACGTTCTGCTCTGGATCATCACAACACAGAGTATTAGAGAGAAAAATGGCCGTTTAAGAATGTTTCGCGGGCAGCGTAACCTATAAGCTCGACGCGCTGCCAGAGAGAAAGAAAACAAGATGCGAGACAATAAATGCGCGGCGGTGGGAGACAAAACAACAAAGGAGAGGAAAAGGAAGGAGGTAATGAGAGAACCGCTATCTCCTGACTCTGAGGAAACTCTGGGATGACGTCAGCGCTGCGAGGGAGCCCGAGGGAAGGGGAGGGAGAGGGGGAGGGGGGGGCAATGGGAAAGAGAGGAGAGGATGGCGAAGGCAAGAGATGGGAAGGAAACGAGATGGCGAAAGGGAGAGAATGGAAGGTAAGGGAAAACCGCGATGGCTACAGGGAATGGGAACAGGAAGGATGAAGTGGGATGAAGGGGAAGGGAAGGTCCGAGGATGAACCTTCTCCCTGTCGAGCGAGGGATCTCTACGTCATCGTGGCGGAGTCCTCACTGATGCCGGATCTGAAATGAAAATGGTGATATAGTGACATAATAATGCCTCTGATAACCATAACATTATCAAGAAATATTCACATTGCAACAGTCCTTTTAAACCCAAAGATGTGAATGAATATAATATCAATTATAACTCCAATCGGCATTTCTAAATCTAAGCCAAATATACCTGCAGATATATTTCATACAAATCTTATTTCTCCTTGAAGAAATGAGATTACAAAAGGGAAGAACAAACCACCATGCGAGGCTATTTCCGCAGCAAAAGGACAACCATCATGCGGCAAAAGAATGACCATCCTCAACTCGACAATTCATCCGGTCGCAATGTGCATCCGCCTGCAGTGAGCACGACAGGGGCTCAGGTCAAACGTCCGAGCGCTCATAGTCTGCAATATCATTGTCTCTGTGATATCATAGGATCTTGGAACAAGGTTTTTGGTACTAAGAGATGTGGTACTATGACTAATGTTTTTCTTATATCTTCCTTTATTTTCGCTCAGGGACTAGCTTGGACGTGCTGCCGATGGTGTTATTTGAGTGGTCTGCATCCTTGCACTTAAAAACTGAGCGTAACATATACCAACGTTTAGTTATTTTCTTTGTGTGTTCTTACGGATAAGGTTCCTCTTTTCTACATCTCTCTTCCTCATTATTTTTACGCATATAACTTCTTAGACTGTGTGTGTATGTGTGTGTGGTGTGTGTGGTTAATGTGTATATATATGCTTATACATATATTACAGTGAACATGTGAGAGAGAGAAGAAAGAAACCGAGTGGGATCTCTCTCTCTCTTTCTCTCTCTCTTTGTCGCTGTGCTTCCAAACACATGCATGCGGGCAGCCCCTGAAGGTCGTGGTCAGAATTCGGAAGCAAAAATTCAGTCAAGGCTCTCAGCTATTCTGCAAGTGCTTTCCCTCAAGGCTCCTCGTCCCGTTCATCGGCCACGTGCAAGACTTCCGGCAAAGATGGACCTGTAACCGCGGTGTTCCTGCAAACCCAACTGGCAGAGCTGTTCATTTTTCTTATGTGATCGGATTCATTTTCCGCGTCTCCGCCTTCGGGAATACTCGTTTGTTCTCGTGTCGAAACGTCCGTAAACATTTCTGGGGGAGATTTCCTTTTCGCAGGATGACATAAAGATTGTCTGAAGGCGTTTGTGGCGCATTGTGTTCTTAAACAGAGGATACTTTGCTAGTAAAAGTGAACCCATCCAACGTGGAAGACAAAGGGACATTATTCCTAGAAGACGGAAGACTTCATCTCGGGATGTCAGAAAAAAAAAACACATCCGCCTCACTCAACCAAGCCTTAATCATCACGGCAGGAATAAAAAAAAAAAGAAGAAACAATATTTGTTTAACAATAAAACCAATAAAAACACAAGCAAAAACACACATTTGGAACAAAAAAAACAGAAAATCCGAGAGTAAATACACCCGAAGACTCCATGAAGGTCAGGAGAGGGCTCGAGTCCTGGAAGGGAAGGGACTCCCTGGAGAGCCCACGACGACGTCCCAAAAGTAAAAGGAAATGCCAATCTTCGCTCTGAGTCACGTGCCAAACGCCGCTCCGTCTTTGGTGGCTAATTAAAGGCAAGTCAAATTGCTGAGTCATTGATGTATGGAGAATCGGAGTGGAGGAGGGAAGGGAGAGGGAATAGGGAATAAGAGGAGAGGGAAGAGGGAAAGAAGGAGTATGAGGGGAGGAAGGAGGGGATAGGGAAGAGGGAAAGAAGGGATAAGAGGGGAGAAAGGAGGAATAGGAAACAGGAAAAGGAATAAGAGAGGGGGAAGGGAGAGGAAAGAAGGAAAGAACGAATGAGACGGGGGAAGGAAGGGAGAGGGAATGAGAAAACAAAGGAATAAGAGGGGAGGAAGGATGAAGAAGGAAAGAAAGAATAAGAGGAGAGGGAAGAGGGAAAGAAGGAATAAGAGGGGAGAAAGGAGGAATAGGAAAGAGGAACAGGAATAAGAGAGGGGGGAGGAAGGGAGAGGAAAGAGGGAAAGAACGAATGAGACGGGGGAAGGAAAGGAGAGGGAATAAGAAAACAAAGGAATAAGAGGGGAGGAAGGATGAAGAAGGAAAGAAAGAATAAGAGGAAGGATGAAGAAGAAGAGAAAGAATAAGAGGAGAGGGAAGAGGGTAAGAAAGAATAAGAGGGAAGGAAGGAGGGAGATGGAAGAGGGAAAGAAGAAATAAGAGGGGGGAGAAGAGACGAAAATAAGGAATAAGAAGAGAGCAAGGAGGAAGAGTGAAAGAATGAATAAGAGGGGAAGAAGAAAGGGAGAGGGAGAAAGTGGAAGGGACAAGACGACAGTTTTGGGATTATGAATTCAAGCAAACAAGGGACCTGGAAAAGAATGAAGGTTGTAGATTGGCATGGCTGGTTGGCAGGGGCGGGAAGAGGGCCGAAAGCAGGAGCAGAGATCTCTCTGTCGTAGCATTAACTGCGCCCTGTGATTATAACAATAATAAAAAATATATTAATGACAACAATAGCAATAATAACAATAATAATCGAAATCCTGATGGAGGTTATCACTATTTTCATTACTTTTGCTATCGTCGTCATTATTATGATTATAATTATTACAAATACAATAATATTGTTGTTATCATCACAGTATTGTCATTGGACAGTGCCAGAATTATTATCGCTAGTACATCTTTATTACTTTAGCACCTATCATGATTTATGATATTACTACATAATATATGTAAATATATTATGTAGTGATATCATAAATTATAATAGGTATTAAAGCATACATATACATATACATAATATATATACATATACATATATATGCATATACATGTATGTATATATATATATATATATATATATATATATATATATATATATATATATATATATATATATATATATATATATATATATATATATATACATATGTATATGTATATGTATATATATATATATATATATATATATATATATATATATATATATATGTGTGTATATATATATATGTATATATATACATAATATATATATATATATATATATATATATATATATATATATATATATATATATATATACATATATATGTATGTATGTATGCATATATATATATATATATATATATATATATATATATATATATATATATATATATATATATATGTATGTATATATATACATATATATATATATATATACATATAAGTATATTAACCTTAAAAATATCATCATAACACTAAATGATAACCATTACAATATAAAAGTATATATTCATATCCATTATACAATTGTCTAACAAATTAGCATTATGATTTTAAGAAATGTAGGCTTTGTTATTCTGTAAAATTACTTATCCAACTTAATTTCATTGTTTTTGTCTATATTCTCGTCTAATATGGTTATGCAGTTCTAAACATTTGTGATGTAAATTCTCACTTCAGCCACTCGGTTGAAGAAAAAAAAAACAGATTTTCTCCCCTAAAAATTCTTTATGTAAAAGCGAGGAGTGTGAGCGTCGCTATTATCACTTAAGTGGTCATACTAATTGCTTCGGCGTATGTGACTAACTTGTATTTGGTAAAAATATACACATTTGAATTAAGACTTTACTTTTCAAATACTTTGAAGTTGTTGTCGTAGACACCTGCAAGCATTATACAAGGTTCGCGTGCGTATTTCGTGTAGTAAAGACTTACCTGTGAATGGTCGAAGCTTCACATTCTGGCCGGCAGATGGTGCTCGCAATAACTGTTTCCAACCCAAGATCACATAATTATTGTCTTAATAATACTTATTCGGGCATATTTCTGAGTGTTGTCTTTAGAAGTTTTGCATTTAGAATTTGATGTTAGTTAGAAGTTTGGTTTCAAAGAAATATTTGCGTGGTCTTGTGTGAATGGTTTAATAATTTGAATATGTTTATACTGAATCCGATGTCAATGTGCAAACCACACGCGGTTATTTGTAACTGTGATGCTTACTGTGCTGAAGATAGTTGAAGTGTTTGATTTATTTAAATTGGTGTTACACAACAATCCTCATCTTTCAATTGTTCTTCTAAAAGTTTGACAAATCCGATTGGACTCCGATATGTATGCATAGGTCTGTCAGTTTCTCGGATTTGTTACTAAACTCTAGTTCATCTGTCACCACTGAATGTACATATAAAGATAAATTATGAAATAATAATCATTATCTGCAAAATACCCATAAAATAATATTAACGAAATAAATAGCTACGCGGCAACTCGACGAGAGCAGCCTCCCAAACATTGTCTTTGTCGGCAGTCGTGTCTTGGTTGTGAGCGAGCGAGGACTGTACGTGCGTCCTCCGAGGCTGATCAATGTTAGTGCATCTCTTTTAGTATACATTCGAAGTTGTTTCCATCTGTTGTCATGTGCTTTTATTAGTGTATTAAACCCTTTGTGGATGTTACTCACCGAGTGCAATGTTTTCAAATAGTTTGGGTAAATTTATTCAACTTGTGAACTTTTGGCGTTGCTTTTTTGTGTTTCCCATGGACGTATAGCCTAGTACGTGATCGCCGTATTCGATTGACTGTCAAGTACCAGTGTTTACTAACGCTCTCACGTGTTATTACTCGAGCATCGCAATCAGACGGGATTTGGACGACATACGAGTACTAAGGAAAATCTGCATGCAAGGCCGGGGATTACAGCACACACGACCTGACAAACCGTGTGTGCTGTGAGGCTTTACGGGTGTTCATGGTGTTTTAGCAGACATGGTTTTGTAAAGCTGCTGGCGAGTGTGTGTGACAGCGAAGATTAACGTGAGAGAGAGAGAGAGAGAGAGTGAGAAGTGCGTTAGTTTTGTGACCTTCGGCGTCGATGTGTGTGCCTTTGGGCGTGGGCGGACTTTACACGTGACGGGTTTGGTCCACGCTGTTTATAATTCTGGTGATATAAAAACGTACAATTTTGCCGTCCACCCAAGTGCTAAACAACAATAAAGCTACAGTTTATACCACTCGTACAAACTATGACATCCAGGAACATCGCGTAGACTTCTCTCAGAGTGATCACCATACCTTGCTTTAAGAGGCGGCTTTATGATTTCCTCGCCCTTATTGTGCAGTGTCTCGATCCTGTGTGTGGTCATCCATTACTTACTTATCCTGGCTACGGCCGCCCACAGGCTGATTCCTGGGCAGTGCCTTGTGTCCCTCTGAGGTGTCTCCGAAGACAGAGCACTTGCCTGGAAAATGTGCAATGGACATTTGTTGATTGGTTTTGGCCGGGGATTGGGTAGAAGTACACCTTTGAAACGTTTATCGTCATTGATTATATTACCATTATTTCAACATTATTATTATTATTATTATTATAGTAGTAGTAGTAGTAGTAGTATTGGTATTATTACTATGATTATTGTTATCATTATAATTATCACCATTACATTTTTTTAAATTATTATCATTGTTATGATAGTATTCGTAGTAATATTAGTATTAGTACTATGATTATTAACATCATTATAATTATCATCTTCCTTATCATAATACTGTTATGTGTTATGATTTTATTTGATGTCAATGTAAGTTATATATTTGTTATTGTTATTATTAATGTTATTCTTTATGGTTATTACTGTTATTTTTTCTTACTATTTTGTTATTAACATTATTGTTCTCATATTATTATGACAATTATTATTATTATTATGATGATGATGATTTTATTATTACGATTATTATTTAATTAGTGTCCATTATCCATATTATTTTTACAAGTAATTTTCTATTCCACTTTTATGCGGTTATTGTAATATAAACAATGAATATCATCTTAGTCTTTATTATAATTATCATGTGTGTGTGCCTGCGTGCGCGTGCGTGTGCGCGCGATTGATAGTTGAGGTGAAAACAATGGGCGCACACAAAATCTCTCGCATCTCGAAATGTAAACCTGCGGGTGTTGCTGCAGATACCGGAGGAGAGAGAGACTGGGTTTGTTTGTTTGTTCGTTTCGGTGGCGAGGTCCTGCCATAGGTGAGGCGTGGGCCTGCTTCGAGTTGCGCCCGATGTGTCCTCTGACGGGGCGCGATCTTGTTGAGAGAATAATAAAAAAGCGCGAAATCCGGTTTATCGAGCGTGGGCGTCAGGAAGACCGAAACGTGGGAGCTCTGGACGCTGCGTTGGTGGAGGCGGCCGCAGCGGAAGATGACTTACAGGTATTAATTGCAAGGGAAATTGCACTCGGATTCTGCAACTTGACCTGGGATACGCGCAAGACTGTTGCTTGCCCGAGGGTGTTAGTCATGTCTTGCCCTGGGGGTACGGGGGAAGTGGTGGTGGTAGGATGGGGGGGGTTGCCTCAAGGATGTTCACCCTGGAGAGGAAGAAAGGAGCGAATGTAATATTTTTCTTGCCGAACTGGTTCTCTTTGTGTGTGTGTGTGTGTGTGTGTGTGTGTGTGTGTGTGTGTGTGTGTGTGTGTGTGTGTGTGTCTGTCTGACTGTCTGTCTGTACGTCCGCGCGTGTGTGTGTGTCTGTCCCTCTGTGTTTGTTTTCCAGGTCTGAGGGCACCCACCCGCATGGCCGACCCATGCCCATTGGACGACTACACCTGGATGAGGCTTTCCCCACATCCTCGTAATCCCCCTCTACCTCCTGTACCCCCTCCCCCACCCACCCCTGTACCTAGTCCAGGTACATGATGGTTGG
>BOPN01000211.1:335000-345000 GCA_017312705.2 Penaeus japonicus
GTACAGTCGCCCTCGTGAAAGATGGGTCAGACGTCTTTTTATAGGGTGCCCCTCAGGTCCTATTTTTCGCCACAAGTTGGTATTTGTGGAGATATATCTACTGTTGCCCAAGAAGAATTGTCACATCGGCCGCTAGCTCACTTCGGAAATGCCCGACGGGATGAAGGTCTTGCGCGCGTGTGAATATTCTTGACCTTAGTTAGTCGGGGTCATGTTGGAGTGACTCCTGCATTATCCAGTCTTGCTGATCCTTGGGAGGCGCGGACGGGAGAGGGATAGGCGGATGTTGGTGGTACGGTTTAAAGGAGGATAGGCGGTGCCATGCTTAGAATCCAGAATTTGGAAGACAAATGGAAGGGCGAAAGAGGTTGTGGTTCCGAGGCGAGTAGAGGACAGTCGATTAAGGTGATGTTTAGGTGCAAGTAATTAGCACAAATGAATCTCTGATAAAAGCGAAGCGATATTAGGGGAATATTTCTATTAATATTTGATATAGAAGTTATACTGATGAGTTTTGATATACTAATGAATTCACGCGTTTAATGAACGGACAAAGAACACCAGTCATATACTATCACGAATCGCGACGTATGGCAGGAAAGTCAGGTGTCAGCGCACAAGGTCGGGAATGCCTCGGAAGACAAAGAAACGCCTCCAAGGGCAAGGTCGGCGAAGGAGATAGCGAGAGTGAGAGAGAGATCGCATGGTGCCCTTAAAAAAGTACCAGTTGACTTTGACCCTTGGTACTCTCGCTCAGTGTCAGAACCAAGGTGCGAGCGGCCAGGGAGTATGCTAATCGTGGAAGTGAGTAGGAAGGGGAGGGCATGATAGAAGTACACAGACGGGCGGTAATGACTCCTGAGGGAACTGTAAGAGGCACACACGAGACAGGAAATGAGAAATTCAAGTAGATAAAAAGGATGGAAGGAATTTTTGAACAGTTGGATTAAATTTATTGGTAAAGAGCACCGTGAGGAGAATGGGATACGGCATCGTGGAATAGACGGAGACAGCGGGAGAACCTTGGTTACATTAATAACAGGAAAGATGTGGTGCTGATAGCGCTACAAAGGGGAATGGGAATGCCAGTAGGGAGAGGAACACGCCGAGTTGAATTTATAACCTTTGTGAGATGGCTATGCCATGTTGTATTTTTTATATGGTTATGGCTGCGTGTTTCAGGATATTGAATGCTCTGGTGCTATTGGAGTTTTATTGTGTTTATGTTCCGTGTTTTGCTGGTATCCTTGTTCCTGAACGGACGGGGTGGCATCGGTTGGCTGTGTGTGGGGTCATGCAATAAGCACGCTGCTCCTCTATGATCGGAAACGGAATGTTCGCCGCGTGTGAAACATGTATGTGTGTGATATAGTGGCGGCGACGGAAGATGAATCTGATGTGTGACGTCTTCGGAGCCGTAAAAAATGTTGCCGGATCCGGTTTGATGGTCAGATGCAAGATCCCACGGACGCCATCACATCCGGCTGTCTTGATTCGTGTAATTACGACTTACCAGCTGGTCTGCCGTGCGCGCTTGGTTGCCTGGCCTTCCGATCATAAATAAGCTCTTCCCAAGATGACCGAGGAGGCGGCAGCGGCAGCGGCAGAAGCAGCGTCTCCGAAGGATCTCACGCCCTTATGGTTTAATGTCCTGTGCTCGGCTGCGCATGCTCAGACCACCAAACGGGGGGAATTAACTCGGCTGGCCGCGGCTCGGAGGCGAAAGGGGAAGGGGACGGACCTGTAAAAAAGTAAATAAGTAAATAAATAAAAACATGGGTGGGACGCGGCTGCGGCTACCTTAAATATTTACATGTCGCACCATGTGTGGTCTTTATGGGAGCCATTAACGCCCATGCAGTCTGTGTCTCCTTCCTGTTGGCAACAGTGGTCCTGCAGAGTCGTCCCAGCATCAAAAAAATTGTCGTCGAGCAAATTTGATCAAGTGTTTTATTGTGTGCGAAGGGTATATTGCAGGAAGCTCGAGGCTGTTCTATTTTGTGCAAGGAGTTTGTACTCTACTGTTCAACTGTGTACTCCGCTCATACATGTTCTACTTTCTTCACATTGTTGTTTAGGAGTTTGCGTGTTGTGTTGCTAGAAAATGAGCTTGCCATACGGAGTTCTTTTATAGTGATTAAGTTCCTCTCTATGTCATTTTAATATTGATCTTGTGTGTGTGTGTGTGTGTGTGTGTGTGTGTGTGTGTGTGTGTGTGTGTGTGTGTAATTGAGAGAGGGAGAGAGAGAGAGAGAGAGAGAGAGAGAGAGAGACAGAGACCAGGCAGGAATTTGTCGACGAAAATAAGAAATAGAAAAAGCTTATTTATCTGACGTCATATGATGCACGCAAAGCTGCATAGGCCTATCGGATTATGCCTTTTTTTCTTAAGTTATCGCTTTATTTGGTTTATTTTGGTTATATTCTAGATTTTTTTCTCTCTTGCTGACGCTTCATTTATCATTGAAATTATTAAATAATTGGATGATGGATTCTTGTTGGATGTAAGATATGCCGTGTTTTGCCGGAGCCGCGTTCTTGTTACCGTCTGTGGGTTTGTGGTAGCGATAGAAATTGTGGTATTTTGGGTTGTGAGGGACGGATTGTCAGTAGGTAATGATCACGCGAGAGTCTCATACCATACTTAGTCTCTCTCTCTCTCTCACTTTCTATGTATCTATCTGTCAAGCTGTATATATCTCTCTCTCTCTCGCTCTCTCTCTCTCTCTCTCTCTCTCTCTCTCTCTCTCTCTCTCTCTCTCTCTCTCTATATATATATATATATATATATATATATATATATATATATATATATATATGTATATATATGTATATATGTATATATATGTACATATACACATATACACATATACATATATTATATATATATACATATATATATATATATATGTATATATATATATGTATATATATATAACTATATATGTATATATATACATATATATACATACATACAATATATATATGTATATATATAGAGATAGATAATGTATATGTATATACATATATGAATGTATTTATGTATGTTTGGATATTTATATACTCACGAATGCGTGGTCAAAAGCACGTAAAAATGAAGCAAAAGAAATCAGAGAGAAAAAGAAGAGAAAAAAAGGAAAACGAGTTTGTGCATTTACTAAGAACTGACATGGACGCCATCTTACTTTTTTTCCTCTCTCGTCCATCCAGAAAGTTCTTTGTTTGTTTATCTTACACTCCTAAATCCCCGCTGTCATTTCGTTCTTATTTATTCATAGATATATTTATTTTGATTTGCTCTCGCCCATGTCAAGGCGTACATCACCCACGACCCTGTTTTTCCTCCACGAATGAATGGTCTAGTCACGTAGTGCACGAGGGTCCTGTACCAGCCGTGAATCGGGGAGTCGAGTTTCCCTGAGCGGGTCCAGGTATTGCCCAACGCCCAGTTTCTCATGTTCGTGTTTTGTACTCTTCGGCTCGTTCTGTTTTGTTTCTCGTTTTCGTTCTCTCTCGTTTCTCTGTTTTTCATTTGTTTGGGGGGTTCTGTGAGTTTGGATGTTGGATGGTAGGGGTTTCAATTTTTTTGTTTTTTGTTTTTTTGTTGTGTTGTCTCGTGATGTTATTTTAGGCATTGTGCGTTGGATAGGATTGTATGATTGGATAAGGAATTTAATAAAAGGCTATTCAACCATGCTGTCCATATACAGAGAAGTAGGAGAAAGTAATAGGCCTAGTTACTATTCTTGCCAAGCTCATCTCCTATGGTCAGTATATTGTGAGGTGAAATTAGGCCTCTCCTCACTCCCAGCCCCCTGCAGCCACCGATTTAAGTAGGCCTGGTGTTTAAATTGCCCTTTTGTCTCCTCAGAATAGTATTGTAATGGTTGTTAGAAGCAGAAGTGTACCAGAATATGAATCAGGGTTGATCATTTAAGCTCTAATCACGCGCTGGCAACTATTCCTCCTGGCGGCAGATGCGCGATGTATGATGATACGTCGTTTATTTCCATTGTTATCGCAAGGATATAAAATGTGAAGGGATGACAATTTATGTCATACGCTATGGTAAATAGTGTTGTCTTTTACTTACTTTACACACGCACACGCACAAGCTTGCCTTGTGAATCCAAGAAATGTCGCTGAATGAAAAACGCAAACGCAGTAGTGGTCACATGACCAAGTAAAAAAGACACCAGAGGAAATACAAAGCCGTTGCTCTGAAATATAAAGAAATACTTCATCAGACAAGACTGTTATTTCTGCCATTATTGTATATTTATGTACCAGTCGTTTACGAACGATAGCGTGTCCGTCAACCACATATATTTTATTTATTATGTATTTCCACCAGAAGTTGGAATGATATATAAACGACATTAATTCTTTTATTAGCGGCATGTCATAGATTTTGGGATGGCTGAGGGGGAGGGGGGGGTGGGAGGGCTAAGGGGAGGGAAGATGTATTGGGAAGGGAGGGAGAGAGAAAAAGATTTAAGGGGGAACGGGGAATTCTCTCTCTCGATCTATCTCAGTTTTTAGAATATATATATTGTATGATATTTATAATGAGTTTTGATATTCCATATTTTCTTTCACAGGGTGATGAATCAGCAGTGATGACTTTGTGAAGAAACGAGTGAAAATAATAAGAAAAATATTTAAAAAACAAACGTACAAGACACAGGGAAGAAAGGAAAAAAGTGAGTGATTGTAGTGGGGCTAGAAAAAAAAAGTCTTGCTTTGATAGAATCAGATGAGTGTAACCAAAAGGAAAATTAATTTACAACTGTTATAATCATTGTGTAAAAAATATAATCTTGATCTTACGGCACTTCAAGCATTCATGAAGCACCGGAAAGATATATAATTTTTAGCCCCGCATCCACTATCTCTCGGTCTTTGGTCAAAACCAGTGAAAAGTTGGCTCGCAAAGAGAGGAAGAGAGAGAAAAAGACACCAATTTTTCCCCTGTTGAAAGAGTGTTGAGAGAGATCGGATTTTTGTTTCGTTTCCCCTCAACTAAAGCAAAATAAAGAGTTGGTAACAGTGCGACGCATGAAATCCAATTGATAAATCAGTCGCCGGGATTAGCAGGCGAGGCAGCTGGCTTCGAGAAGAGTTCCCATTTCGCGCGGGAATTCGGACGCAGACAGCTGTTCGCGCGGCAACGGAGCGGCCGACCGAGACAGTGAATTATTACCGACTGAAGCTTCGAATACCCTCCTTACCCTACACCCCTCCCTCGGACCCCTTATCCTGCTACCCCTTTCACTCCTTATTTTGATCCAGTTTTTTCTGTAACCCTCAATTTGGCTTCTGCTCGCCCTCTCCCCCCCTTTGCCCCCACCCCACGCCCAACCAACAGCTCTCCCCCTCGCGTCCGCTGATCAGCTGAGCGTCGTCGTCACCTCTTCCCCAGTTGGTCCTCGTCGTCTTTTTCGTCGTTTCATTATGGTGAGTTAGTTCTTGTTATTGTGTTTATTAGCATATATATATATATATATATATACGTGTGTGTGTGTGTGTGTGTGTGTGTGTGTGTGTGTGTGTGTGTGTGTGTGTGTGTGTGTGTGTGTGTGTGTGTGTGCGTGTGCGTGTGCGTGTGCGTGTGTGTGTGTGTGAGCGCGTGTGTGTGTATATATATATATATGTATATACATATCAAGTAGCTTTTTATGATATTTTTTAAAATCTAAGGAGCGGGTATGCTATGTGATCTTTTATTTTTATTTTTTTGTTTACTAATTTTGATTGTTAATGTTAGTTTTAGGCAATATTTTAAAACATTTTCACTCATTATAAGACGGAACCTCAACATAGCGTATTCTACTCATGTAGATACAAACACGTCTCTGCCCCCTCCACCCCCCGCCCCACCCGTACCCCACATCCCTATCCCGGCCCTCAAGAAGTAGAAACGCAAGATGGCTAATCACAGCACGCCCGAGTGGCCTCCGAGGTGCGACAAGAGGAAGATCTGAAGATATTCGACGGGCGTGTTTTTGTGCGTGTTGGTCGGCGAGTATGGTAGCGGCTGCGGTTCGGGGAGGTGGTCTCGGCCCGCCCCTGAGGCCTGGTCCCTGAGCCCCGAGTCCTTACGGTCGACTGGCTGCGAGAGATCGGGCGGCCCTGATAACGCCAGACTTTTAAATCGGGCGGGAAGAGGCATTTAAAGAGGGGATTTAGATATGTTTACAATGGCCAGGCTTTCGGCTTGATGCATGTTGGGATTCTCGGATGCGCGGGCGGGCTCGCTCTCTCTCTCTCTCTCTCTCTCTCTCTCTCTCTCTCTCTCTCTCTCTCTCTCTCTCTCTCTCTCTCTCTCTCTCTCTCTCTCTCTCTCTCTCGCTCGCTCGCTCGCTCTCTAGCTAGCTTTATCCATCTACATATATCTATTTACTTTACCATCTATTGATTTATTCATCTATCTATTGCCAAAACCTTTTTGTTTTTATGGCTCGTCTTCCTTTCGCCTCAGATGAAATTATGGGATACCGGTTCACCAATTTAATCGATAATAAAGCAGGTCCTCATTACAGCAATTTCTCCCTCGAGGCGATCACTTACGCCGAATGCAAGGCCCCGGAAGACGAAGAAAATATATTTGATTCATCTAACGGGACTGACTGCAGGAGGAACGTCGGATGATGATGGGAATGGGGGGAAGGGGGTGGGGTGGTGGGGATGGGGGGAAGGGTGTTTTGTCCGGGACGACCTTTGAGGAGACGTTCCTGCTGGTCGTGGAGAGGGTCGTGCCGAGGGTGACATTGGTGAATCGATTTTTATTTGTGGTACGTGTGGATAGATTTTTATCACATGGCAGGCAGGTAAATGTGAGATTAAATATATAGAAAAGATGCAAATTTTATGCTGATTTTCGTTTTATGGTCGACAGACAGGCCTAAAGATATAGCGCTAAAGAGATGTGCTTGTTAATAGATAGGTCAACAAACCAGGAAGTCATGAAAAATCACGTATTTATGTATGATTGCCGTGGTCCGTACGTGTCCGTTTTGTGCATATTTACTCTATGTATGCTTGTGTGCGCTTAAGATGCATGACTCAGAAGCAAAGGTGTCGCAAGGGGACTGAGGTCAATGGCGGCAGTTGGAGCAAAAGCGAAGAGAATCAGATTATCAAAACCCTTTCGCATCATAACAAGAGAGGATTAAAACCCCTATCGAGAAAACGGCACACTTATCGCCGAGTTTATACTGCAGGTAATTTCTGCAATAGAAAGGCTTAAAGGAACATTGTCAGAATAATCAGATGTAATGGCAGTGCATCTGCGGCGATAACAAGCCTGTTGGTATTCTAAATACGGCGTTCGGGGGAGGGTTGTGAGCGGACTATTGTGTCTCTCGGATACGTTTGCTTTTGCTGCGGGATGGAAAGGTGGTTGAGAGGGTGCGGATATTGCTAATAGCGAGAGAGGGAGGGAGCGAGGGAGGGAGGAAGAGAGACGGAGAGATAGAGGGAAAATGGACAAAAGTCAGAGAGGAAGAAAGGAAAAGAGACGGAGGGAGGGAGGTGGAGAGAGAGAGAGAGAAAGAAATAAAGTAAAAGAAGGGAAAATAAGAGAGAGTGAGAGGGGATAAAAGAAAGAACGCACAATGAAGAAAGGAAGAGAGGGAATGACAGATAATTTGGGCTAACAGGGAAGGTGCGGGGAGAGGCGAGGCGGCGAGGGTGGCTAGGCGGCGGGAAGGGAAGGGGGCCTGAGGGAGGGAGTGAGGGGGGCGGGGTGGGTGTTGCACTGACCCCACACGTCATCACGCTTCATTACAGGGATGTTGCTTGCCGCCACCATGTCTCGAGGCAGTGTGACCTCCCCTCCCCTCCCCCTCTTTCTCTATCTGCCCCTCCTCTTCTCTCTTCCCCCAACCCCCTCCAAGCTACTTCATCGCATGCTAATGCCTTTGTGTCGGTCCCTCCCTCTGATCCGGGACTCGCGCGTTGCAAAAGGAGCTCCCTCTCTACCCCCCCCCCCCCACGCATTTCGAAAGGTAGGCAAATAAGGTAGACCGACGGCAAAAATCGGTCTTAATCAGTCCCTTTTTCTGTCCCTTATCGCTCTCGGCGTGCAAGACGGTGATTGGCCGACTGGAACGTGACCCTCTGACCTTGCAGGGCGCAATGGAGCACACTTCCGGGTTGGGCTGCAGTGGTGCAGGAGAGCGCCCTCGACACCTTGCAACAACTCAGCTTATGTCTTGCTGTTGGCCGTGTTCCTTGGGTGGAGGAGAGAAAACACAAAGGAAAAGGGACGAGAGGAAGAGGAAGAACGGAGAGAAAGAGGAGGGAAGGAGAAAGGCGAAGAAGGATAATCGCGGAGAATCAGAACTACGGAAGGAATTCACATTAAAATCACGAGGATGGCGGGGCGGGAGGCGGTGGAGGGGAGACATAAAATCAAAGATCTGAAGGGTGAAGGGAATCGCGGAGGGGGAAGAGAGGGAGAGCCAGAGAGAGAGAGAGAGAGTGAGTGAGTGAGTGAGAGGGTGAGAGACGCAGAAATGGGTTTACATAAGATGAGGGGAATGAGCAAGCATGATCGAAAGGCCGCGCGCGTGAGAGAGGACAAGCCAAGTGTTTGAAGCAATGGAAAGATAGTGATAGTTCATATTTTTTTGTTTACATTTTTTGTATCGTGTCTTGTTTTATTTGTTTCTTTTTCCGTGACATGGATTAGCTCAGGTTCAGGCACAGTGGCGCAGGACTCTTTGCATCTCTTCCTCCTCCTGGACACTTGGAATGGGGGATGGAGGTGGGGGGGGGGGGTAGAGGGAAGGAGGCGTAGGGGGGGAGGGAGTTAAGGGAAGGAGGCGTAAGGGGGAGATGAGAGGGTAGAGGAAAGGAGGAATAAGAAAGAAAAGGCAATGGAAAGAAGAGTGAGGGAAGAACGTGATAAAGACAGGACACAGAAATTCCAGATTCGGCGCCTTCAAATCAGGATGGGATATATCAAGTTAGGTTAAGATTCGAATGGCTAGAGTGAATGATTGTTAGGCTACGATAAGATGGGTTGAATGATGGTTGTTATAATTGACCTAGATTATAGTAGGATAGAATGGGATAAAATAGTTTTTTTTAGGCTAAAAGTTTACCGGGGTAGGATTTGTGATGGTAGAGATGGTTAGACAAAGAATTATTAATTAAAGACGATCTCAAGAAAATTATTATTTGATTGATTGAGCCTGAAAATCATCACGAACAATGGAGAGTTATAAGAACTTGGAGGAAAATATTGCGGCACGGGGCAAATGAGGAGTCGGAGAAAAGGAAAAAGGGGAAAAATCAGAAAAAAAGAAGTTTCAGTCAAAGACAAAAATCTTATAAAAATAGAATTAATAAATAGACAGGTACATATATATATATATAAATAAACAGATAAGTAGGTATATAAATAGGCAAAAACACGAAATAAGAATAAGGAGAAAGGAAACGGCAAGGGTAGTACATCATTTGTTCGAAAGACCTTGGTAAGGCGTAGCATTGCTGACCTTAACGCGAAGGGAAAGAAATGGATAATTGACCATAGTAGAAGTAGGAAGCAGTTGCCTCACTTTAATGAGAAGGGAAATACGTGTAAGAGGCTGGGTTAAGCCATGCCTGGCCTTGGAAAGAAATGAATTTTATAGTTGAACCGAGTCGAACAGGAGAGGATTTATACCACAGAAATCAGAGAGGAACTGATTATACCTGACCTCAGTAGAAGCAATATTGGGAGATATAAACCATTTATTTAATTGGTTATAAATATAAAATGATTGTGGGCTGGACCAGACTCGACCTCTCTGCCACTGGCCATTACACGAAGCAAGAGTGACTCAGGACGCCTTGCATGACACGAGAAACTGCAAAGCCCCGTTGACCCACTGAAGCTCCGTCGACGCGTGGTATACTGCGCTGAAAAGTTGAGTTGTTTTTATATCAAACGATGTATTTGTGTGTTTAATTGGGATATGCATTCTTCTATTTTTTTGTCTATTTATTG
>BOPN01000211.1:350000-360000 GCA_017312705.2 Penaeus japonicus
TTTGTTTGTGTGTGTGTAGACGGGATGGGAAAAAGAGAGGGGCGTGGAGAGATGCATTTTGGATACACACAAAGACACTCACACACGCACTCGCACACACACACACACACACACACACACACACACACACACACACACACACACACACACACACACACACACACACACACACACACACACACACACCAAAAGAACATCTAACAATACCCAATTTCCGATCATCAATCTGTTAGTATTTTGAGGATTTGACCTTTGCCTTTCATAAAATCAATAAGAACCACTTTTTTATACTTATGAGCTTCCATGAGAACTCGGGGTGTAGAGCGGTCATTAGCATTTCGTCAGGGATGAAGCTATTAACTTAGGTCAGGTCAGGTCATGTCTTCCTCTTTTTCCTCCACTTCCTCCTCCCCCATCCCCTCCCATCCCCTCGCCCCTCCCTCCTCCCCTCTCCCTCAACCCCAATGACATATACCAGAGCCTGTTAAACCATCCTTTTCACCCGGGGTTCAAAAGCAGGTAGATGACAACCCCCGAGTGATATTTTGCAGGCGGACACGGTAGTCGCTTCCACCGTGTGATTGTCTTTCTCTATCGTCGGCGGCTCCGCTGGGCCGTAAAAAGGTCACGCGGATTTTATAGGTTGTGTTATATATGGCCGGGAAAGTTCAGATGCTTCAGTGTTCTGTGAAGAATATTTGGGGAAATCGTTCTGGTCTTATTCCTTCTTTCGGTTTGTGTTTTATATATATATATTTTTTTTCCTGTTTCTTATATAAATCCTATAAGGGGATACGTACAAACGAACATATAAAGAAACTTGTAGAAATGGATAATGGAAAGGTAATTAGATAGAGATAATCGACTTGAGTGCCATCTACCAAGAGGAAACGGAAGTTGGGACTGGACCAAGGATTCTTTTTTTGTGCTGTGTGTCTAGGCGAAGGAAAGAAGGAAAGAAAAAGTTTGTTTTTAACAGATGTCTCGACGGGGAGGAAAACTCAGACGCGTGTTTATCATCAGGAAAGTGACCAGAACTTGATTTTGGGTCTTAGGGAAAAGGTGGGGAGGGAAGAAGAGCGGGAAGAGAAGAAACAAGTCGCTATGGAAAGTGAGAGAGAGAGAGAGAGAGAGAGACTAGAGTGAAGTAGAGTAAAAAAAAGAAAGAAAAAAGAGAGGTGAGGCGAGAGAGTCAGGAAGGGCCTGCGGATGACATGTTCACAAGATATTATCGCGAGCTTATTGCCGTAATGTTTAACATCCTGTGATCGAAGTCTTAGATATCTCGTCCGGGCGTGAGAGAGGGATGCGTCATGGATGCTGGTGTCCCCGAAGGACGCACAGGAAGGGAGGGAGGGACGACAAACGAGGTGAAAAGGAGGAAGAAGGAAAACGGCGTAGGAAAGAGAGGGAGGGAGGGATGGAGGGAGGGATGAAAGAGAGAAAATGGACCAGTGAGAAAGAGAAAATGGTTTGGTAATGAAAACGAGAGGGGATATAAAGGAGATGAGATGAGATAGTTAGAGAAAGAATGCGAGAGAGAGAGAGACAGAGGGAAATGACAAAGAATGAGAAACTGAAAGACAGAAACAAAGACAAAGGCTCGAGGGAGCTCGAAGCGAAATGTAGAGGAAGATGAGAGAATATCAATAGAGGAAGAAAAAAATATATAGAGAGAAGGGGAAGGAAGAGTTAGAGCGAGATTGAGAGAGAGAGAGAGAGAGAGAGAGAGAGAGAGAGAGAGAGAGAGAGAGAGAGAGAGAGAGAGAGAGAGAGAGAGAGAGAGAGAGAGAGAGGCATAAAGACAGGGGGCCGCCATAAAACTACCATGCATAATTTGGCATCCAATTCCTTTCGCATGGCCCGCACCCAAATCCCAGAGCCAATCTACCGGTAGATCCTTCTACTCCAAACCACTGCTAAGCCTCCCCTTCCCCTTCCCCACGGTTACCCCCCCCCCCCACCACCACTCTTTCCTCTACTTCTCCCTTATGCATAGGGTTATCCATTCCTTATTCTTCATCTTCCTCGTCCTCTTCTTCGTCCTCATTTAGCTTCACCTCGTCTTATTCCTCCCCTCTCTTCATTGTCCTCTCTTCGCCTTCGTCCACCTCCTCCTCCTCCCCCCTCCCCCTCCCCCTCCCCCCTCCTTCCCTTCCTTCCCCTTCTTTTCCCTACCCTCCTCCTCCTCCTTACTTAAGTCTTCCAATCACCTTTCACAGATTGAAACCAGGTCGTTAGCGAGGGAACTATTCCAAATTGACCTCGGCTGTACTCTTCAGTCGGAGTGAATTCCTATAGGGACCAGATTTATGGGTGGGTGGGAGGGTTGAGATAGAAATGGAAGAGGTTTCAACCTCCCGCTCTCTCTCTCTCTCTCTCTCTCTCTCTCTCTCTCTCTCTCTCTCTCTCTCTCTCTCTCTCTCTCTCTCTCTCTCTCTCTCTTTCTCTCTTTCTCTCTTTCTAGTGCAACACACTCCCCCTCTCTTCCTTTGTCTCCCTCTCCTTTCCCCTACTTCATATTTTCTTCTACTATCTCTCCCTCCATCCCTACTTCCTTCTATCACTTTCTATTGTTACCACTCACTCTCTCTCCCTTTCTCAGCCCCCCCCCCTCCCTCCCTCCCTCCCTCCCTTCCTCTCGACGTAGGAATCCCGTAGATCTCCATTTCGAGGATTCTTCGTCCTGATTTACAGCTTCGAGGATTTCAGATTTAACCATTACTCGGATTTACGCAGGATTCCTTCTCTGTCTTTACTTTTTTTTCTTCTGCTTCTTGTTCTTTTTCTTCTTCCTCTTCTCTTTCTTCTTTCTTTTTTGCTCTCTCTCTTTCTCTCACTCACTCTCTCTCTCCCTCCCTCTCTCCCTCCCTCTCCTTCTCCTTCTCCTTCTCCCTCTCCCTCTCCCCCTCTCTCTCCCTCTCCTTATCTCTCCCTCTCTCTCCCTTATCAAAATCAAATCAATCTCTCCCTATCTCTCTCTCCCTCCTTCCCACCCTCCCACCGCGCTCTCTTACTGCCTGTTTGAACTGCGTATGTGGGCGTATTTTTGTGGAAAACTTTTTCTTTCTGTTTTATTGACCTTCATTGGATCTTCGCAATTCAATGGGTGAAAGCAATCCTGCAGATAGGGAAGTAAGCGAGCAAGGCAAGCAATGGGACAAGCAGATAGGCAAGCACTCAGGGTATCAACTGGGTAGACAGTCAGCTGGAACATTTCAGACTTAAGGGAAAAGTAACTCTGTTTATTCTTTGTTCAGTATTTGTGTGTGTGTGTGTGTGTGTGTGTGTGTGTGTGTGTGTGTATGTATGTAGGTATGTGTATGTGTCTGTATATGTGCGTGTAAGGATTGCTGGCGACCCCTTTGTCATAAGATATATCTTTTGGCTCCTGTTATGCCTTTGTTTCCTTCAGCCCCTACCCCCACCTCTTTCCAGCCCCCCCCCCCCTTTGGCTCGCTGTCTCGCCTCTTTATCACTGTCTTCAACATACTGTGTAGCCTACTTGATCACCTTCCTTGTCTCTATTCAATTTCCCTTTTTTTATAAGCTGATCACTTTGTCTTATTGTTCTTCTCTCGGTTATAATTTTGTATTTCTTCTTCCTCTTCTCCTTTCCTGTTTTCATCTTCGTATTTCTGTTATCATTTCCTGTCTTCCTATTCATGTTTTTTTTTTTTTTTTTATTCCCTTCCTATTTCCTTCTCTGCTGTTTTTGTTCTTTATTTTTCTTCCTGCGCCTCATTAACTCCTGTGAAGTTTCATTATTATCTTTCATTTTATCTTAATGATTCTTGGTTGTCGTTCTCGGCTTTCCTTTCCTCCTTTTCTGCGTCCCTTTGCGTGTCTCTTCTTCTCTTCTCTTATCGTCTCTTTCTTCCTCATCTCTTCTCTTCTCTACTCATCGCTTCTCTTCTCATCCCTTCTCACTTCTTCTCTTCACTTATCTTCTCTTCCCTTTTATTACCTATGGTTGTGTGGGTACTTCTTTCTCATGCCTTCGCTTCCCTTCTTTTCTCATTTCTTCTCATATCTTCACTTCCCTTCGCTTCTCATCTCTTCTCATCTCTATTCTTCTCATCTTTTCTCATTTCTTATAATCTCTTCTCATATCTCATATCTCTTCTCCTCTTCTTTCTCCCTAATCCTCCGCCTCTTCTTGGCGTCCCCCCCCCCTCCTCCTCCCCAGGCATCCTCCCCCACTCACTGTATCAAAGGAAGAAGAAAGGAGAGATGGAAAACTGTCAGTAGGAATCCCTCTCCCTCTCCTCCTCCTCACCCATACCATCTCCCCTCCCCTCATTTCTTCCCTCTACCCCCCCCCCCCTTAGTTCCTCCCCCAATGTCAAAGCTCCATCCACTCCATCATCCGGGACCTCAAAGCAAACACCATCTCCCTCCCATCGCCAGGCAGAGATGGGACAGACCCGTAGTGGGATGTAGGGGTGGCAGAGGGGGGGGGGGAGTCTCTTGCGTTGTGGTGTATCTATATGGCGGCGGTGATGCTGTTGTGGTGTTGATAGTGATGGTAGTGATTAGGCCTAGTGGTGATGGAAATGATGATTATTATTGATGATGAGAATGGTTATAATGATATAAGAGTTGAGGATGGTAATTATGATTGTGATGTGATAATGATAATAATAGTAGTAATTTCGATATCTGATTACAAGGATGATACAATAATGGTGATTGTGTTGACAGCAAAATAATGATGGTGGTGATAGTGAAAATAAAAATAACTAATAATGATACCAATAACTAAAAAAAACAATAAAGGTTGAAATCAGAGATACCTGCAGTGCAAAGTAGTTCGGACAGACAAACGTAGGCCTATGGCAGGAAGATGATTATTCGCAAGTACAACAGAAGCATAGGAAGGACAATCTGCCTTGATCCGACTTTGTCAACATCGGATGCTGTGGAAGGAAGGGATGGGTGGGGGGTATAGGAGGAAAATGGAAGGATAGAGGTAAAGATATGGATGGAGATAGAAAGATAATTTATGAACGATGACGAAGAGTAGAAGAGTAAAGGAGAGCTTAGTGAAAAAGGCATTGGTAAGGAGGGGAATTGGAGAAAGGGGAAATTGTGATGAGAGATAAATAGGAAGATAAAGGAAGGCATGGAGAAGGGAAAAGATGATGATAAAAGGGGAGAAAGAGAGAGGGAGAGGAAAAAAATAGACGAGATAGTGATATCAAAGGAAATGTAACCAGAATTAAGGGATGCAGCGGTAGGCGGCAAAGTGTCGTTTCAAAGAAGTTCGTTAATGATGATATTGATGATGATGGTAATAATTCAATAATGATCATAATAATAATAATGATAATAATGGTAATGGTAATACTACTAATAATGAGTAAATACATATGTGGAATGATGATTGCTATGTGCTGTACTTGTGGAGTCGGTGATGCAACGTAATTCATGCTTAAGACACGAGAAAAGAGATCGTTCATCAGAGTTCAATCAGCTGATTACATAAAAAGATTTTTAGATCGTGTAATCTGTGTTTACTTGTGGAATCAAGGAGTCTGTGATCCAAAGCTGAGGGCTTCATTTTTTTTTTGAGTATTAATTATGTGAAATCAAGGAGTCTGTGATCCAAAGTTGAGCGCTTCATTTTTTTTCGAGTATTAATTATTTAATTAGGCATTTAGCCATCAGGCCGATGTAATAGAAAGAATAAAAAAAATCCATACGTGACGCAGTTCTTTGGTATCGTCGATAAGGGCGATGAGTCACACGATGGGTAAAGGAAGTTGACCTCTAAGACATCCGCCAAGGGCACGGAACACGCAGGGGCTGAAGGAAAGCTACGACTGTTGATATCCCGTTGCCATGGAAACGCGTGGATTTGTTTCCCATGATCTCCGGGTAACAACAACGCAGCCGTAAAATCACATTTGCGTTAGCATGCGATCCTGGGCTTAATGGCGTGCGAGCAGTAAAGGTCAGTTTTCTGCCCCTTTTTTATTTTATTTTTTTCTAAACTGTTTTATTTTGTATCTTTTCTGTTTTATTTTTTTTTCTATCATTATCCATCTTCGTCTTCTTATGATTCCTTTTCTCTCCTGATCCACCTCATACTTTTCTTTCTCCTTTTCTCCTCCCCCCCCCTCCTCCCTCTTTTCCTCCTCCTCATCTAACGGGTCATTCTTTCTCAGTCTCCCTCATCCTCCTTCTATTCCCTTCTCTCTCTCTCTCTCTCTCTCTCTCTCTCTCTCTCTCTCTCTCTCTCTCTCTCTCTCTCTCTCTCTCTCTCTCTCTCTCTCTCTCTCTCTCTGTATATATATATATATATACATATATATATATATATATATATTTATTTATTTATATACATATATATATTTATATATATATATTGATTTCTCTCTCTCTCTCTCCCCTTCCTTTCGCCTCCATTAATCCTTCTTCATTGCTTCCCCCACCTCCTATTGCTCGTCCCCTCCCCTCCTTCCAAGCTCCGTTGAAGGCCGTCACAATCATGAACATGGCCATGGCGGAGGCAGTGCATGAGAATTCGTCCATGATATCGCCTTTCGGTCATGCAGATTCGCTCACAGTTAGTGTATCACTTGTTGTATGCGCTCGAAGTACTATTTTCGATGATGGCGGCGTGACAGGAATAAAAAAATATGTATGGTGTTTTTTTGTATTTCTTTTCGTATTTTGTATTGTTTGTCTTTTTATATGCATTTTATTACCGGTTATGAAAATTATTGCAAATTGAGAGGAGAGAGAGAGAGAGAGAGAGAGAGAGAGAGAGAGAGAGAGAGAGAGAGAGAGAGAGAGAGAGAGAGAGAGAGAGAGAGAACTAGTCTGTCCGGTACTTTGCAGCTGATATTTCCCACTATGACTCATGGCAACATGGATATTGCTGGTGATACATGCGTTGTTTTTTTCTCCCTATCGCCAACATGATGGTGTGGGAGGCGGATTGCATCAGAAGATCGTATGCTGGTCACAGAGAGGGTCTTCCACAAATTGTCTGCCTTCTGTGATTATTTAGGAATGATTGGTGACGTGTGTGTGTGTGTGTGTGTGTGAATCTCTCTCTCATTCACTCACTCACTCTCCATGTCCTCCTGCTTCTTCGCCCCTCTCACTTTCCCTCTCTCTATGTCCACTTTATCTTTCAGTTGCCCGCCCTTCTCTGCCCTTTCTCTCCCTCCCTCATCTCTCTTCCCCTGTCCTCTACTTTGTTTCCTTCTCTCAGCTCTCTCGCCCTCTTTCTTTTTCTCCCTGTCTTTTTCTTTCTCCCTATCACCCTATCTTATCCTTTCTCTCCGTTCTCTCTCCCTTTCTCATTTCCTGTCTCCCTTATTCTAACTTTTCTTTCTCTCTTTTTCTCCTTTTTCTGCCTATGTCTCCCCGCCCAACCTTTTTTCTTTCCCTCTGCCCTGTCCCTCCCCATTTTCTTTATCTCTTCTCTCCCCCATCCTCACTCCGCCCCCCCCTTTTCCTGTCCCTCTCACCTCCTCATCTCGCGAGGCACAAGACAGTGAGAATATTGCGAGATGGTGTCGGGTAATTTCCCAAGGCTGATCAATATGCATTCTTGTTAACACATCATATGTATGTAAATATCGTAATTTTTATTTATTATTCATGAAATTGATTGTCGATATTGGGTGAGCGTACATTTCATTGATATCGCTTGATTGATTGAGTGATATTTGTGTTTCGGTTTAGTAGAAGTTCCTGTATTTTGCAACGTGAATGCAAATCTTGGAGGTGGAGATATAGGTGATGAATGATATAATATTTATTTCAGATTTACGCGTTTTTCTTGAGGGAAAATATTAGCGAATGGAAATTGCAATAAAACAAATGCGCATCGCAGGGGCTAAGGTTTTGGTTCCATACCGGTGTGATGTAGGGGGTTCCAACTCTGAGGGATAGTGGAGAGATATGAGAGAGTGGAGATATTGATATAGCATTGAGAGATACGATGCGATAAAGACGAGGAAAATCACGCACGGAAATGAAACCGAAAGAAAAGAAGATAATAAGACACAAAAAGAAAGAACAACAACAAAAAAATAAAGACACCAAATAGAGAAGTACATAGTGGCCAAAACCATGATGAATCGATCACAAGATAATTTAGATCATCAAAGCCGATAGGCGAAGAAAGGGATGTGCGGCAGAGGCTTACCGTGTACAGAGGAGATGCTATCACCATAATGAGCACCACAACAGCCGGGGCTCCGGGATGGTGAGCGATGGTGAATGATGGTGAGGAGAGTAGGGTTTTTGGGTGTTGGTGGAAGGGGGGGGGGAGGTGGTGGAGTGGGGCTTTATATGGTAAGTTGCTCAGGGATGTGTGTGTGTGTGTGTGTGTGTGTGTGTGTGTGTGTGTGTGTGTGTGTGTGTGTGTGTGTGTGTGTGTGTGTGTGTATGTGTGTATGTGTGCGCATGCGTACATACCATTAATGGTTCATTGTTTTTGTATATCTTATTATATTTTACTTAATCTAACTTACTCACTTTTTTAATAATTTCGATAAAGGATATTGTAATTTGATACGGTAATACTAGGTCGCAATCTCAGATGAGTAGCATATTGCATGTCAGTAATGACAAGGTGTGTTCCTGCATGGCTGCCTGCCCGTTGTCACGCACATGCACATGAGCAAGGCTGTATACATTTATTCAATAAGATTACAAAGATACATCATTGATGCAGTCTTCAAAAAACAATAAACCAAACATACAGAAGCGTGCTCGCACACGCGCAGATATACGTACGCGCGCACACACACACACACACACACACACACACACACACACACACACACACACACACACACACACACACACACACACACACACACACACACACACACACACACACACACACACACACACACACACACACACACACACACACACACACACACACCCCTCTCTCTCTCTCTCTCTCTCTCTCTCTCTCTCTCTCTCTCTCTCTCTCTCTCTCTCTCTCTCTCTCTCTCTCTCTCTCTCTCTCTCTCTCTCTCCTCTCGCTCTCTCTCACTCACTCACTCACACACTCACTCACTCACTCACTCACTCACTCACTCACTCACTCACTCACTCACTCACTCACTCACTCACTCACTCACTCACTCACTCACTCATTCATTCACTGACGCACACGCGCAAGCACAGAAAAAAGTATCATAAATGACTGCTACCGCGACAATTGTGTGTGTGTGTGTGTGTGTGTGTGTGTGTGTGTGTGTGTGTGTGTGTGTGTGTGTGTGTGTGTGTGTATGTGTGTGTGTGTGTGTGTGTGTGTGTGTGTGTGTGTGTGTGTGTGTGTATAGAGGGGGGGGGGGTAATACCCATTGATTGTGTATTTTGTTATTGTTGATTTTCGTGATTTCTGTATTGGCTTTATCTTTTTTTTTACCTTTGTTCGTTCTTATTTTCTGGAGCTCAATAGGGGATATCAGGCATGGAAATGCACATATATATAGATGTGTGTGTGTGTGTGTGTGTGTGTGTGTGTGTGTGTGTGTGTGTGTGTGTGTGTGTGTGTGCGCGCGCGCGTATTTTCTAATCAGTACTCTCCGTAATGAATTATTTTCCGCGTGTTGAATGTCCGCGCGTCGACGAGCTGCCAATCTCGGACGAAGTGGCTGTTAGGTCGCATTTACTCTGATTAAATCCAATCATCTCCCCTCAACCCTCTCCCTCCCTCCTTACCCCCCTTTCTCTCCCTACCTCCCTCTCTCTTCCTCCCTCCCTCCCTCCCTCCCTCCCTCCCTCTCTCCCTCCCTCAATCTCTCCTTCATTCCCCATATTTTTGCATATACTTATTTACATATTTGATTATGACTCTCAAATATTTGAAACAAATAGAAATAAAAATTTTGCCCTTTTTATTTTTCACTCCACAGAAGAAAGTAAAAATTCAGATAAAATATTTGCATGTGGATCCGGCGGGTATGCGGCCCGTTGACCTGTGTATCCGTGTTTGTGTTAGCTTAGTTGTGTTGATCTT
>BOPN01000211.1:365000-372500 GCA_017312705.2 Penaeus japonicus
GGAGAGGGAGAGGGAAAGGGAAAGAGAAAGGGGGAGGGGATAAGAATGGGGGAAGGTGAGAGGGCGAAGGAAAAGGGGAGGTAGGAAGGGAGGAGGAAAAGGAGAGAGAGAGAGAGAGAGAGAGAGAGAGAGAGAGAGAGAGAGAGAGAGAGAGAGAGAGAGAGAGAGAGAGAGAGAATGAGAGAGAGGGGGGGTCGACACGGTGATCAACATTCCTTGCTCAATACGCTCAGAATTCGGACTGTTTGTGCGAATTCCGAAACAGAAACTTAAGTTAGATGTTGGAGTTCTTAGATCTTCTTATCCTTTTTTGGAGAGGGGGGAGTGAGTGTTTTGATGGTGATGTTAGGTTTGGTTAACATTTTCCATGTGTGTGTGAAGTAAAGAATCTTTTTTAGTTTACTCATGAAAGCTTAACGTCCTTTAAAAAAAAAGTCCAATGTTACCAAACTGAGGGGGAAATTGGTTGAGATTCTTCAAATAATGGATAGGGAAAAATAACAGTGACGATATTCGTATTAGGCCTATTTGTTGAATAGTATTTCGGTGTTCTATTTTTTGTTAAATTTTTGTATTATATTTTCCCTGTTTATTTGGGTTTCTCTCTCTCTCTCTCTCTCTCTCTCTCTCTCTCTCTCTCTCTCTCTCTCTCTCTCTCTCTCTCTCTCTCTCTCTCTCTCTCTCATTCTCGTTCAACCCAAGAAGAGGAACTTTTGTATATGGTGACAGGGCGCGGCGACAGTCGTTATGGTGCCACAGCCTTTTATGGTGACTGACGAATAGTGTCAACCGTTGAAGGGGATCATTATGAGGGAGGGAGGTTTGTGGGGAGGGAGTTGAGTGTGAGGGAAGGAGAGTGAGGGGAGAATGTAGAAAAGAGGATTGAAGAATGACACTTGAGGGGAAGCAGACTCCAGGAGCAATGAGGTATAGTGTAATATGGTGTAGTGTTGTTATAGTTGTAGAATGGTATAGTGTGCTCATAGTGATTATATAGATGTGAGTAATTATAAAGAATGACGTATAAAGACAAGCAGAGTACATATATACATATATATATATAAAGATATAGATATATATATAGATATAGATATAGATGCAAATAAAGTGCAAATAGATTTGTCCAGAAAAAAATAAATGAATACGTAGTTAGATGTTTAGAAAATAAGGCTTCATGGTAGCATATATATCGGAGAGGAGATGAGGGGGAGGGAGAGATGTTGCGGTGACAGTGAAATAATGTTCAGCTTTCCCACTGTCACTTTCTGTCGGATTCTCACGGTCAGATGCCTAACTGATACGGAGACAAAGGTACTGGGTGTATGCTCGGTCTGTCTGTACAGATTTAAATACAAAGATGCATGGATGTTTACGTTAGCTGTAGAAGATAACAAAGATGCGTGGATGTTAGCGTTATGTATTAGACATAGCAGTGGTTTGCAAGCTTTGTTATGCGCGCTTATGCACACGTCAGTCACACACCGGCCCCCTCCCCGACTCGCAAGCACACCCGACTACGCAATGTCAGATGCACATGGTATCTCAAATGCAGTTACAATCACAATAATAATTATAGTAACCACGCATGTAAATATACGCACGTAATCCTTCACACAACAATAGCAGTTATCACACACAGATACACACATACAATCACAATTACACCCTCAAACTTTACCGCAATCAGAATACCGCCTCTACTCCACGTCCGCACATACATACCTCCACACATTAGACAGTACCCCCCAATCCCCCCCCCCCCCCCCACGTACTAGGAACCCCATGGGCGGGGCGGCGTTTTAGCGACCTCGCGACTCCGCCGAGAAGACAAATGACCCCAGCATCCTTCGATATCAGATCCCTGAGTGCCGTGGGATGCTGGGAAGGCTGCGGGATCCGACGGCGAGAGCACCGGGAGGGCCTGTGTGGGAGATAACAGTGATGCTGAGACACTAGGACCTCCCGCTGATGCTGGCCTTGTGAGATGCGAGATGATCTCTGCGTACCTAAGGATGCCGGCGTGTGTGTGTGTGTGTGTGTGTATGTGTTAGGGGGAGGCATTCGCGTGTGTTTGGTTTGTGTGGTTTGGTGTTATTAAGATTCGGAGGTCGGATTCCCTTTACGATTTACTATTTTTGTGTTTGTTTTGTGCTTGTTCGTTTTATTGTTTGGTGTATGTTTCTAAAAGTTCGAGTTTGTGTGTGTTTGTGTGCGTGCGCGCGCGTGCGTAGTGCGTGCATACGTGTGTGCTTGTATAAGTATGAGCCCCTTGTGTTAATCTCCCCGCCGTCAGCCTGTAGCGCCGCCTCCGTCTCGGCTTTACATCAACACCTTAAACAAGCCCTGTAACAACATCTGCTCCCTCCGTCTCCGCCACATTGCTGACAACACCGCTGACCCGATGTTAACAACAGCACGGTAACGCTGACGGCCTCTTTCACGTGCGTGAGTTTCTCCCTGACAACACCGCTGATCTCCGGAGCTGACGCGGGTGCTGACACCTGCTGACGGAGAAGAATAATCCAATATATCGAGATGTACGTCAGTTATCGTAACAAAGCACATTATCGGCGAACTGCAGTTGACGGGGGGAAAGAGGTTGACTGACGTTTTACAGGGAAACTTTTCTCCCTTTTTTGTATTTTTTTTCTAAGTTCGTCCTTTTTTCGCTCGTTAATTGTTTATTTTTCTCGTTCTATTTGCTACGGAAAGAGGTGGAGGGGAAGGGAAATGGGAAGGGGAAGGGAGAGAAAGAATGATCGAGAGAAGGAGTGGAGGGAGAGGGAGAAGGAGAAGGAGAGGGGGCAGGAAGAGGTAGATTTTGTTGGCAGGGAGAGGGAAAGGAGAACGAGAGAGAGGGAGATACAGGGAGAGATAGAGAGTGTGGGGAGAAGGATAGATAAATTGAGATGGAGATAGAGAGAGGAAAGAGAGATAGAAAGCGATGGTGGAAGGATAGAAATATGAGGAAGAGAGAGAGAGAAAGAGAACGAAGAAGAGAGACGAGAAAGAAAAAGAAACCACCAGACATTCTCAATCTGGAAAGAAGATTCAGACCCGTGCATTCCTTAAGCCTCATCCCCATCCTCCTTCTTCTCCTTGTCCTTCTTCTTCGCTCCTCTCTCCCGCCCATCCCCATCCTCCTCTTCCTCTCCTCTTCTTCCTTCTCTTGCACCTACTCGTCCTTCGCCCCCTCCTCCTCCTCCTCGTCCTCCTCCTCCTCCCACCCCCTCCTTATCCTCCCTACTTCCCTTTTTTCCTTCCTTCTCGGTTTCTCCCTTATTCCTCCTTCCTCTCGTTCTTTCCCTTCATCATCATTTTTCCTCCTCCCTCTCACACGTTTCTCCCTTCCTATTTCTTCCCTCTACTTTGATCCTCTTCTGGACGACTGCATTCTCTCTTGACCTTATTAGCTTCCTGCGAACTGCCCTCCCTCCCCCCCCCCCCCCCCCCCCCCCCCCCCCCCCCAGGCCCAAGTGACCCGCGGCGCTTGTAATCTTTGATTGACTTTCAGCTCTCGTTGTGTCCTTTGTTAGAGAGATTTGGATTGCGAGATTTTTCGTCTTGGTAAATATGTATCGGCTTTTGTTTATTTGTTATTTGGGGGATGTTTGTCGGAAGATTATTTGGTTTAAGTATAGAGGAAAGGGCGATTTTTTTGTGTAATTTCTTTTAAAGGTCTTCTGTTACGTGTGTGTCGTGTGTATTATGTGATACTTTACTTTATTTTACTTTCTTGTGTTATGTTTGATTATGATTCTATTTTCAGAATTTCCTCGTATTTTTTTCATTGTATATTCTTATTTGTTTTCTCATTTAACTGTTTGCATGTTATGATATTGCATTCTCTTACAAGTATATTGTTTTAAGATGGCTCCTCCTCGTGGTCTGTTGAACTGAAATTGTTCAGCTGCATATATGAGGTTTCAGTTGACATAGTGCTGACCTCAACTGAAGTGATGATCTCATATCAGCAAATCAATCAATCTATAAATCTACCTTCGTATATCTAGCCTTACTGTATTTGGTATTGTATGATCTATGTTGAACTATTTTGTTAATACACCTTTCGTTCTACATTTCTTTTTGTTCTTTTATTTTTATTGTATTTATCTATTCTAATTTTACAACATATTTATATCTCTCGTTCCATTTCAGGTACGTATGTGTGTGTGTGTGTCTGCCCCGTGTTGACGAGGGTGCCAGGGGTCAGCCCAGGAGGAAGGTCAGTCGACTGTGCTTATCTTATCGGTTATCAACCTTTTATGGGGATATTTTTAGGGGCTCTCTTTAGCCCGGAGGTGTTGTTATATTTCCCTTTCTCATTCCTCTCTGCCTTTCGTCGTGTCTCCTTTTCCTTCTTTTTTTCTGCTATTGCCATATTTTTCCTTCTTTTTCTTTTATTTTCTTTTTCCCTTACTCCTTTTCCGTCTTTTCCCCTTTTCTTTCTTTCTTTTTTTCCTTACCTCTTTTTCCTCCCTTTCTTTCTATCTCTCTATCTCTCTATCTCCCTTTCACCTTCTTCATTGCTGCTCCTCATCTCTTCCCCTTTCTTCCGATTCCCCCCCTTTCTCTCCTTCACTTTTTTCCCCTTTCTATTCTTCCCTTCCCTTTCCCTTTCTCCTATTTTCCTGTCTCTTTTCTCACCCTTTTCTGTCGGTTGTGAAGTAATGAGTAACTTGAATTAATTTTGTTTTGTCTTTTGTCTTCTGGTTGCGGCTGTAGCATAAAGACGTAATAGGAAAAGGGATAATGGTGATGATGATAATGATGATGATGATATTCATAATGATAGTGATGGTAACGTGAATAATGGTAAAGAGAATAATGACAGTGATTGTGTTGATAATAGGAATACTGATACTGATTTTATTGATATTGTGTTTAGTATTATTATCATTACTCATCATCATTATCGATAGTATTTCCAGCACCATTGTTATTGCAATGTATGGTTTATATTTCCTCTTTGTAGGAAAACTGTCATGTTTATCACCTGCCTTACCATGTCTTCATATCTTATCTAATCAGCCCCTCCCCCCTTTACCCCTGCGAAAAGTTGTAAATCATATTCATGTGTCACCCCCCCCCTCTCCCCTTTTCCTCTTCAGAATCCTCGTCCCTACTCCCTTCTTCCTTCCCTTGGTCTCTTCTCTCCTTCCTTCTCACACCCTCGCTCATATCTTCCTCTGTCTTTCTTATCCCCTCTCTCTCTTTCTCTCCTTCCTTCTCCTTCTTTCCCTCCTTTCTCAACACCGTTCTTTCCAGCCCCTCTCCCCTCTCTCTTTCCCCTTCTTTCCCTCATTCCCCTCCTTCCCTTATCTCATTCTGCCGCCCCTCCCCTTCACCTTCTCTCCCCCCTACTTCTCCTCAACTTCCACCTCCCTCTTCCCCTCATCCGTGTCTTCCCTTCCCTCCTCCCATCCTTCTATACCCCCTCTCCCTCCCCCTCCCCCCTCCCCCACCATCGGCTGAAAGAACGCGTGGAATCTGTTGCGTGTGAATATTCAGGCTTCCAGACGCCTCGTTAATGAACCGGCTGTCAGCACTTTCGCCTTGCTAATTATAAGGCTGGATTTGCATGTAATTTGGTTTGTGAAATGTGCGCTTCACGGTTTCTTAGGGGAAGTTGGGGTCGGTGGGGTATGAGGGTATGGGGATGTGGGATGGGTTAGGATGGGGTGGTAGGTAGGGTGGGGTGGGGTGGGGTGGGAAGGGTTGGGGTAGGATAGTGAAGGGAAGTGTTAAGGGTGTTCAGGTGTGTTCGAGGTGGGTGGGTGGGTGTGTGAGTGTGTAAAATATTCCAACAAACAAAAAAAACCCGCAATTATGAGTATTGTTTTTAATAACGAACTAACAAGTTAAAAAAAATACGTAATAAGGAGTAAATACATAAAAACAAACAAACAGACAAACAACTATGAATAAAATACGACGGAAGAAAGCAAGCACGTGCTTCGATCACGTGACCTACGGACTCCGCCAGAGTACACGAAACATTTGCCAAGGTCGAAGTTCTTGTCTCCATCTGTGCATTCATGTTGAGGGAGAAAGAGAAGGAAGGGGGGAGAGGAGGAGGTAAAGGGGGAGATAAGAGGAAGATCGGATAAGAAGAGGCGATGGCAAGGATGGGAAGGGGAGATTGGAAAAGGGAAGGGAGACAGACAAATAGACAGACAGACAGACAGACAGACAGACAGACAGACAGACAGACAGACAGACAGACAGACACAGACAGAGAAAGGCAGACAGACTTAAAGAAAGAAAGAGAAAGACAGACAGACATAAAGAAAGAAAAAGACAGACAGACAGAAAGAAAGAGAAAGACAGACAGACAGAAAGAAAAAGAAAAAGAAAGAAAAGAGAGAGAGGGAAAGGGGCTAAGACGTCGACAAACCCAAGGCCCTCGACGACATCTTGGCCCGAGGAGAGGGGGGGGGGGAAGAGGGAAGGGGAGGGGAATCGTTGAAAGAAATCTTGATTGTGGGTGATGGTGCGTGAAACTTTTTTTTCTTCTCTTTCTCCTTTTCTTTCTCATGAGTGAGTGGATGAAATAATGACCTCGGTGGGGTTTTTTTTTCTTATATATATATATTTTTTATTAATTTGTGTTATTGGTGAATTTCCTTTTCTTTATTCAAGTGTACTTTTTCTTCCGATTCCTATATGATTGGATTAACATAACGTTTGATTGTCATCCTCAACATTATTATTATTATAATTATCGCTATTATTATTGTTATTATTATTATTATTGTTATTATTTTCCTCTCTTTCACTGTTTTTTATCCTTCACATCCATTTCCAGTTTATCCTTCCCATCCGGTACCAGCCATTTTAGTGATAGTGTTCTGTCCCCTTTCACCCCTCCACCGTGGCATCCTGGCAGGGGCTCTGCACTGACCGTAAATTAAGGGTGGGACACGAGGCCATTTGTTATTTTACTTCATAAGGCGGGAGAAGGGAAGAGGGGGGGGGGGTATTTTAATCTCCGTGCGCGCGGGTGTATGTGTTTGTGTGTGCCTTTCATATACACTTGGTGCTAATGGCGTTATGGAATCGTCTCTTTGTACTATATACTCTCTCTGTCTATCTATCTATCTATCTATGTCTCTCTCTCTCTCTCTCTCTCTCTCTCTCTCTCTCTCTCTCTCTCTCTCTCTCTCTCTCTCTCTCTCTCTCTCTCTCTCTCTCTCTCTCTCCCGTCATTCTCACTTTTCCTATCTCTGTTTTTCTCTCTTCCTCCCTCCCTCCCTCCCTCCCCCTCCTTTCCTCCCTTTCTCCATCCCTCCCCTCCTTCCTCCCTTTCTCTCTCCCTCCCTCTCACCCTCCCTCCCTTTCTCCCTCCCTCCCTCCCTCTCTCTCTCCCTCTCAAAAGGATCGGATCCACGTCAAGGAATCGCTGCGGTAACCCGATCCTATTATGAGGGATATTTATGTTGGCTCCGTGAACAAAAGACGATCGTTATTGGGGGCGATAAGCGCGCCAACGCCATATTT
>BOPN01000211.1:386608-396608 GCA_017312705.2 Penaeus japonicus
TATATATAAATGTATATATATATATATATATATATGTATATATATATATATGAATGAATTGTTGTATATATTTCTTCTCAGAGTTATATGTATATACATTTTAAGGAATTATTTTTATATACATATTTCAACTGTTATTTTTTGAAAGAGTTATATGCATATATATTTCCCACCCGCATCTCGAACCGGATTAAAACGAGCGCGCTTTTGTGTAAGCGAACGCCAGTGGAACAGCGTGTGTTATTGGGCATTCGCAGTGATATTGTGTTGCTAACATTTGGTATTTCAATGCATAGGAAGTATCACATCTCCCATGCACATGCGTGTGTTGCCCTTTAATTGCGTAGTTGGATTTGAAAGTGAGGTTATTAAAGATGATAGGCGAGGGAGTCTAGCTAGGCATGGAGCTTCGTCCTGTGCTTGGACGCTCGTTACGGATTGTTATTTTAAAGTCAAATAATCTTTCGTCATATAGATGTGAACGTCGGCACTGCGTTGTTCGTTGATTCTGGAGCTGATATTGAACGCGATGTGAAGAAAATGAATTACCGAAAAATATTAAGATGTACAGGAATATTCTTTGAAGAATCCACGGAGAACGGATTTGAAATATTCGAAAAATGTTTGGAGAATCCGCGAAAAAATGGTTTTGAAATACTCGTAGCGTGTTTTGAAAATACAAGCAAAATATATTCAGAATTGTAAGAAGGATATATTATTACGAAAATATTGTCCAATGAAATTTGGATCTCCGTCGAAAATCCCGATATTTTGGATTGTTCAATTGTTGTTGCGTAAACTCCTATGTTCCCCCAAGAGGTCATTGGGAAGGATCAGGTTCTTGCGGAATCTTGAGATCACGTTGTGCTTGTGTGAAATCCTGTTTCCTTTTATTTATATTCGTGTTATTGGGCAGGCTCTGGTCGGGGGTGTTTGGCTCTGAATGTGTTCGTTCGGTGATGCTTTTGTTTTGGTTTGGTTCCCCGAGTGGATTTTTTTTATTCGTCTTGTTTATTTTCTTCTTATTAGTATCAGCATTGTTGTTATTTTTCTTATACTTTTTGTTATTATAATTGTTATTATTGTTATTATCATTCTTATCATTACATTCCCCCCCTACCTCTTTCTCCCTCCCTCTCCCTCCTTTTCCCCCCCACTCTCTCTTTCTCCCTCTCCCTCCTTTTCCCTCCCTCCCTCTTCCTCCCACTCGCTCAGGTTGAGTAATTGACGGCAAAGTAAAGGAGAGTTGAGCAGACTCTCGCAACCTCTTGACCTTTTGTTCGAGTCCTGTTTTCCTCTTTTTTTCTTTCTTCTTCTCCTTCTTCCTCTTCTCCTTCTTTGGGTTTTGATATCAGGCGATCAGGATGGCTTTGTTTTGGTCGGGAGCACGGGTGGGGTGAGGTCTTAGTTGAATATTGTTTTTTTTCGTCTTTTATTTTTTGATATAGTTTAAAAGTTTGTAATGACTTGAGAGATAATGATGATGACGAAGTTTATAGTCAGACAGACTTTATTTTATCGCCTTATTCTCGTAATCTGTAAGTATAAGATCGGATCAATTAATTGAGGAAGAGGGCCTGAGTACATCGAGTTTGCTAGACAACTAACAGGTCTCTTCATATTCTTCTTCTTAATCTTCCTCTCATTTTCCTTCATATTCTTCTTCTTAATCTTCCTCTCATTTTCCTTCATATTCTTCTTATTATTTTTTTCGTCTTCTTCCACTTCTTCCTCTTCTTCCTCTTCTTCCTCTTCTTCCTCTTCTTCCACTTCTCCCTCCTCCTTCTCCTGCTCGTCCTCATCTGTTCCCCTCTTTCTCTTCTCCCTCCTTCATCTTTCCTTTTTTTCTCCTTTGCTTGTTTAGTTTGGGAGGAGTCGCGCACCCGTAACACTCCCGGTTGCAAGATGGCGAGATGAGATAATGCCACACTTGGAAAGCGCGAAAGTGAGCTGTGCTTGTGTATCGGGTGTACCTGCTTGCTTGTGTGTGTTTGTGTGTGTGTGTGTGTTTGCATGCGTGCTTGCGTGCGTGCGTGCGCTCTTGTGTGTGTGCCTGTATGTGATAAGTAAAGCAATGTGACGTAATGTTGATTTTCGAATTGTATGTAAACGTGTGCTTGAATGCAATGTGTCCGTGCAACATACGTGTTTACGAATTTTCTTGAAACAAAAAATAACCACATCACAACCAGCTACGAAACGGCAGAGGAGTCACCTGTCAGTCAGCTGATATGAGAACAGCTGTCAGCCCTGTCCGTCAACTCTATGTCATGCATCGGGTACACCTTTAGTGTAGGATGACGAATCTGATATTTATATTAAAAACGCTTTCTCACCCAAATCCTTTTATGGGTAACTGTTTTTTTTAATACTATGTGGGTTTGTGTGTCGCGGCGAAATAAAAGCGTGGTCTTGTGGTGTGTGTGTGTATGTGTGTGTGTGTGTGTGTGTGTGTGTGTGTGTGTGAAGAATGATATAAATGAGAGTGATTTCACAATAATCAGAGTTACGTGCACGCTAAATGTGTTTGCGTGTGTGTGTTTGTATTTCCGTGTCCTCTTCTGTACATGTGCATCTAACACATATTAGGATGTCTCATTGTCGACCTATCTGAAAATTTAAATCTCTGCACATGCCCTGCCATAACGAAACATTGCCCCCCTCCCCTCCCCTCCCCATCCACCCAACCGACCTCACACATAGTTGACAATAATTATTTAAAGAATAAAAAAAAATAAATCCCGCCGTCTTTATCGACCTGGACTTCCGGCGAGGGCAGCGAAGCGTGACTAGTCCAACATCTCTTGAGGTTAATAACAGTTGGTTCTGGAGAGAGAGACAGAGAAAGTGGCTTGATCTAGGCCAGTGCAAGGTTGTGAAAAGTCCATGATCAAGATTGTGTGCTTTGGACATCGATTTTGTGATGGGGTTGCGACAGCGGGGAGTTTATTTGATTTTATTTATGTTTTTTACGTGTGTAATAGGTAAGCCTGTACATATATTGGTGATCGACGGTCTGTATTTGTGGTATTTGTTGATATATGTTTACTCAGTCACTCAATATTTCACTCATCCGCGCAGCTCCTTGGTCACCCTGTTTTATATTCGCTTGCTCAGTCACTTGCATGCTAATCCACTCACTCTTTCATTATTGAATTACTCACGTACATCTACATAATGCCTTACACACGCACACGCACACGCACACGCGCACACACACGCACACGCACACGCACACGCACACACACACACACACACACACACACACACACACACACACACACACACACACACACACACACACACACACACACACACACACACACACACACACACACACAGACAGTCATTTGAGAACCTTAGGTAGAACGAACGAGACAGACAGACAAGGACGTAACAACAAGGCGCTTTATCTCCCCTTCCCCCTTGCCCCTCCCCCTCACTTTCCTCCCCTAACCCGTCCCTCTCCCTCCTCCCCCGGCCCGTACCCCCTCTCTCCCTCCCTACCCTTCCCCCTCCCTCCACCCTCCCGTTCCCTTACCCCACGTGGTCTATTCATCGCCTCTTATTATTTTGACTTTCCCGTCTGGATTAAATTCTTTGGTCAAGTTCCTGGAGGGGATTTATTTCTTTGGGGTTGTGAAAGGAGGGGAGGGGGGGGGGCGTGGGGGTAAGGAGATGAGCAGGGAGGGTGAGGGAGGTAGGTAGGGGTGGGGATAGAGAGGTGAGCAGGGGAGTTGGGGTAGGGTGGGGTTTTGGTAGCGGAGTGAGTAGGGGGTTGTGGTGGGTTGGGGCGTATAGGGGTGAGTAGGGGGACAGGGATGTGGGTTTGATGGGGGAATCGGTATAGGAGGGTGAGTGGGTGGACGGGGTTGGAGTGGATGTAGGTCTAGGGGGATGCGAGTTTGAATAACGCGAGGAGAAAAGAATGCGAAGGGAAATTGTCCTCGTATTTGTCTCTCGTGAAATGGGTAGCCTAGTTGGATGCGACGAATTGCGTGAATTTGATGCAAGGAAAGTCTTTTTTTTCCTGTAAAGATAGCCAATAGGAATGTTTATTGATAATAATGATAGGTATGCTAGCGATGATATCTATAACGTTGCAAATAATGCTAACAATAAGAAAAGAAAAAAACGAGTATAAAAGAGTAATTCACCTCGATAGCCGTCATTAAAGAGGTCACGTTGCTCTTAACTTTCGACAGCACAATAGCCAATGCCATAAGAAGATTTCCTAACCACAATATTAACCATTACGTCCCATACGATTATCGACCATTCCGTCGAGAGAAAAAGAAAAAGGGGCGCTTTGGAGGGCAAGAGAATGCTAAGCGTCGCATGACCTCACCGGCGGCGAAGGTCGAGAACGACACGCTACCGGGAAGTGCTATGAGCCTTATAGCACTTCGCCTTGATCTTGACCACCACGGGCATAGGAGGTCGCGGTGCGCATTCCTCGGAGGTCATGCCATGTTCTGGTGCTGGTAAGAAGGTCCTTGCTGACATTCCTCCTTGGTTTTACACGTGTAGGTGTGTAAGAGAGAAACAGAGGCAGAGGCAGAGGCAGAAAGAAGGACGAGACAGAAAGACAGACAGAGACAGAGTGTGAGGAACAGATGCAGAGAGAGAGAGAGAGAGAGAGAGAGAGAGAGAGAGAGAGAGAGAGAGAGAGAGAGAGAGAGAGAGAGAGAAAGAGAAAGAGTGAGAGAGATAATCAGAGAATGTGCATTTATAAAGGGCTTTGTACATACACAGCATGTCTGTTTTCGATTTCGTGTGTTTTGGACCCACAGGGCTAGTGTCTGCAAAACCGTTATAATTAGCAAGTCTTGGGCTTATCTAGCGTATAAAACGCCATAATTGACCTCCAGCCTACAAATTATGCCTCGCTTTTCCTAGAACTTAACAAAATGTAAAATTACTGTTAATAACAGCAGTTGGATGCAGATCATTACGAAGTCTGTCTGTCACCATAAGTCCGCGGCGTTTTATGTATAATGGATGAAGAAAGAAATGACATTCGGACGGGCGTGTGTCAGTCATCCGTGGGTCTTGCTGCGTGGGGTAATAACGCCGAAACTCTCGACGGGTAAGACGACTGACAAGACAATCAGGACAAGCTATCCATTATCTTCTCTTTACCCTAACCATCTCCCAGTCCCCCTTTTCCCCTTCTTTCATTTTCCTCCAACTCAATTTCTCCCTTCCTTTCCTCTCCCCACCTCTATCTTTTCCCTCCTCTCCCCTCCCTCGACTCAGTCTCTCCCCTCCCTTCCTCCCTCCTTCCCCCTCTGCCCCAGCTCTGTCTCTCTCCTCCCTCCCTCTGGCCAGGCTCTGTCTCTCCCCTCCCGTCCCCTTCCTCTCCCCCTGTGCCCCAGCTCTGTCTCTCTCCTCCCTCCCTCTGCCCTAGCTCTGTCTCTCCCCTCCCACCGTCTCCCCCAACTCTTAAATCTCCCCTACTTCTATCTCTCCCCTCCCCTCACCCCCATCTATAACTCTCTCTCCTCCCCTCCTCCCCCCAACTCTATCTTCCCTCCCCACCTTATCCGAACATCAACAAGCGGACGAGTTCCTCCATTGTCTTGAAGATCACGTGTTTTAATCATTTATCAGCAAAGAAAACGAATTGTGGGATCTTGCCTCGATGGTGATGGTAGGGCGTGATGAATGATGTCTGAAGGTGAAGGATGAGGAGTTTCAGGAATGGTGAAGGAGAGACAAAGACTAGTGTGTGGGGGTAGGGGGGAGGGAGGTTGGATAATAAGGCCAGGTGACAAAGACGCGGAGGTTCCTGAAAACCCGACCGACCGACTCTTTTTAAAGAAAAATTGTATTATCGATTTTAAAAACTAATTTACTGACTTATGAAAATCTCGAAGTTGACTGGTATCGCTAAAATAGATATTTATGAAATGATTAAAAAATCCCGTTCGGCACTGAAATCACAGCATTGTGTTTACTTGGCCTTAAATATGTCCTTGGTTTGTCTTGCAGGTCAAAACGGGACCGGAAGACATGAATATGGATGTGTTTTGAATAGTGTGAGTAGTAGGCCTTGAGAGATAGTGTGTGTGTGTGTGTGTGTGTGTGTGTGTGTGTGTGTGTGTGTGTGTGTGTGTGTGTGTGTGTGTGTGTGTGTGTGCGCGCGCGCGCGTGTGTGTGGGGGGGGAGCCCATGTGTGTGTTTTCGGCTTATATGAGTTGATATTGTGTACATAAGTATGTTCAGTATGTATGTGAGTATTTATGTAAGTGTTTCGGGTCTACATACATTGGGCGTGTGTGTTTGTGTGTGTGTTTTTTATGAGTTGGGCGTATGCGTGTATGTGTGTTGTACTTAAGAGTGTCCGCCTCTTATCGCACAATGGGTGTGTCGCTGTGTACCTTGTAAGGTGTACGATATATATTTTCCCTTTTTTTTCCTATGATAAACGTCTGTGTGTGAATGTGTGTGGGTCCGTCACGCTTGGCATGGGTCGGACGTGTCGTATTATGCTTTTAATTTACTAGTTGCTTTTTTGTCTTCTGTTTGCGTTAAAAGGCATCTACAAATGTGTGTGTGTGTGTATGTATGTAAATATAAATAAATAAATAAATATATATATATATATATATATATATATGTATATACATTTTATATATATATATCACACACACACACACACACACACACACACACACACACACACACACACACACACACACACACACACACACACACACACACACACACACACACACACACACATACACACACATATACATGTGTGTATGTGTGTGTGTGTGTGTGTGTGTCTGTAAACTATTTGTAGGATATTAGATAGATTGTTATTTAGGCCCAGATTTTCGCGACTTATATTCGAAAGGGCGGAACATAACTTTTTTCGCATCCCTTTAGCGGCGGCGGCCATGTTGGCTCGTCCATTATCCGATAGTGTCCCTGGCAATGGGAGGTCATTACTTAATCAGAAATGAAATTGTTCACTGGTCCGTATATGGCTTTGTTTGATTACTGTAAGCAGTGAATACTGAATAAAGTCGAGATGAACTTGGGCCAAACGATCGTCATTTGTTTAGTTGAAAGCGACCGCGAAAATTGATTTGGTGTTTTTTCTTTGGCCTTCGCGCGATGACGTATCGAAGGGGCTACATTTTTCTCTTGTCCCTTTCCCTTTCACGCGAAATTTATGCAGCGTCTGAAAGGCCTCCACAATTTTTCTAAACGTCTCACTGAGCTGAACCACGGCTGACTCCCGTTTTCTATGCGCCCGGAAGAAAGTTTAAGTTCCCCCTGCTCCATCCGATCTTGCTCTCCGTGCCCTCTCCCCTCTGCACTCTCGTCACAACGACGTAATGAAATCACCGTCCTTTTAATAAATGCTGTAGTTTGTATTCATGAGGCCACGCCTATACGCCATGATTTTTAGCGACGCGATGGCTCACAAGTACGTAACTACGCGTGGCTCTTCGCTTGTCTGGGAGGGAAATTGAATTCACTGAAATTTATCCTCGCACTGACGACGAAGGGAGGGGGGGCGGGGCAGTTGTTTTCAGTTGTTTTGTTGTTTCGTTATATTTTTTTTCCTTGGCTCTTTTTTTAAGTAGGGAACTTGTGACCTCTTTTGGGGAAACGCATTACGAAGTTGTAAAGACACAGCGAGCGTTCAACTGGCATGTTTATGGGGGGATCGGATGTATTAATAAAACGATTTTATTTTTACTGTCTGTCTCTCTTCCCCTTTTTTTTCTCCCCCGTAATCGCGTCCGAGGGGAAGAAGCATACATCAGCAAGACAGTCGACAGCCGAAGGAGGGAGTGAGAGGGAGTGACTCCGATACTCCGTAGACAATCTTAGCGTCACATCTCCTTTACTAGCTGACACATGTCGAGCTGACGGCATGGTTTGCCGGATTGGGGGGGGGGGGTAAAGGGAGGGGGACTAAGGTGGTACTGTGAGGGTGAGAGGGGGGAGTGGGAGGAAGGAATGGAGACAGAGGGTGAACGAGAGTGGAAGGAAGGGAGGAAGAGAGTGGGAGGGGAGGGTCGATGAGAAGAGGGGGAGAAACGGGAGGGAAGAGGTGTTTCAGTATAAGGGGGAGGGAAGAAGAAAGGGGTGAAAAGAGGGATGTTACAGTGAGAGAGAGAGAGGGGATGGATAAGGGAGGGAGGGTAGGGAGACACGGAGAGAATATGAATTAAAGGAGTTACTTGTGAGAAGTAGGGGAAGCATAGGAGGAGGGAAAGGTGAAGAGGGAGGGAAGGAAAGAGAAGCGGCTGGGATGTGTTGTTAAAGGGAAGGCAGAAGATGGAAAAAGGTCAAGGAAGGATAGCTGATGGCTGGCTGGTGGGGTACTTATTAATATTAGAACATGGTGTGGATGCTCACCTTCCTTTCTGCCTTGCACCGTCCTCCACTTGTCCACCAGCCGCCGGACGCTCCCGGTTGAAACTTGGTGGGTGGTTGCGAGGAGGAAGAGGAAAAGAAGAAGAAGAAGAAGAAGATGCAGAAGAGAAGTAGGAGAAAGGCAGAAGAAACAAGAAAACAAAATAAAATGGAAATATAGAATAATGAGTAGGAGGAAAAAGAGGAATGGGGATAGAGAAAGGAAAGGGAGGGATGTGTCAACTGAGTTGTTTCTTCAGCATTTCTGTCGCGGCAAGAATGCATGCCATTAACATGTTCGTTTACATCGAAATATGCATATGTTGGCGTGTGTATGTTTTTGTTCTTGTGCGTTTTGTCTGAATGTTCGTTTTTTATAGCATGATATCATGACTAATCGTTTTCCTTCTCTTCCACAGGTAAGCGACATTTGAGCTCCTTCTCGCTCCTCCTTCGGGTAAGTCCAATGAAACAGCAGAGAGTGAGAGACACGGTTCTTTTAAGGCACGAAGGAGACCGGAATTCGCTACTTCGCATTACCGGCTGATAAACGGAGCCGCTCGAGCGAAAGGTGCAGGAGGTATAAAGTCGCGTGAGATTGCCTTTGTCTCGTTTGGAATGGTTTACGGTCGGGCGACGGGGAGGGAGAGAGGCTGGCCTGGTTCTGGTGTACTTGTGGATAGTGGTTACATGCATGGTTATGGGTATGGATTTAACATGCGCATGCAAAATGCATGCGTACAGTGCGTGGGGATGCATACACACTCACACACACACACACACGCATAGAGAGAGAGAGAGAGAAAGAGAAGGAGTGAGAGAGAGAGAGAGAGAGAGAGAGAGAGAGAGAGAGAGAGAGATTGCCTTACTAGACAAAAAAGAAGAAAAATGAAACGCAGTTTCAACCGCTTTTCTCTCTAATAATTTTTTGATGATTGCGCTGAACGGCCAAAAAGGCGACCATTGCTGGGCTAAGAACTGGCCCAAATAAGTCAACTTTTAGCGTCACCAACATGCAATATCACAAGGGAACGGAGCTTCGGAGATTCAAGTGCTTTGAGAGGTGTCAAGCGTCGTCCAAAAGCAGTATCACCGGGAAGATGCATGTTCGGCTTTGGGAGTACCACTGCTTTTAGATATTTTTTGTTGTTATTTAAATCGCTTTCCGTCTTCAGAGAGAGAACAAAATTGTCTTCTTTCTTTGCTTTTGGAAAGTCGCTTTGGCCAGCCAGCACAGTTGGCAAACATCTCTGCGTTTGGGTACATTCTCGACCTTTCGACCCCTCGCTTGCATGCATGCTTGCAAGGCTCTCTGCTTGTCTGCCCGTCTGCCTGTATCTGTGTTAGCATCTGCGACTTTTCTGCTGGTCTCCCTCTCACTTTGCTTGTCGAAGATTTATTAAGATCAGAGGCTGTTGGAGAGAATGTGTGCTTTTGCTTCCTTCTTGTGCGATTTCAGATATTACTGCTTTCGCTCACGTGCTTGTTATTACTGTCGATGACGGCACGCTGAAGAGCCTCTCTCTCTCACACACGTTCATGCGGAGCTTGCATTGCCATGACGAGACCACCTCAGCAGGCATGCACACGTGCTTGAATGACGATCTCTCTCTCTATT